>CM060919.1:1200000-1800000 GCA_030737875.1 Allium sativum
AGCAAATAGAAAACGTTTTCCAGTGTTAATAACATATATTTTCTAAACATAGAAAATAAGGCAATGTGAATATATATATAGATATATGTTGATGATTTACCGATATAATTTCCATCTGGAAATAATATCGTTGTTTGCACTCTTGTTTTTCTTTGATGTTTAAATCACAGACTATCGAAGTCTTGACCATTTTAACATTGTTAATATGGAGAGACCGGTTGGATTATTATCCGAAGAACCACTCTATATTGGCATAAGTACTGCGAATCATATATGCCAAAGATAATTGAAGATGGAGTAAAATGCAAGGGCTGTTGTATAAGTCTTAGATAACAGTGACTAAGATGGATATACAGAATAGTGCCTTCGGTTTGTCCAGTCCCAGGACAACTTGTATGGACGAAGGTCAGACAGAGTATATCCAATGGATCGCGTAAGTTGATCTGTTCAAACGTATTCACGTTTGGTGGCAGAGGAATTCGTTTCTCTATGCTGTATACCCGTGTTATTTTTGGATAAATCAATTTGTGATTTGGCGGGTATGACGATGTGACATTCTAAGTGAATGAGGATGACTTGTGTTGATGAATGTCTGACAGAGTATTTCCAAAAAGGCCACGTACATTGATTTCGTCAACCGTACCAAGAGTGGAAGCGGAGAAGGAAGCTTCTTTAGCTAACATGTAATGTACTGTTGTAGACGTCAATTATTGATTTTCGATGGATCTGACAATGTGGCATTCGAAGTGAATCTGTTGTGATGATAAAGCATAGCTTCTAGCCTTATCAACCGGTAAATGACATAAATCGGGCAGGCAGCATGGCTAAGTCGGTCGCACCGAAGTAGGGTGTATAATCACCTATCTAGAGAATATTCATTTGTTTCTTTAATCTATCAATGATGTCCCATATGTATACGGGAATGGTTGCTGATCCCAACCGTTGGTGATATACATTCGATACACTCAAGAAAAATGAGTGGTCGGTCATGTGTGGCTGAGTTACAAGATGTTCTTGTTGAACTCCAGTGTATCGTTCCTAGAGTACACTGATCGGAAGGTGGTTCCATACCTTGTCATAGTTGGAAATCCATTATCCAATACATGCTTGCGATTTTGATTGTATACTATATATGTAGAACGTGAGATGAAAGCGTTTCTGCTAGTTGATATCTATTTGTACATAGACATTATTATAATATCAAAAGGTTTTTGATATAAAGATATTTTGGATTCTCATAAGGGAAAAACCCGTTCCGTTCTGCGGCGTGGTCTTATGAGATATCGTTTACTTGTTCATATACCTGTTTAAACTGTTTTACTCACAGCAGTCCCATGACTGACCTGGAGTTTACTTTGTTGTTTACCCTAAACTCTTGGGTGTCCAATTTTGTATGGGTAGTCAAGTAGTCAGGATTATACAGATATACTTGGAGAGATTGGAGCAGGAGTCTTCTGCATCATATAGCTATAGTTTATTTCCGCTGTGTTGTAAGTGTTGTACTCTGATAAGTGCTATTGTATACATAACTGTTATATTTCAAAGTTATGTTATATATTTTATGTTATTCGTTCCGCTGTGAGGTTCGTGTTACTTTGATGTTGTGTTCTTCTTCTTCTTCTATTCTAACTTTCTATCTTATCTATCCTCACCCTCTAATTTCTTTCATTAATTACCAGGATTTTTCGATGTTTTGGTTATCGACATCGTGCTTATGACGATAACCAAAGTGGCCGAAAATCCGGGTCGTTACATAGAGATTATACTTGGGAAACTGAAGATAGCATTAAGCGAGCTTATCCCAATTGCAGAGTGGACATCTCTGACTAACTCTGGTGCAAGGTACATTTACAATACTTTGCGTTTCCGTTTTGTTTCCTACTTTACTGTTGTTTCCTTTTCGGGGACGAAAGTTTTAAGTGGGAGAGATTGTAATAACCCGGAAAATCAGAGCCAATTAATTTTTTTTAATTTGGCTATTTTAAGGAATTTGGAGTAATTGAAATAATTTATTTTAATTAAATAATGAGTTAGAAATAGCGCGAGAGTTTAAATTTTTGAATTCGAACTTTGACTGAACGAACAGAATGCAAAATAAAATGGATTTTAGCAAAACCAAAAATATTTAAATCTGTTTAAGAATACCGTTCTAACGAATCTGAAAAATCAAAATTTCATAGCGGGAATCAAAAGTAATGGCTAGTTGAATATTCAGAATGGTCTCTATGGAATAATTATAGCACTTGAAAATAGACATTTTGCAAACGACCTCCGTTTTCAATGAAACCACTTTTGTTGGATCTGGGATGTTAATTAATTGCTAGGTTTCAAATTTCATAATTTTTTGAATTAATATATGAGCATGGCAAAGGAAAACATGTGTTTGATTTCAGTCAAATTGGATCGACCAGAAAATGGCCATTTTTCAAACGGTCTCAAAATTCGACGAAATCAATTTTGTTGGTACCGTATCGTCCAAACATAGCCAGATTAATTTGTCGGGAATATTTAGAATCATTATGTGGCCCCGGCAAATTAAAATGTACGTTTAAATCCGAATTTGAATGTTTTATATTTTAATTTGAAGAATAATTGACTATAACAGTCGAATGGGTTACGAAACATATTCCATTATGTTCGGAGTAGGGGTATTTAGCTAGGGGCGATAGTCGTTGGGTTTGGATTGGAGTTTGTGTCAAGAAACCGTAATTTTTGAAATATATATATAACGGGCCAATCATATTTTTCCGTCATAATTTTTAATTTATAAAAAATCAAAAAAAAACCCCGCCCCTCTTTGTATCGAGCGACGGCAAACCCTCCCCCCTTCCCGACCATATTCCGGCGAATCCACTTTGAATCAGACCCTGCACGTTTGGAACTTTTTGAAGCTCTCCTTCCCCTCATCAAATCCATATAAGGTTCATCACCTATCGTCGCTCCTACATCGAGAACGAGCCCCTCAAAGACTCGAACTTCGGAGTGCCGCCACGCCCTACAGCCCTCATCGAGTTGGGCCCCACCCCCGGGCGCGCGTGCGCCGTGCTTCTCCCTTCGCTTTGGTGAGGGTTGATTGTTCAATCGTTGCACGGATTTGGCAAAAGATCGAATCCTAGTTTGAAACTGATTGTAACACTTCTAAGTGTTGCAAATCTTGATTTTCAAATAAAAATCATACCTTTTTACTATGTTGTCGAAATCTAGTGAAATCGGAGACCTCGGACTCGTAGCGACGTCATCTACATTCTAGAAGAGGCTAGAACGTATTCCGAGCTTTCTACAAATTTCAGAGGGATTAAAATCGAAGTGAGACTTCTAAATTCAAATATGGAATGGAAATGCGTTGTATAAATTATATAAGCAAAGTATAAATTATATATGCGTTGTATACCTCATGTATGGGCGTTGTATAAGTTATATGAGTGATGCATAAAATATACATGCATTGTATAAATCATATATGTGTTGAAATGGAAATGATATATATTTATATACGTGTTATATATACACATATATACTCCCCTTGTCCACAGACCATGGATGATATGAATTGATTGTGACTGACATGAAATTGGTTGATAACGCGAATGGTTGAAAATTGGTTGATAATGCGAATGGTTGAGAAAAATTGTTTGTGGTTGAAAGTAATTGTTTGTGGTTGATGATCAACGCACGACTTTAATATAGCGTAGCTTTGTGTATAGCGTTGATTTGCGAGCCCCACACCTCGGTATGAGTTAAAAACTGGATAAGGACCGTTGGGAGAACACGATGTTTCTTTCTAGCTATTGGTGGTGCCAGCGTTTTACTAGCCGTGACATTGTTGATTATTATACCTTTGTAGATGTTGGAATGTGAGGCGCCTTGGTTATATCGTCTCTACGGAGCCGATGGATAGGTCTGATAGGACCGGGAAACGTGTGTTCAGGAATAACTAATCCTCAAATGTAAGGGAGGACCGGCCCAGCCGTTCCAAGGGTTCTCTACAGGGAATCCTGAGGCATTTGCTAGAGTGTCTCGAAGCCGGCGAGGTGTATATCCCTCGACTCATGATGGAATCCAAATTTCCAATACGAAATTATGGATTTGATTGTAAACCTATATATGGCGACATAGTGGTATGGGGTACTTATGTCGTCTAGGATTTATATTTATGATTGAATTTGCTTTTGAAACATATATGTACTAGTAATAATATCAAATGATTTTGCCTTACACGTATTAAGCATATTTTGGTCATTATAAGGTAAAACTCTATCCTTCGGTGTGCGTTGGATTGTGTGATGGGACTTGAATCTTATAACGGCTTCATTTTTATAAATAGCATTGCGTTGTCAAAAGATTTACTTTATTTCATGCACTGGCAATCACTGGAGTAAACTCGTTCCGCGAAAGTGGCGTGGTCCTATGATTTGCCTTATTATTGTTGTTTAATCAGTTAAGTAGATTTCTCATACCAGCCCCATTACTGACTCATATTTTATTTCACTTTGCAAACTCGGGTGCCCTTATTTTCACATGGGCAGCCTAGTGACAGGTGACAGGTTATATTTTGGCTTTTGCACTGCATCATGGAGTGCACCTTTTGGCTTGTATGGCGAACACTAGATTCCTCAGTATTTTGGCTATTTGATATTCCATCATTAGTATCTTAGGTATATGATTCCACTTATCGCGATGCAGACAGATTTACTTCTATTATGTTCTCTATGATGTATATGTCCCAGTGATCTTGATGTAGACTGATCATTTCCTTTTATGCACTAAGTTGTATCCTGCACTGTGCTACTCTGATGTTTATTACATATTATGATTCCGCTGTCATATTGATGTAAATTATTCTATTTTCTGTTTATGCTATTATTTGTTCTCTACTAATGATGATTAATGTGTTATATTTGAATGATTATCCTTAACACCATCATACGGGGTTTTGGGATCGTCACGCTTACTGATTTACGAAGAGAAGTTTTGTTGGCCACATGTTGTGTTATTAATAATTTTCCAATCATAATCAAATTTTGGATCAAAGTACATTAAGAAGAAGCCAAATATCTCTTCAATGATGAATGTTGTGATTCTACTCTATTGGTTGTACGATTACCAAAATGTCTCACATTGTTTGTAAATGCAGCAACAAAATTTCCTTCAAATGGTATAATCCAACTATCCTCGATATATAATATGAGATCTTTGAGGTTAGCATTCTTGTTTTTAAACAATATCCACACTTCATTGAATGAATTCTCAGTAGGTTCATCAATTAATCTATGAAATTGTTGAATGAAATCATTCCACTCTTCTGTTGTTTTAAACTATTTTTTCACCTTTTCTTCAATGTTCTTTAATATATGAAATGTACATAATAAATATGAGGCAGTATGAAATACTGCATTAATGTCATTCATTAAGGATATTTCTCGATCAGTGATAATTACAGACAGAGAACAATTGGTTGGACCAAGAATTTCACTTAAAAATTAAAAAGCCCATATGTACTTGTCAACCATTTCACGATTAAGAAAAGCATATGCAACTATGAATGTTTTCCATGTAGATTTGATTCCTACTATCTCTAATAAAGATATGCCTTGAGGTTAGTTTTATAGATGCAATCCAGAATCAAAACATGCGGAAAACATCTAATAAGTATTATGGAATATGTGTGTATAAAAAATAAATCTAACACCTCTTCTGCATTTTCATCTCTTCGATGAAATTCAATATACTTGTTATCATCCAACATATACAACATCTGTTGCATATAAGTCATTCCTTCCATTTCAGTGAGTAGATGTTTAGTCCAAAAATTGTAGATGGTTTGAATCGCAGAGACATTATTATGGTTATTTTCTTTGAGAATACAGAGCACTTCTCTTGATTTTACACCACAAGCACACAATTTGGTTACTTCGATCTCTTCTTTGGTGGTAAGTCTACCACCATACGAGTATCCTTCAAAATTTGTAATTTTTTTCCATTGGATGATTATGAAATCCACATACTACTTCTGCTCTCCATTGAATTAGCATTTGCAGTTTAAGACCTTTCAATAAGAAAGGACAACCGAATTTTTTTGTTCCTGTCTTTTTATCCTTCACAGGTTTATTAGTAATTGCCTTTTTTTAATTACAACGTAAAATTCACTTCTCTCACACAAATAAGATATTCGACCTCTACGTCCATTTTTTTAGATTTTCGCGTTGTTTAATTGAAACAACTACACCACACGACTTTCCAAAAATTTTCACCATTCAGTAAGTTCATCACGTGAGTTAAAGATCTAAGTTATATATGAAAAATAAATTAGTTTTTTATCTTTTTATATAATGTTAAAATAAAAAAATTGTCATGCCTTAGTAGTTTAAAATGCAAAAGTGCAATCCCTGTCTAATACTTGATCATTGAAGCAATGTAGTGAACTATCCCGGATAAAAAAGTACCAAAGTAAACGTAAGAAAGCAAAATAAAATTTTATGTAAAATAATCAAAAAATTAAACCTAAAATTTACCAGGAAAAAAAGTTGAGTTTTCGGGATTACCAACACAATTCTCCACAACATCATTTTTGTGTGCATTTTATTTTTCTACTATTGTTGCATTTAGCCACTACCCATCTATCTCATTACTTATAATATTTGAATATGCTAACCATTGCTCACTTTCATTTGTACTAAAAATATTAATGTTCTCATTTGTATGGGAAGCATTATTTTTTTCGGACGTATTCCTGTTGAACCTAGATCAAATGACATATAAAATAAAAAAAAATACCTTTTTAATGACTAAATTTTCAGGAGCAAATGCTGTAATTTCAATCGTTTGTTTCACATTAGTTTAAATTGTTAATAAATCAATAATTGCTTTTGGAAGATGATATTATTTTGAAAAACAACCAAATTTACGATCAAAATCATTTTCATATCGAATCATCTTAAGAAAAATCCTTTTGAAAATAAGGTATCTTACCTCAACCATCTACTTTACTGCTTCAAATCTGAATTTACTCTTCTTCATAGAGAATTATAATGACAATTATTCTTTTATTTTTTGACTTATATGTATTTGAGATTTGATGACAAGAAGAATGAAGAAGGAGAAGCAGAGAAAGAAAATACGACAACACACGCATTGAAAATAAAGAATGGGAATAAGAAATGAATGAAACGTGGGAAAATAAAGGGAAAAGAATTGTAAAGATTAGGAAAGAAGGAATGACTAAGTAATGGAACGAGCTGCACATTAAGTAGCATGCTGAACATTAAGAAGATAAAGAATGGGAAGTTAGAAAGGTACAATCGAAATAAAAGGAACATACTTTTCATTTCTTTGTTTGTTTCCATTTATTTGTTTGTTTTAACATATTATTATTATATTCCTCTTTTTATTACATGAATAGTATGGGAAGATAGGAAGGCATTCATGGTAACGTAAATAGTCATAAATGGGAATTGACATATGTTTCTTTTTAATGAAGGAATGTGACTGATTCAGATGAACGACTATCTCAGGTTTTTTATTTCCATTTTTTTATTAATTGCTTTGGTTTTAAAAGGAAACTGAATGAGTGGGGCTAAATTATGAACAGGTAAAAATAAAGAGGCTGAGAAAACATGGATATTAGAATAGAACTGGAAATATTTTTACACTTTTAATGGAACAAACTTCCGCATATTACTGTGGAAATTATTCCATTGCTATTATTTAATTAGATGCATTCCAAATAAGATAAAATTTGATTGCAAATTTTTAATGTTAATTTCCAATAACTACGTTATTTAAATCATGCAGTATTTAAATTTAGAAACTTTTTGTTGTTGCTAACGATCAATTAAATTTGTTTAAATTAAAGTAAACACACGCATCTCAAATTCAAACTCAAAATCAAATTTAAAGTTTTACGTTAAGTTTAACGTCAAACCATTTCCGTATCGTATAATCGCTTCTATATTAAAAAAATTTGGGATCAACGCTTCCTTATAAATCAATTCCATGTTTTTAATATCCAAATAAATATAATTAATTAATTTTATCATTTAATTCTTTTTTTCAAATCGAACGTATCTTATATATCGTTGACACTCAACTCTACGATAATTTCTTATTAAAAATCATCTTGAATCATTCATTATTGGCAAATTCTATTTATGCACCGAAAATCACTTAACATACACCATTATTTTTCTATAAAATTCTATTGCTAAATTACCCTTTTTTCATTATTGCTTTTTAAAAACTTTTGCATATAAATAGTCAAATTATTCTTAAAAGTAT
Source organism: Allium sativum (assembly GCA_030737875.1). NCBI lineage: Eukaryota > Viridiplantae > Streptophyta > Magnoliopsida > Asparagales > Amaryllidaceae > Allium > Allium sativum. The sequence goes on from CM060919.1 coordinate 1,208,275, forward strand.
CGAAACTTGATGCAAATTAAATATATTAATGAGGATGTTAATAAATTATTTAATCATAAAATCTGAAATTTCAATTAAGAAAACATTCAAAAATAATGGACTAACTTAAAAGCGTTGCACCAGCTAATCAAGTTGATATAATCATGATGTAGCTTTAGCTCCCCAGTTTAATGAGTCTATCGATTTTTAAGTTGACACCAGTTGTTGCTTCAATTTCACATTTTTATTTTAGTGAGATGCATCTGAGCCATTCATTTAAAACCCGCGGTTCCCATTCCCCTTTCATCTCAGGCAAATTCTATTTATGCACCGAAAATCACTTAACGTACACTATTATTTTTCTATAGAATTCTATTACTAAATTACCCTTTTTTCATTATTTCTTTTTAAAAACTTTTACATATAAATAGTCAAATTATTCTTAAAAGTGTTGAAACTTGATGCAAATTAAATATATTAATGAAGATGTTAATAAATTATTTAATCATAAAATCTGAAATTTCAATTAAGAAAACATTCAAAAATAATTGACTAATTTAAAAGCGTTGTTTTATTTTGTAAAATTAGAGTAATTTTGTTGAAATTATTTGTTTTTCAAAAAGTTTATAAAAGCTACAATATTAGTACAAGAAATTTATTTCATTTTGTTAAATTTTACTCAATGTGATGCAAAGAATTTATAGATTAAGGTAATTGTGTTCTAAGATTGAAAGAGGAAAAAAAGAAAAGAAAATGAGAACATGAATAATTTAGTAAAAGAAACGGTGGTGTATGTAAAGTAATATATGGTGTACTGTAGTTTATTATAATTTTTGGTATATCTTTAGCAATTTTTGGTGTATAAATAGAATTAGCCTTCATTATTATCATAAATTTTATTTTAAAACCATTTTATATTCAATAATTAAATCAAATTACATAACTTAAACGGTCGAAATTTATGGGATGTTACAAAATAATTTGATTTGAAATAATTATAAATCATAACTGTTAAACTTGATTTATAAAAGTCTATTTTAAATATTATAAAAAAATATATTATGGTTAAATAAAATAATCAAAAAAGTTTTATTGAAATAATTGTAAATTACATAAAAGTTGTGGAAATAAATATTAAGAGAAATTGATTTAAGTAAAATGATCTAATATAGAATAATACAAATGTAAAATAATAACCCAGTCCTAACCAAATAACTGCATTTTCAAATTTTATTTTAACAATAATTCAGATTTCAAATTTCATATCAAATCAACTTATAATTAAAATAGAATAAATTTATAATTTGAACAAGTGTTTAAGTTAGACTATCACTTGAATTCAAATTTTAAACCTTTAACTTCCATTTGATGAAAATTCATTTTGATTACATTAACTTGGTTTTAAAACAGATTTAAGGATAATTATCAAGTTTTAAAAGTTAATTCAAATTCTTAACACTACTAGAATAGATTGTTCACTTTCCAACGGCCGCTAGAGGTTTTTTAGAAGCCGTTGGTAACCGTTGGAAGCCGATGGAACTACGGTCGTTGGTGGCCGTTGGAAGCCACTGCAAATTTACGTGATATTGCCTGCTCCAACAAACCGAAAGCTTCATTCTTCCAATTCCTCCAACCATTTATCTCCTTCCAAATTTGCTGCCAAAGCTTCCTCCACCACTCCAACCTCTTTGGACGCCATCTACGAGCTTCTCCAAACCATCTCCACCCTTTTTGTTCTCCAAATTAGGTAATTTCATTAAACCTAATTTTTAAGGTTTAACTGATTTCAGGTTTAATTTGTAATTTGCTTAATTCCTACTTGTTTGTATATGTATATTACATCATGTTACTCTCTAATTGCTATTATCAATAATGATCAAATTGTTTAGGGTTAAATTGATTTAGGGTTTAATTGTGTTTGTTTAGGTAACTTTGTATAGTGAATGTTATATGTGTGTGATAGAGTTTGCTAATAATATAATTTATGCAAACATGAAGATTATATTATGTTAACAAACACGAAGTAAACTACAAAAATATATAATTTATGCAAACACGAAGTAAACTACAAAAATATATAATTTATGCAAACACGAAGTAAATTACTATAATTTAAGCAAAAACGAAGTAAATTACAAAAACATATAATTTAACACACATGTACTTAAATGGTAAAATATTTATAAATTATATCATTTATCAAAAGTACGGCCCTTTTTTACTAGCCAAACAAGCCCTACAAGATTATTATGCCCCTTATCCGTCTCTAAAAAGGGATAAAGAAGATTGGTCTTTTGTTTTTAAAACCAAGGCCAGATTTACGTTCGATGGACAGAATATTCCTAATGAACAAGCCTATCAAACAAATCTAGAGGAAAATGTTGAAATAATAATTGCAGACGACCAAACTGATTTTGGACCTTTAAATGATGAGGCAAATCCATTAGTTGATGCATTTGAGAGTGTAGAGGAAAACGACATAGAACTCGAAACCGAGTCTGAATCAGAAAACGACGAAGAAACTGACGAAGACTGAGTAAAATTTGGTAAATTTCACAACTATTCACATTACATTTACCTATGTTTAATACTGCATTTTCACAACTATTCACATTACATTTACATATGATTTGTATATATATCAATGTGGTAGGTATATTATGTCAGCCTCTCAACGACGTAGTGGTGAGAATAGTGGCTTCGGGAATCTGACGGTAATGTATCCTTTTGTATACATATAATAAATTAATGTTTAAATATACAGTGTTATAATATTTTATATGCTGAAATAATGTTTTTACTATTCATTCTATTTGCTGACTCGACAACCTAAGAAGTCCCAATACAAAGAAAAAATAACCCAGTTTTACCATCGGTCACCAAGGGTTTCCAACGGCTATCTGGTCATTGTTTTATAACGGTTACCAACGGAGCATTCCATTTGAAGCCATTGGTATAGCCATTGGAAATATTCCGTTGTGACCGTTGGAAGCAGTTGGAAGTCGTGAACGCTATTCCAACGACTGTTCCAACGGCTTCCAACGAAAATGAGCCGTTGGAATAGCCCTGTATTCTAGTAGTGTTAATTTCAATTTTCATGTTATAATTCAGTTAAATATTCATAGTTAAACAAAATATAATATCAATTAAATCTTTACATTAAATTAAATATTTTATCTAGTTAATTTAAACAAATTAAATCTTTAGTTCATAAGTTAACGATTAAAATCAAATTTAGATCTTAAGATGTAAATTCAAAGCATTCTTTGAAATAGTTTTTTTTTTTAATTTAGAAAATTCAAGTTTAAATTTTTCGATCATTATTTAAACTTAAAATATGAATTAAATTTTTAAATCATTTTGTTTAGATCAAAACATAATTTTTTACCATGGAAAATAAATTTATTAACTAACGGTGTTAGTATATAATTTTTTAGCCTATTGTCAAGTGATACGGGTATGTATCATATCGACCAAAATTCCAATTCAATTTTACCGGGTATATATAACTTCAGGCACATAGTGATTTTATTAACAATCCACATGTCGGGAACTTGTAGTGTAATAATAGGATCGATGTCAAAATAAATGAATTCGTAGTGTTAGGATCAAGTAGTGTAATAACAAGGTTGACATCAAAAAAAATGAAAAGTTTAAGTAAACAACCAATAATCCTAAATCAATCATAATTAGTTCATACAATTGGCAACTAATATCATGTGATTATCGACAATAGTTCATGTCAAATTATAAAGTATACTATTATATTGACAACTTGCAAAATAATGTTAGTAGTGAGTAAAAATTTTCGTCGTTTGTCGACTACAAATGACACCAGCAATAATTATGTATGCAAGCCACAACAATTCAAGCAATGATAATGAAAATCGATTTCCAATTTCGCTCTTTTTTAGAATATAAAAGAGGAGGGGTTGCCGGTTAATATAAATAAATAATATATTAATTCAGATAATAATGATATATGCAGTTATGTTACATAATTGAATTCACTAAAAAGGGTATATAAGTTAAAGTACTGTATGGATTGTTACATTTATTTAACCTACGGAGATTAATGAAAATAAATTTGGAAATGACTGAATTAGCAAAATAACCCGAATAAAATGGAATTGATATAATATTCAAATGAATCTAATTTGTGAAGTGAAAAAATATAGTGAACATCGATGATTGTAAATGAGTCAATTAGGTATAAGGTAATATGCATTAATTGAATATGAATTCATTTTAAGAAAATAATTGAAATGGACATGGAAGTGTATGAAGGAAAAATGCACTTGTTAAAGAAATAAATTAATGGAATAAAAGGGAAATTATATTTATATAGAGGATTGACATAATGTGAAAATGCAGTTAAATGGTTGAATATGCAATTCTAATTGAAATGGACATATTGAATGATACTATATTACATTAATTGCATATAAAAACTTACCAAAAAATTAAGAAGTAAAAGTGTTAATATAAATTTGTAAAGCATTGCTAAGAACACTCTCCCTTAGGGAGAGTGAGCTTATACTTGCCACCTGAATGGTGGAAATGGGTTGGCAACAATCATGAGCTATATGATATTAATAACTACCAACCTGTTTCCACCAATCAGGTAGCAAGTATATGCAAACTCTCCCACTCTCCCTTAGGGAGAGTATGCTTAGCACTATCCAAATTTGTAATTGTATATTTTACCAATCAATAAAACTTGTGTAATGAAGGTTAATGAGAATGAACATGTAATAACCCGAATTTTTGGAGGGTGATAGTAACGAATCAGAAATTCAGACGCCTAAAATATAAAAACAAATTAAATTTAACATTAAAATAAATATTTATATTGGGTTCCAAATTTTGAATATGGACCTTTATCCATTTTTAACCAAGCTTGAGCGAAAATCTTTTAATTCTTACCATAAATTTAATTTTGTAATAAATGGGTTGAAGAAAAATTTATTATAATAGATTTACATTTTTCTGCATTTTTAAAACGGAATTCTTTTCGCAAATCATTTCAAATACGAACGTTTGTCAAAGTTTGTCAAAACAAACGGTACTAATATTATTATCGACGTGGACTTTATTTGAGTAGTGGAGGATAAATTCAATTTTTAAATGTGGATCTTGTAATTCAATTGAGAAATTTAATTTACCTATTTGAACTTGAAAATAAAACATTAACACTTATTTAATTTATTTTTCAATAAATCTGTTGAATTTTAAAAATGCATAAACAACATTGTTTGTGTGCTTCGTTCGAACCATATTTCCTTGGTGCAGCCTAATGCGTGGTCAGCTTAACGTTTAGTGCAAGCAACATCTGGAAAAATCTTGAGTTAGAGATTTGAAGTTGGACACTTGTGTATTCAGTAGAAAAATTTAAAGACTTGTCCACTTCTATTTAAAATGATTCCATGTTGTTGTTCTCTTCTATTTGTTATTCCCTTAGTTTGGTTTATAAAAGGCGGGCCCTTCTCATTAACAAAAAAGAATCCTTTCTCCTCATTATTTTTCTACCAATCGTTAGTTTTAATTTTCGCCAAAATTAAATCAATTCGTTCCTTCCTTAATCAAAATCAAAACCGCTTCTTCCCAATTCGATTTTCCCAATTTCTGTTTCCTCCTCTCCAACGCAAATCGAGCCCTCCTTCTGTCATCAATTGTGTGCTTCGCCGTTCACCAACCCTTGCAGGCCGAAACTTTCTGTAGCGACCCGAACATCAAGACCGACCTAAGCCGAACAAGAACCCCATATGGAAAATAAATAATATACAGTACAAATAAATAATACACAGTGGAAAATACCAGAGATATAAATTACATAGTAACGGAAATATGATAAATAAATATAACGTGTAGCGTAAAACATCAACTACCGCAACTGAAAGAGATACACGGATACAAAGCATTCTGAATATAGCTCCAGCAATGATTCAGGATCCTTCAAAAAGAAATATCTACAAAAACCAAAACTACAAGCTGCCCATGTGGAAAATAAGGGCACCCAGAGTTTAGGTGGAAAACGGTAAACTCCAAGTCAGTCATGGGACTGGTGTGAGAACTAAAAATGTTATTATCATCATTTCAAAGTTGAGTAAATCAAGGGACCACAACGTATAACACGGAACGGGTTTTCTCTCAAGAATACCATAAAACAAACAACGCAATGCTAAAAAGGAAAATGAAGCCATTAAAAGACTCCCGTCCCATCACATAATGCAAACATAAAACAGAGGATAGAGTTTTACCATATAATGGCCAAATATGCTGGAAACGCGAAATTTATCTTTTATTGTTATTAGTGCATAGTGAAGAAAACAACTTCGAATTTTTAGATAAAATTTAATATCAAATTTTCAAAAATAACTATTTAAAAAAAAAATTAAAATAGTTCAAATTTTAGATGATTTGACATTTTGATAATATAGGAAAAAAGTAACATTCTGCCTAGTTCTCACGGACTGGTAGATCGAAAGATTAGAATATTTAACCTTGCATATAATATATTTGACTCTATTTTCTTTTCAAAACTAAACTTATATTTACATGGATAAAAATGTGATGAAATCTAAACCTATTATTATATTGTTTATTCTTTCTTATAGAATAACTTAATCACTTATGATTGCACTCGTCTAGGTCAATTTTTCCACTAAGATAAATAAATCTACCTAATATATTAATTTCTTTAGATTGTCTTTTACTTAAACCAAATAGATATCTAAACTGATTAAAATATATAGCATAGTGGAAAGAGTCATAATGTGAGATGAGTGGTGTAAAATGTTCTAAACTTGTCAGATTCTAAATTAATAACGATTGGATTTATGAAGAAATTGGATTTACTACTTTGAGCAGCCAACCCAACCACAAGTCGATTATGACGTGCTATGATTCGAAAAATGAAATAAACATACGGTTTCAGATATAATGTTACATTAATATTATGAAACCTAAGAAAAAATTATAGCTCTTTAAAATGCAAACTGAGGAAAATTTCCGTTGCACTAAATAATTATTACATAATTGTTTAATTAGTGTTTAGTACCAAATGTTAAAAATATATGTATCCAGAGAAGTTAAAAAATTAACTATGATAAGTTAAATCTTTGCATATTATTATGATTAAATCATATAAGTAAAATATATCAATCTATGCCTACCGCCTGAATGGTCAAAGCATCAGATTCACTTGTTTTGCACCAACCGAATTTGAGGATTCGTTATTCGGAACTGTGGTTATGTATACTTGGATGATGGTCTCATCCAATTAGATATACCTATAATAATTCAAAATTTTATATATAACAAGGATATAGTACGCTTGAATTGTTCAAAAGCATTAGCTTTCACTTCCTTTGTAATAGAAATTAATGTTGAAAATCGATTACTATATACTTAAACTATACAAATTTTAATACACATTTTTAATATCATATACAACTAAATGACTCATATTATGCATTTTTTATTTTATATCCATTGAATGTAAAGGATTGTTTACTAAATACAAATAAACTTAAAACACATAAAATCAGTATCCATGAACTTTTTAATGCATTGATTTCATATTAACTTATTTTTATATACCGATTTATTTATTTAGTTCATGCCAAAAAAATTCATTTATTAGAAATATTAGAACTTAGCTTTTGACACATGAATTTAAGTAATGATTATACTAGGCTATGGACCAAGATACATATTAATTAACATAGAAATTTAATTTTAAGATTCAAGTTTATAAAAATATCTTTATGATTCAAAATAATACATAAACCAATGCATAGGACATAAAGATCTTAGTTTATATATATTCAATCCAAATTTCCACAAAACAATAATTTAAGCAACATGGCTTTTCATCCAACTTATATGATTGAATTATTATTCACTATTTTACATGTAATATGCATTATCATGATGGAAGCTCGTCCATATTATTTGAGTGAGAAAATCTCTCTAGGTAACGATAACCAGGAGGTGTTCTATCGTAGATACAAGTCAATACAAGGTGAACCATTGCACAATAAAGCGTCGTTTCCACCTTCCATCAAAACAGAAGTGCTCGGAGGTTTCGAACCAATCCACAACAAAGCACCGATGCCACCTACCATCAAAATGGAAGTGTTAGGAGGTCCTGACCCAATCCGCCACCTATTGCCACCTTCAATCAAAAGGAAAGTGCCAGGAGGTCCTGACCCAATCCACCACGCATCGCCACCTTCAGTCAAAAGGGAAGTGCCAGGAGGTCCAGACCCAATCCACCACCCATCTCCACCTTCCATAAAAATGGAAGTTCCAGGAGGTCCTGACCCGATCCACCACCCATCGCCACATTCCATCAAAAGGGAAGTGCCAGGAGGTCCTGACCCAATCCACAACCTATCGCCACCTTCCTTCAAAAGGGAAGTGCCAAGAGGTCCAGGACCAATCCACCCCCCATCGCCACCTTCCCTCAAAGGGAAGTGCCAAGAGGTCCTGACCCAATCCCCCACCCATCGCCACCTACTGTCAAAAGGGAAGTACCAGGAGATCCTGACCCAATCCACTACCCATTGCCACCTTCAATCAAAAGGAAAGTACCAGGAGGTCCTAACCCAATCCACCACCCTTCGCCACCTTCCGTTAAAAGGGATGTGCCATATGGTCCTGACCCAATCCACCACCGATCTCCACCTTCCATAAAAAGGGAAGTGTGAGGAGGTCCTTACCAAATCCACCAGCCATCGCCACCTTCCATCAAAAGGGAAGTGGCAGGAAGTCCTGACCCAATCCACAAACCATCGCCACCTTCCATCAAAAGTGAAGTGCCAGGAGGTCCATACCCAATCCACAACCCATCACCACCTTCCATCAAACGGGAAGTGCCAGGAGGTCCAGACCCAATCCACAACCCATCCCCACCTTCCTTGAAAAGGGAAGTGCCAGGAGGTTCCGACCCAATCCACGACCCATCGCACCTTCGATCAAAAGGAAAGTGCCAGGAGGTCCAAACCTAATCCACAAACCATCGCCGCCTTCCATCAAAAGGGAAGTTACAGGAGGTCCATACCCAATCCACAACCCATCACCACCTTCCATCAAACGGGAAGTGCCAGGAGGTCCAGACCCAATCCACAACCCATCCCCACCTTCCTTGAAAAGGGAAGTGCCAGGAGGTTCCGACCCAATCCACAACCCATCGCACCTTCGATCAAAAGGAAAGTGCCAGGAGGTCCAAACCTAATCCACAAACCATCGCCACCTTCCATCAAAAGGGAAGTGCCAGGAGGTCCAGACCCAATCCACAACCCATCTCCACCTTCAATCAAAAGGGAAGTGCGAGGAGGTTCCGACCCAATCCACAACCCATCGTCACCTTCCATCAAAAGGGAAGTGCTAGGAGGTCCAGGACCAAACCACCCATCGAGCCCTTCCCTCAAAAGGAAAGTGCAAAGAGGTCCTGAGCCAACCCACCACCCATTGCCACCTTCTTCAAAAGGGAAGTGCCAGGAGGTCCTGAACCAATCCACCACCCATCACCACCTTCCGTAAAAAGTGAAGTGCCGGGAGGTTCCGACACGATCCACAACCCATCGCCACCTTCCATCAAAAGGGAAGTGCCAGGAGGTCCAGACCCAATCCACAACCCCACGCCACCTTTCGTCAAAAGGGATGTGCCAGGAGGTCCTGACCCAATCCACAACCCATTGCCATCTTCCATCAAAAGGGAAGTGCTAGGAGGTTCCGACCCAATCCACAACCCATCACCACCTTCCATCAAAAGGGAAGTACCAGGAGGTCCAGACCCAATCCACAACCCATCGCCACCTTCCATCAAAAGGGAAGTGCCAGGAGGTCCTGACCCAATCCACAATCCATCACCACCTTTCAACAAAAGGGATGTACCAGTAGGTTTTGACCCAATCCACAACCCATTGCCACCTTCCATCAAAAGGGGAGTGTTAGGAGGTCCAGATCCAATCCACAACCCATCGCCACCTTCCGTCAAAAGGGAAGTGCCAAGAGGTTCCGACCCAATACATCACCCATCGCCACCTTCCGTCAAAAGGGAAGTGCCAGGAGGTTCCGACGCAATCCACCACCCATCGCCACCTTCCGTCAAAAGGGAAGTGCCAGGAGGTCCAGGATCAATCGACCACCGATCGCCACCTCCCGTCAAAAGGGAAGTGCCAGGAGGTCCGGACCCAATCCACCACCCATCGCAACCTTCCGTCAAAAGGGAAGTGCAAAGAGGTCCTGACCCAATCCAAAACCCATCGCCACCTTCCATCAAAAGGGAAGTGCGAGGAGGTCCAGATCCAATCCACAACCCATCGCCACCTTCCATCAAAAGGGAAGTGCCAGGAGGTCCAGACCCAATCCACAACCCATCACCACCTTCCATGTAAAGGGAAGTGCCATGAGGTTCCGACCCAATCCACAACCCATCGCCACCTTCCATCAAAATGAAAGTGCCAGGAGGTCCAGACCCAATCCAGAAACTGTCGCCACCTTCCATCAAAAGGGAAGTGCCAGGAGGTCCAGACCCAATCCACAACCCATCTCCACCTTTAATCAAAAGGGAAGTGCCAGGAGGTTACGACCCAATCCACAACCCATCTCCACCTTCCATCAAAAGGGAAGTGCCAATAGGTCCAGGACCAATCCACCACCCATCGCCCCCTTCCCTCAAAAGGAAAGTGCAAAGAGGTCCTGACCCAACCCACCACCCATTGCCACCTTCCGTCCAAAGGGAAGTGCCATGAGTTCCTGACCCAATCCACCACCCATCACCACCTTCCGTAAAAAGGGAAGTGCCGGGAGGTTTCGACCCAGTCCACAACCCATCGCCACCTTCCATCAAATGGGAAGTGCCAGGGGGTCCAGACCCAATCCACAATCCATCGCCACCTTCCGTCAAAAGGGAAGTGCCAGGAGGTCCAGACCCAATCCACAACCCATCGCCACCTTCCATCAAAAGGGAAGTGCCAGGAGGTTCCGACCCAATCCACAACCCATCGCCACCTTCCATAAAAAGGGAAGTGCCAGGAGGTCCAGACCTAATCCACAACCCATCGCCAACTTCCATCAAAAGGGAAGTGCCAGGAGGTCCTGACCCAATCCACAACCCATCACCACCACCTTTCATCAAAAGTGATGTACTAGTAGGTTTCAACCAAATCCACAACCCATCGCCGCCTTCCATCAAAAGGGAAGTGCCAGGAGGTCCAGATCCAATCCACAACCCATCGCCACCTTCCGTCAAAAGGGAAGTGCCAAGAGGTCCTGACCCAATACACCACCCATGCCATCTTCCATCAAAAGGGAAGTGCCAGGAGGTTCCGACCCAATCCACAACCCATCGCCACCTTCCATCAAAAGGGAAGTGCCAGGAAGTCCAAGACCAATTGTAATGACCCGGTTTTTGGCGACTTAGGTTATCGACATAATCTCAATGACGACTAACCCAACATCGAAAAATACCAGTCATTAATGAAACAAATTTGAGGGTGAGAATAGATAAGATAGAAACTTAGAACAGAAGAAGAAGAAGAACACAACATCAGAGTAACACGAACCTCACAGCGGAACGAATAACATATAATAGATAACATATCTTTGAAATAAAAGATTGTACTTGAATATACATATCATCATCAAGTACATCACTTACAACACAGCGGAAATGAACTATAGCTATATGATCCTAAAGCCACCTGCTCCAGCCTTTCAAGTATCTGTAAATCTCGACTACTTGACTGCCCGTACAAAATTGGGCACCCAAGAGTTTAGGGAAAACAAAACAAAATAAACTCCGGGTCAGTCATGGGACTGGTGTGAGTAAAACAGTTTAAAAATAGTTTGAGCCATTAAACGATATCTCATAAGACCACGCCGTATAATGGAACGGGTTTTTCCCTTATGAGAATCCAAAATATCTTTATATCAAAAACCTTTTGATATTATAATAATGTCTATCAACCATAATATAATAATCATCTAGCGGAAACACTTTCATCTCACGTTCTACATATATAGTATACAATCAAAACCGCAAGCACGTATTGGGTAATGGATTTCCAACTATGGTAAGGTATGGTACCACCTTTCGCTAGTGTACCTCTAAGAGGAATACACTGGATTCAACAAGAACATCTTGCAACCCGGCCACACTTGACCGACCACTCATTTCGCTTGAGTGTATCGAATGTATATCACCAACGGTTGGGATCAGCAACCGTTTCCCGAATGGGACAACATCGACAATAGATTTTTAGAAATAAATGAAACTCTAGATCAGGTGATTATACACCCTAATAGGTGCGACCTACATAGCCATGCTACCTGCCCGATTTCTGTCATTTACTGGTTGATGAGGCTTGAGGTTACGCTTTATCATCACATCAGATTCACTTCGAATGCCACATTGTCAGATCCATCGAAAATACTAATTTGATGTCTACAACAGTACATTACGTGTTAGCTAAAGAAGTTTCCTTCTCCGCTTCCACTCTTGGTACGGTTGAAGAAATCAATGTACGTGACCTTTCTTGAAATACTCTATCAAACATTCATCCATACAAGTCATCCAGGAACAGGATGAACCGAGGCACTATTCAGTACATCCGTCTTAGGCACTGTTATCTAAGACTTATACAATAGCCCTTGCACTTTACTCCGTCTTCAATTTTCTTTGGTATATGTGATTCGCAACGCTTATGCCAATACAGAGTGGTTCTTTGGATAATAATCCAACCGGTCTCTCCATATTAAGAACGTTAAAATGGTCAAAACTTCGATAGTCTGTGATTTAACCATCAAAGAAAAACAGGTGTGCAAACAACGATATTATTTCCAGGAGGAAATTAAATCGATCAATCATCATTCAACATTTATCTCTTTATTTCATAAATTTACTTATCTCCTGTTCCCATATATTCTAAATTCTTATTTTCTATTATCAGAAAACATTTCTGATTCTCGTTTTGAAAACATTTCCAAAACTTCTAAATTGGGATTTAAACAGATGTTTAAAACTATATTACGATGACGACTCAAACCACTATACTAAATTACTAAATCCACTTAATCACTTCACACTCGAACCGTAACCATTTCTTAATTAAAAACGCAGTCAATCAAGTTGGGGTATAGCTACCTCTTAGACCTTAACTGAACCACCTTTCAAATCTCGAAATAGATAAGATTCACCTTTTTAACTCTTTAACACTTCCTTACGAACCCTCGGATTCTATTTACGAACCCCCTTCTTTTACAAGTTTACGTGATTATAACAATGGTGTTATAATCTCCTGCATCCGAAATATATTATCTTTAATATGACTTTTATTTCCTAACTCGAATAATATAACGATCAACTAATTTATTAACTCCTATTTGGTTAAATCTAAGCTATAACTCTTATTCGATGAACTTTTATTCTATTTAACTCTTACTGGATTAACTCTTATTCGAATAACTTGTATTTGATTGACTCACTTCGAATATCTACTATTCGATTATCTCACTTCGAATATCTATTATTCGATTATCTCACTTCGAATATCTATTATTCGATTAACTCCTTCAATTAGCTCAAATCGATTAACTCATCTCGAATATTTCTGATTCGATTAACTCACTTCTTCGAATAAACTAATATTCGATAACTAATACTCGACTAACTCTAACTCGGTTAACTCTACTGATTAATTCTAACTGATTACTTCTAACTGGATAACCCTAACTGGTTAACTCTAATGGTTTAACCTAACTGGTTAACTCTTTATCCTTATTCAGTTTCAAACATCGATGTTGAAAACGATTCTTACTCCTTTATATAAGTCCTAACTTATATATTCCATTTATCAAATGATAATATTTAAATTAATTTATAAATCTCATTTATAAATCAATCTGTTCCTTTTATCTGTTTACTTCTTCATATATAAGTTCAGACTTATATATATATATATATATCTATTTATCCAAGGATAAATATTTTCTTTATAATCTATTTGTTTTCTAAACAAATATTTCCTTTATAACCCTATTTGTTTTCTTGAACAAATATTTCCCTTTTTATTTTATTTGCAAATAGTTTGCAAATATTCCCTTTATAATCCCTTATTTATTCCTTAATAAATATCTTCTTTAATGACTTAGTTCTAAGTGTTTCCTTTATTACCTTATTTATTTATTCTAAGTATTTCCTCTAAAAATATCTTATTTAAAACTTATTCAATTTCCTAAGTCAATATCCTTGTTTAACTTATTCAATTCCTAAGTTAATATCCTTTGTTTTAACTTATTCAATTCCTAAGTTAATATCCTTTGTTTAACTTATTCAATTCCTTAGTTAATATCCTTTGTTTAACTTGTTCAATTCCTAAGTTAATATCCTTTGTTTAACTTAGTAAATTTCTAAGCTAATATCTCTTTATCTTAACCTATTACTTTCAAATAAATAATCCATTAATCGTATCTTATTTATTTAACAAATAAATATCTCATTATCTTATCCTATTTATTTTCTAAATAAGTAATCCACTTTATAATTATTCTATTTATAAAGATTTCCTTCATTTATAATTCCCACTTAAACGTATTTCCTATTAATAAATATTCCATTTATAAATATTCCTATTTATAAATATTCTATTTATAAATATTCTCTTTTATAAAATCCTCTAATTTTATAAATATTCTCTTTTCAGAATTCACTTTGACAAATTCCCATTTTCTCTAAATCCCGGTTTGTTATGGTGTTTAACATATCAAATTACGATGTCCAATATCGTCCATACACACACAATCAACAACAGGTTATAAACCATGTCATATATCACAATATATGAAAATAATAAAATAGCTGTTGAGGAATCCAGTCGGATTCCTCCAACCTGTTTCCCTACATCCATAGATGTTACACAATAAAATCAACATCACTTTCAGTTCCATATGATATATTCTGTTAAACAGAATCAATATAGAAATTCAATTAACTGACTAGCAGTTCAATCAAACAGTTGACACATAGTCAATCAGCCAATATTTAACAGTTCTAAAAATACAACATGAAAATTTAAACTGTTCAGAGTTAGTGAGATTTACTCACTTTGGCAGTTCATCGTTAAAGAATGATAAACTGTTTGTTTGATTTGAAATCAAACAATTTATTTCGCCATAAATTCACACGAGCCCCAATCCACTTCCCGTCAGCTCCATTGGGTAGTTCTCGTCATACGATCCCGATGGATCCAAGTTTGTGAATTTCTGATCACGTATGAGATACTTATTTATTTTACAACTTTATACCTTTACTTAAATAGTTTTAAACAACTAAACTTGGATTTTAAATAAACATTTGGGCTCACCCTCAGAACACGGCACACAACCATCTTACGTTGGCCCAACATTTCATTTTAAAGCTATGGCCCCCTTCAATTTGCATTCATCTTCTCCATATGAAAAATCAAACTCCAGAAAAATATCTGCTCCCCCATGAAATCACTTACTTCACCAAATGCTTTCACCGATCCAGTAAATTCCAAACCCAACCCCTTTCACCCTTTGCACAAAACAGAACTTCGTTCTCCAATCGCCTTTTCACATTTCTAGGAATTTTTCACACCTCCACAAATACCCACAAACTCCCTCAATCACGCCTGTAACATGCGAACAGAAACCCACCTCAACTGCTGACAACCCCTTCTTCGATACTCCACCATTCTTCACCAAAAACAAAACATCACTGCTCACGCACCATTGCTTCACTATTCCTTTCACCAACTTCGACTCATCCCTGACGTTGCCGTCGACCACCGGACCCAGCTCTAACCCCTGTAACACCCCACCTCCGTTAAGGTCACTCACAAGGGAATGCCTTAACTTTGGTGGAGCATTTTAGTAAACAGATCAGAAACTTACAAGACAGATAAAACAATACTTGAAAAATTTATAACTTTATTTCAACAGAAGCTTGGTTACATCCTTTCAAATCACAATATCAGAATTCAAGTACAAAATATCAGTCTTGTACAAAAGCCTTCAGAATGCATAGTTTAAAATCATAATCCCCACAGAAGAAGACAAGCCATACTTTAAGCACTGCAAGCGGAAGAAATCTGGATCAAGCTAGAGTATTCCCTTCTACAAAACCTGGGGGGGAGAAACGGAAGAAAGGAGGCGAAACAACAAGGGTCAGACAAAAGTCTGGCAAGTCCAGTGATTTTCAGTTATGAACAGATAATAATAACATGACATGAAAATAAAATTGGATGAGAGATAACCGTAACAGATGTAACAAATATAACAGAAGAACAGAATGATATAAGCTATTGCTTTACACTTTTCTGCACTAATACTAGTATAACAGAATTAGGTGTCACCCTAATGTCTAAACTGAAACAGAAACAGGTACAGAATAATTTCCACGCTAGTAATGGGCCTTTACCACCCGATCAGAAACAGACAGAAGCAGAATGTAGCATAAGGTGTACACTAGTAATTGGTCCTTTACCACCCGAACAGACGGTACCACGCAGAAATAGACAGGTGTTGCCACCCAATGGAAACAGACGGTACCAGCAGAAACAGACAGAACTAAGTGTACCCTAAAACCCTACCCCAAGCGATCGGCTCCCTAATACATAAATACCCTGTGCCAGCCCCACCGAAGGGTGTGTCATTCCCTAAAGTGGCAACCTTTGAATGACACAGACCTATTTACAGATGTCACGGCGTCTTACATCCTCAGAGGCAGACCGAGATCCATGCACGCACATGACCCGGTTGGAATGCACCATCAACACCCCTCGCCATTATCAGAATGAACCGCTTATAATTAGTTCAGTAAGCGTGCCCGGACCCTACCTACTGTTGGGTCAAAGTTTTGATACCAGAAAGGGTTACTGACTAATATGGGTCCCAAACAACAGATGACACAAGTAATTCCCCTCCTATCCTTGTGTCCCCAGACTAACAGATTTCAGCTTAACTTGTCTACAAGTTTCAGACATACAAAATTTAGATTAACTAGTTCACAGATCAGACAATCAAGTTAACAGGTTTTCAGACTAACGGATCAGATGTTCGGATTAACAGGCTTACAGATTAACTGGTTACAGATTAACAGACTTACAGATTAATTGGTTACAGGTTATCTAACTTTGTATTGGGCCTACGGATTCACGAAACGGGTTTATCAGATTCATTGGTCCAATTGGTTTAGCCTTACCCAACACGTTTTAGACATCATAATTATCTCAGATTTTCATTAATTAAATATTAATGCCCAAACCTCTCACATTAGACTGACAGTTTGCGGCTACTGGTTAGGTCGGTTGGTTCCGGGCAGGTTTCTTTCGCAAACTGAGTCTAACCTCGGGTTTCAAGCACGTTATGACTAACTTCTCACATTAGAACCTATTGTTTGCGACCACTGGAATATGCCGGGCGGTTCCGGACAGAATTACGCCGCAAACTCATTCTAACCTCGAGTTAGCCATGTTTATCTTTGCGGCCAATTAATTAATGATTCACCATTTATACCCACGCCTAATATACATGTCAATTATTCATAACTATAACCAATTCAGATTATGTCAATAGCGGACTAATTGTATCAACTCAACAAATATTGCAGATAACAGATTTTTCAGATTAGGCGACTTAACAGATTTAGCAGATTAAGCAAACTAGCAGATCAAGCATATAACAGTTTAGGCATCTTCAACAGACTTAGCAGATGACAGATTTGGTATATGAACAAATATAGCAGATTATAGCAGAACTAGCAGATTAGGCAATATAACAGAACTAGCAAATTAGGCAATATAACAGAACTAGCAGATTAGGCCATATAATAGATTTAATCATTCCTTAAAGTTTCATAAACATATCTTGCCTAATTATAAATTTGGCCTAAGTTTGCATGCCTAAATAGTTGTCATGATTCACATTATGATCATATACCCCACGTTTGCATTGAATTTACATGGCACAGATTATGGTCATAATTTACCATATAACACACGTCTCAAATTTAGTTAAACTTGCCTAGTACAAAAGATTCACATATAAATTATACCAAATATAGCCATCGATTTCAATGCATGCCATATATTCAAAAATCTCCCACTTAGGTGTTATTCACATTTAATAGTTATCAAATCTTAACATAAATCTTCGCACCTAAGTCATATTCCCTTTTTATCCCAAATCATGAATTTCTATATAAACAATATGCCCAACAATCTATAACTTTAAATTATAACGGGTCTTTAAGTCAAAAATATGCATTATGTCCAATGTCTCAAGTCACATGTTAATATACAATGGTTCCTCTTCTTCCAATTCACAGAATATGCACAGATCTAAATCTACTTTACAACCTATGCCCTTTTAGTCACAGATTAGCCATGTCCAATTATGCCATCATTCATTATTTATCCCAAAGTTTAACGTTCGTGCGTTAATCTCTTATGAGATTTGGCGCAGGCTCGGGGTAGCCTGGCTACAGAACAGAAAGAAGAAAGAGATATAGAATAAAATATATCAGAACAAAACATACGCAATCTCAAATTCGGATTTACAATCATGTCACAATTATAATTAAAGTTTATATCGGAAAATAACTGCACTTGCCTTGGTTGGATTCTAAAAGAAAAAGGTGTTGTAGCTGTTCTCTTTTAATCCTAATCATAATTGGAGGAAGAAGAAGCACAAGTCCTAGCTTAGGTTTCAGCAGAGTAGATACGCCATTGATTTATTTATTTTTAGAGAGGAAGAGAGCAATGGAGGCTAGAGAATTGTATATGAGATTTAGGTTTAGGTTAGGGATATATATATATAGGTGTAGGAAGTTATTTAGGACCATTAGATTAACCCTGAATCATGAGAACCAATCAAATGAAAAATCTGCATTTTAGCGAATCGACCCACGGGATGAAAGCCAAACACCCTGGATTAACCCCTAGTCGACCCAGCGGGGCTTGGGTCGACCTCAAAAATGGGTCGGTTCGGTTATTCCCCCTCCCAATTCGCTGTTTTGAACCTTTTTTGCATGTTTATTTATTTAATTTTTATATGTATCTATATATATTTCTCTCATATGCATATAAACTTCAAGGCTTAATAACTTCTTCATAATTAACCATTTTTTTTAATATTCTCAGAAAATACGGGGTGTTGTAACCCCCGCGCAGACGCCTCCCCTTTCCGTCTGAACACAGTCAGTCGCCAACAACAAAACAACCCCATTTGAATCCTTCCTTCCAGTTTAATCGAACTCAAAATCCTCTCAACCCAAAACTCATGGAACCCCTCCTTAAAGCCATACGAACTCCTAACTTGCTGCTAAAGTCGAGCTCAAGAACAGCACTCGAGACATACGAGGTCGTTAGCATCGCGTAGAGGAAAGGGAAACGAGTTTAGCTATCATGGATTCAAGATTTTCGGGAATTTCTTTGAATTGACTTCGATTTTAGGTTTCGATGGAGAGCGAGGGTTTTATGGCGGCTACATATTTTAAACGGAGGAAACGAAATGAGATTTAGGTTTTAAGGATTTATAGGAGAACGTTGGGATGAATTTGTGGATCTTGGAAGGCCACGATTTGGCTTGGAGACCGTGGGATAACGGGTGGATGTGCTTGGTTTTTTAGAAGATAATTTGGCAGCTCCTTTTCTATTAATTGTTTTTATGTTATAACGTTTTACCATCACATGATAAAGAATTTCCTTCCTTTACAAACTGTTGTCGATAGAAGTAAATGTACCGTTGTAATCAGCTCAGTGCCACGATCCTAAAAATATAATTATACCAGTAGATTAACTCATATTTTGAAACCTCAAAATGTTGATTACAGGGTGCAAAATACTCCAAAATAAAAAGCGCTTATTTAATTAATTAAAAATTACAATAAAATTCTAAAAATTAAATTATCGTTATGTCCCAAAAGAACCTTGTCTAAATTCAAACCCGATCTCTAGTTATATCGAATAAACCATTACGGTCGATAAACGATTCCATAGCGACTATTTTAAATTTTGATTTGGACATATCTCAAAATCTACACGACGAAATCCTGGTTTTTCTCTTCCACTAGAAAGATATAGTCCACCAGCTCCACAAGTTTCTTGTTTCATAGAAATCCGATTTAAAACGAGCCATGTACATTCAGTTGAAGGTCGAATCGCCAATTTACGAACTGCAGTGCCATTTCGAGCTCGATTTTAATTATAATATAATTATACGTTCAAACTGTCGCTCAAATAATATATTCGTTATTCTATTTCAATTCTAAACTGAATTAAATATCATAGATGATCCAGTTCACTACATATCGCCATTTCAACCAATTTTGATTATTTCAGAATTAAATATATTATTTAATTTATTATTTTAATTAAATATTCACCATTATTTAATTCAACGACCATGAAATCCTTTAATCACCTTTTAAATAATTGAATAAATTAGTTATTATACCGCTGAAAATGCGGGTCATTACACCAATCCACCACCCATCGCCACCTTCCGTCAAAAGAGAAGTGCTAAGAGGTCCGGACCCAATCCGCCACCCATCGCAACCTTCCATCAAAAGGGAAGTGCCAGGAGTTCCTGACCCAATCCACAACCCATCGCCACCTTCCATCAAAAGGGAAGTGCCAGGAGGTTCCGACCTAAACCACAACCCATCGCCACCGTCCATCAAAAGGGAAGTGCCAGGAGCTCCTGACCCAATCCACAACCCATCGCCACCTTCCATCAAAAGTGAAGTGCCATGAGGTCTTGGCCCAATCCACCACCCATCGCCACCTTCCATTGGATTAAAGTGAGAAATGCGTATAAGAAATGCAAATTAAATTGAGAAGCCAATTGATTTTGAATATAACTTGGCAACTATCAAACTTGAATAATAGTCATTTTTTTCTATAACTTATATATGACTTACCAAAGTATAACAAGTCAAATTGTTATTGAAATAAGCAATTGGATAATATGTTAGTAGTGTTATGAATAATGAATGTTGAAACTGAATGGATGACTTATGAAAACAAATAAAACTTAAGTCGTGATTATAATCGATCAATACTTAATTTGTTATGAAATTTAATCTAACAAGCAAGATAAACAAGGTGAAATTAAATTGATTATTTATAAATATAAATAAATAATATATTAATTCTGATAATAATGATATATATAGTTATGTTACGGAAGTGAATTCAACTAAAAAGGGTATATAAGTTAAAGTACTGTATGGATTGTTAGATTTATTTAACTTATGGAGATTAATGAAAACAAATTTGGAAATGACTGAATTAGCAAAAAACCCAAATAAAATGGAATTGATATAATATGCAAATGAATCTAATTTGTGAAGTGAAAAAATATAGTGAACATCGATGATTGCAAATGAGTCAATTAGGTATAAGGTAATATGCATTAATTGAATATGAATTCATTTTAAGAAAATAAATGAAATGGACATAGAAGTGTATGAAGGAAAAATGCACTTGTTAAAGAAATAAATTAATGGAATAAAAGGGAATTTATATTTATATAGAGGATTGACATAATGTGAAAAGGAAGTTAAATGGTTGAATATGCAATTCTAATTGAAATTGACATATTGAATGATTCTATTTTACATTAATTGCATATGAAAACTTACCAAAAACTTAAGAAGTAAAAGTGTTAATATAAATTTGTAAAGCAATGCTAAGAACACTCCCCCTTAGGGAGAGTGAGCTTATACTTGCGACCTGAATGTTTGAAACGGGTTAGCAACAATCATTAGCTATATGATATTAATAACTACCAACCTGTTTCCACCAATCAGGTAGCAAGTATATGCAAACTCTCCCACTGTCCCTTGGGGAGAGTGTGCTTAGCACTATCCAAATTTGTAATTGTATATTTTAGCAATCAATGAAACTTGGGTAATGAAGGTTAATGAGAATGAACATGTAATAACCCGAATTTTTGGAGGTGATAGTAACGAATCAGAAATTCAGACGCTTAAAATATAAAAACAAATTAAATTTAATGTTAAAATAAATATTTATATTGGGTTCCAATTTTTGAATTTGGACCTTTATCCATTTTTAACCAAGCTTGAGCGAAAACCTTTTAATTCTTTCCATAAATTTAATTTTGTAATAAATGGGTTGAAGAAAAATTTATTATAATAGATTTACATTTTTTTGCATTATTAAAATGGAATTCTTTTCGCAGATCATTTCAAATACGAACGTGCGCCAAAGTTTGTCAAAACAAATGGTACTAATATAATTACCGACTTGGACGTTATTTGAGTAGTGGAGGATAAATTCAATTTTTAAATGTGGATCTTGTAATTCAATTGAGAAATTTAATTTACCTATTTGAACTTGAACTTGAAAATAAAACATTAACACTTATTTAATTTATTGTTCGATAAATCTGTTGAATTTTAAAAATGCATAAACAACATTGTTCGTGTGCTTCGTTCGAACCATTTCTCCTTGGTCCAGCCTAACGCGTGTTCAGCCTAACGTTTAGTGCAAGCAACATATGGAAAAATCTTGAGTTAGAGATTTGAAGTTGGACACTTGTGTATTCAGAAGAAAAATTAAAACACTTGTCCACTTCTATTTAAAATGATTCCATGTTGTTGTTCTCTTCTGTTTGTTGTTCCCTTTGTTTGGTTTATAAAAGGCGGGCCCTTCTCATTCACAAAAAAGAATCCTTTCTCCTCATTATTTTTCTACCAATCGTTAGTTTTAATTTTCCCAAAAATTAAATCAATTCGTTCCTCCCTTAATCAAAATCAAAACCGCTTCTTCCCAATTCGATTTTCCCAATATCGGTTTCCTCCTCTCCAACGCAAATCGAGCCCTCCTTCTGTCATTAATTGCGTGCTTCGCCATTCACCAACCCCTGCAGGCCGAAACTTTCTGTAGCGACCCGAACATCAAGACCGACCTAAGCCGAACATGAACCCCATATGGAAAATAAATAATATACAGTACAAATAAATAATATACAGTGGAAAATACCAGAGATTTAAATTACATAGTAACGGAAATATTATACATAATTATAATATGCAGAGGAAAACATCAACTACCACAACTGAAAGAGATACACAGGTACAAAGCATGCTGAATATAGCTCCAGCCATGATTCAGGATCCTTCAAAAAGAAATATCTACAAAAACCAAAACTACAAGCTGCCCATGTGGAAAATAAGGGCACCCAGAGTTTAGGTGGGAAACAGTAAACTCCAAGTCAGTCATGGGACTGGTGTAAGAACTAAAAATGTTATTATTGTCATTTTAATGTTGAGTAAATCAAGCGACCACGCGTATAACACGGAACGGGTTTTCTCTCAAGAATACCGTAAAACAAACAGCGCAATGCTAAAAAGGAAAATGAAGCCGTTAACAGACTCGGATCCCATCAGATAATGCAAACACAAACCAGAATATAGAGTTTTACCATATAATGGCCAAATATGCTTGATACACGAAATTTATCTTTTATTGTTATTAGTGCATATTGAAGAAATCAACTTCGAATTTTTAGATAAATTTAATATCAAATTTTCAAAAATAACTTTTTTTAAAATAAATATATATATTATAAATAGTTCAAATTTTAGACGATTTGACATTTTAATAATATAGGAAAAAAGTAACATTCTACCTAGTTCTCACGGACTGGTAGATCAAAAGATTAGAATATTTAACCATGCATAAATATATTTGACTCTATTTTCTTTTCAAAACTAAACTTAGATTTACATGGATAAAAATGTGATGAAATCTAGACCTATTATTATATTGTTTATTTTTTCTTATGGAATAACTTAATGACTTATGATTGCACTCGTCTAGGTCAATTTTTCCACAAAGATAAATAAATCTGCCTAATTTCATTAGATTGTCTTTTACTTAAACCAAATAGATATCTAAACTGATTAAAATATATATAGCATAGTGGAAAGGGTCATAATGTGAGATGGGTGGTGTAAAATTTTCTAAACTAGTCAGATTCTAAATTAAAAGCGATTGGATTTATGTAGAAATTGGATTTACTACTTTGAGCAGCCAACCCAACCACAAGTCGATCAAGACGTGCTATGATTCAAAAAAATAAAATAATCATACAATTTCGGATATAATGTGACATTATTATTATGAAATCTAAGAAAAAATTACAGCTCTTTAATAATGCAAACCGAGGAAAAATTCCATTGCACTAAATAATTATTACATAATTGTTTAATTAGCGTTTAGTACCAAATGATAAAAATATATGTATCCAGAGAAGTTAAAAAATTAACTATGCTAAGTTAAATCTTTGGATATTATTATGGTTAAATCATATAAGTAAAATATATCAATCTATGCCTACCGCCTGAATGGTCGAAGCATCAGATTCACTTGTTTTGCACCAACCGAATTTGAGGATTTGTTATTCGGAACTATGGTTATGTATACTTGGATGATAATCTCATCCAATTAGCTATACCTATAATAATTCTAAATTTCATATATAACAAGGAAATAGTACGCTTGAATTATTCAAAAGCATTAGCTTTCGCTTCCTTTGTAATAGAAATTAGTGTTGATAATAGATTAGTATATTCTTAAACTATACAAATTTTAATACACATTTTTAATATAAAATACAACTAAATGACTCATATTATGCATTTTTTATTTTATATCCATTTAATGTAGAGGATTGTTTACTAAATACAAATAAACTTAAACCACATAAAATTAGTATCCCTGTACTTTTTAATGCATTGATTTCATCTTAACTTATTTTAATATACCGATTTATTTATTTAGTTCATGCCAAAAAAATTCATTTATTAGAAATATTAGAACTTAGCTTTTGACACATGAATTTAAGTAATGATTATACTAGGCTATGGACCAAGATACATATTACTTAACATAGAAATTTAATTTTAAGATTCAAGTTTATAATAATATCTTTATGACTCAAAATAATACATGAACTAATGCATATGACATAAAGATCTTTGTTTATGTATAGGCAATCCAAATTTCCACAGAACAATAATTTAAACAACATGGCTTTTCATCCAACTTATATAATTGAATTATTATTCACAATTTTACATGTAATATGCATTATCATGATGGAAGCTCGTCCATATTATTTGAGTGAGAAAATCTCTCCAGGTAGCTGTAACGACCCGGGAAATTTCGACGCCAGAATCCTGACAATAATACGCCAATCCTGTATCACTTGTCAGAACTCAGGTATCGAAATACCAGATAGTTATGGGAAAGAAGTTAGAGGGTGAGATAAGAAAGAAACAAATGTTAGAATAGAAGAAGAAGAAACAACACAACACAGAGTCTCACATCGCAGCGGAACAAAATATAATACAGAAATAAATCTTTATTGAGAACTTTAAAAATACTTACAATATCAGAGTGCTCCACATAATGGGACAGTTATAATAACCTGTTCCCATATACACCACGTAGCGGAATAGTAGCTATATAAAACCATACGTCTGAACACCTCCAGCGCGTCTCTGGACTTCACAGCATTCGATAACCTGAACCTGTACACCCCGGGCTAACTCGAGCATTTACAAAACACCGGGTCAGTCTGGTGAACCAGAGTGAGGTAAACTCGCACAGTATTAAGGGTATCACACAACTTGATTTTAAAGTTAAAATCCTTTTGAAAGAAAAGGATAATCGTAAGACCAAATCCACATAAACATGGACGGTTTTTACCTTACGATAACCCAAAACATTTTTGAAACCGATATCTTGTCTGATATTATAATAATGTCTAAATACAAGTAAATATCAATCTAGTGGAACGCTTGCATCTCACGCTCCACATATATAATATACAAACAAAACCGCAGGCGCTTATTGGAGATTGGATTCCAACCATGACAAGGTATGGGACCACCTGCCGATAGTGTATCTCTAGAGGCGAATACACTGGGTTCAACAAGAACGTCTTGCAACCCGGCCCTCACATGACCGACCACTCATTTCGCTTGAGTGTATCGAATGTATATCACCAACGGTTGGGCTCAAACCACCGTTTCCCGGAAAGGGGCAACATCGATGGATTAAAGAAGCAAAAAGAATTTCTCTAGATAGGTGATCATACACCCTAATGGGAGCGACCCACATAGCCATGCTGCCTGCCCGATTTTTGTCATTTCCCGGTTGATGTGGCTTGAGGCTACGCTTTATCAGCACATCACATTCACTTTGAATGCCACATCATCAAATCCATTAGAATCACTAATTGACGCCCACAACAATACATTACGTGTTGGCTAAAGAAGTTTCCTTCTCCGCTTCTACTCTTGGTATGGTTAAAGAAATCAATGTATGTGACCTTCCTGGAAATACTCTGTCAGACATTCATCCATACAAGTCACCAAGGAATTGGGTGAACCGAAGGTACCCTCCTACTGCATTCTAGGAATCACCCTGAGAATCAGTAGCGAGAAGTCCTTGCCATCCGTAGATTCCAACCACGACAGAATCACAGTATATCTCTGCTTGCAATCAGAGATTTTAAGTAATCCTTCCGCTTATGAAGATCCACGGTTTTCAATAGCTCCATCTTGAATTAGCATCTTTAACGTATTCGTATTTGCTGGACGGAATGGTTTTCGAATATATTCGATCCCGGTCTTTCCGTACCAACAATCGTATGGGCCAATTTTGATAGTCGGTTATTTAACTATCAAATAAACAAACATTCATCCATAAAGAAAATGGATTCACTGATTCAATACTCAGTATCATTTAGCCTCTTTAACGAATCGTCCGTTAATTAAAATTTCCAAATTTTCCAGTATTTGAAACATTGCTTTTACTTCTTATTATAAAATAAGAATATACTCCCAATTCAACTTATCCTGCTTATAAACTTTCCGAATACAGTTTATAATATCATATACGGAAATCATAACTTATATTTCCCTCAACTACCCTCGTTTATAAACTAATATTATTCTTCGATAATCATGTCGTCGTTCAAGTTGGGGTATTTTATTAACCTCTCAGACCTTGACCAATAACATTCATATCTTCAGAATGAATAGAAGTTTATTAACCACATATTTCCCTTATTTAAGTCTCGACTGTGTTTACTTAACTAATTATTAAGTAAATTCTTCTTAATCTCTTCTGATTTATGTTAACAACCCTTTATGATATTATATACGAGCTTCAATTCTATTATAAATAGAATTCTTATAAAATTTCCTTAATATCTCTTTATTATTATATTTACAAAATATTTTCAACAACCCCAATTCATTTGTTTAAAATCGCATAAACAAAGCCTTTGTAAATTTTATATTAAATATCTTATTGTATGAGTGTCTTTTCAAATTCTTATATTTGTATTTATCAAAAACAATTCAACTTATTATCCATAACAATCATTACTTATTTCCTTTCAAAACCATTTTACTTGTCACCTTCTCAACCACTTATATTCGACAACTTATTCATTGTTTAAAAACATATAATAATCCTTTATAAAATCTTATGTCTAAAATATAGTTCATCTCGTTTGTAACAAATGTTACAAAACATATTTACAAACCACTAACTTCATTTACTAACTTGATTTCATTCCCAAAACTTTAGAATTTCCATGTACAAAATTTTTGTAAATAAAGTACGACAATTCACCATTTGTTTTCATTTTCACTTCTTTAACTTTGTTTACAATTCTCTTTTGCAATTCATTATCGACAACTAATATTCATTGTTGTTATCCAAAACATTAACCTCATTTATACTTGTGCCTTCAGTTAACATTCCGAACCTAGCAATAAACTCACTTCCATTTGTTTAATTCACTCCCATTCATATTCACAATTTCAACTTTGTTTCATTTAAAAGATCAAATCCCATTTCCAAATCACCACTCATTTCCAATCCATTGATTTGTTAATCTCATTCACGAAATGATATTAAATCACATTTCGTATTTATTTATTTGAAACACTGTTTGTTGAAAACAATCATTTATTACAAAACATCTCTCTTTGAACTCTTTTACACATTCTCGTATATTCACGGTCCAATGATCCTATTTTGAACTACTTAAACTTCCCATCCGACCGATAAGGCTTTTACAAAATCATTTCAAAATTTAAATAGCCAATTCAACAAATTTATATCGTTTAAACATTTATTTGATAATCTCTTACATTTCTGTTAGTTATAAATTTTGTACATTTAGCTTCGACTATTATCTTTGCCACAAAAGTCGCATTTTAAAATCATATCAAAAATATATTTATAACTTTGAAACCGCTCAAAATCCATTTAATATTGATTTCGAAAATCATTCCTTTTAACCGACGGCACTAAAGAGGCAAATGACTACTGTAGTACCAAACCTTGAAATATACACTAATTTCACATTCAATAACAACAATTTTATCATATTGATAAACGTTATCAATATCATCCAACCTGTTATTCCCTGCAAAACAATGGTTACCACAATTCAAACCATTCAGTTCAATATTTGTTTCCATCTAGACAGATGAAATAAAACCGTTTAACGGTCAAAAACAACTGTAACAGTCAATACTGGGGTAATGACAGCAGTTCAAGCATTCAACTTAACGTTTATAGTGTTATAAACGTAACCACTGAGGTAAGTTACCTCACTTGGATTTAATCATTAGAAATAACGATTAATTAAATTAAACGAACGTTTAATTTAACTATTCCAGTCAATATATGAATATAAAATCAACAACGAACAAACAAACAAACAACCATTCACAAGCATAGCACAAAATTTTAAAACCCGACTTATATAAAATATAAGAGGGGGAGAACTGAGTGAGTTTAACTCACCTTGATTTCATCCGTCGTCAAACTGTTCGTTTAACACACTTCCAGCTGCGTTCAAATCCGTCCGTTCCGATTCCATAACATCACGCTCGTTGATTGCTTTTCTCGTTTCACTCTGTTGTCTTCTAAAACGCAAGCTAAGGAGCATGCGGTCCTTCCATTGTCTACTGCCATACTTCATTCGTTAATCCCTCCTTCCATCTTTACAATTTGCTCCAAGCATGCGTCCGCCATGCATCCTCACACTCCCACGTTTGCTCTTCCTCTTTCTCCATTCACTTCGTGGTTTTTCTCTTTTCTTCCCTCCTTTTTTTTCTTTTTTTTTCTTCTGTTCGAAAGCAAAATTCCCCCTTACTTTCCCATACTTTCTGTTTGCAAACAGACAACCCATGCTACTCAAATTCCTCCGTATCACTCTCTTCTCCACCTTTGGTGCGTGTTTCCACCTTCCCATTTCAGTCCGCCTTCTTTGTTTTTTTTTTCCTTTTTCTTTCTTTTTTTTCCTTTTTTCCGCAAGCCAATGGTGGTCCAAACAAAAAAATCATGCACCGTCTTTGCGTGTATATACGTCGAGCCTCTCATCTTTCCTACAGCTGTTTGACCTTAGCCCAAATCCATGCCCAGTCCCTCCTTCTCATACTCACGTCCGCCATCTCATCTTTTCTTTTTCGTTTTTTTTCTTTTGATGTATCGCGTGTAAAGAGGGAAGAGACAGTATGCGAATGTATTAATTGTGGAGGGAGTCTTTTGGCTTTTCAGATCTGAAATGAACGAAGAAGAAAATGAGAGGAAGCCCAAAACTGAAAGAAAGCTCTTATAAATAGAAAAGGCTACGTGGTTGCCAAGTAAACGTGAAGCTGAAGGCATTGATAGTTTGGTTGGCAAGGCATAGGAAATAACTTGGCAATCACGGTTTACTGTACATGGTTTGGCCATCACGTTTTGATAGGGGAGCAGGTATGCAGTGCGTGCTTGGTTTAGGGAGTACTTTGCATGTGCTTTTTCCCTTCTTCTTTTTTTAATTTTCTGTCCACGTTGATGTGATTTAAGCTTAGTGTACAAACTAGCGTTTTGGCATGTAATAAATACATTTTGGCACAAGGACTTAGCTGTTTTTGGGCTCAGGTAGTGTAGGAACGTAAGGAAAAGGGAAAGCATAAAGAAAGTGGGATAGTTTTAATAATATTATAATATAACCAAACTTCGTCGTGGAGAAATTGTGTTAAAAATCGCTATATAAAAATTCTGTTTTCTGATAAAAAGGCTAATCTTAATGTAAAAAAACATTCCGGATCCAATGGGACAAGTTTCGTCGAAATCCGACATCGTTTGAAAAAATTTCCTTTATAAAACCGGAAATCAACACGCGTCTTATTTTTTCACGATCACCAGATAAATCGAATCAACTTGAAACTTTCAAATCCTACAATAATTTGTTGATACGAACCCAATGGCACCAATTTCGTCGCATTCTGAGACTATTTCCCTGGTAGGCTGTTTTTACCGCGCACCGCAACACCCTTTTTAACGTCAAATTTTCCGGTCTCTAAAAATAACAAACTATATACCTATCCTAACTCTAATCGACGATATGAATTCAACGGGACTGGTTTCGTGGCCTAATTCGATCGTCTGTTCAAGTTATACCCACATATCCCTTTATTTATTTAATTACGCGTTATAGAAAATAAACGGGCGTTTACGGCTACCGTGGTCACATACGACATCGGTTTTCCATGCCATTCACCACCGTACAATAATTTAACGTTATGGTCCCAATGAAACTGATTTCATTGAAATCTGAGTCCGTTTGCAAAACGGCCATTTTAAAGGTCGATATTTTAAATAACGATTTCCACAGCGTTTTTTTTTTCAAAATTTGATTTGACCATAACTTTCAAATTATAACACGAAATCTGAATTTTTTCTCTTTCATATTAAAATTATCGTCAACACGCTTCCAGCGTTTCTTATTTCACAGAAATCCGACCTATATCGGATCCTGTATTCTTAGTTGAAGTTTAAAACTCAAATTTACGAACTGCATGCCATTTTCAAGCTCGATTTTTAATTATATAAATATATAACATTCGAACTTCATTTAATTAACGAATTAAATGTTAAATTCTATCGATATTCCAAATATAATATTTAAATTAAATAAATTAAAATATATATATTTGAGTGCCAAAAACACAGGTCGTTACATTCTTCCCCCCTTAAAATAATTTCGTCCTCGAAATTGCTAAGGTAAGAAAAGACGTTACAAACCCATTAAATTTCAAATCCAATTCAGTTTAAATCAAAATCCAGTTTATTACCATATACAAATAATTTTAAAAATATCGAAAATTTTCTAACACTTTTAATTTCCGAAAAATTTCGCTAGCATCTCCTTCGTATGGCTCAATCAGTACAACTCCAACTTGCTTTTCGAGGCCTTCTCCAATCCAAAAGAAAATAAAACAGCCAAACTGCTTGCCAAACAAGCTCATAAATCACCAAACCCATATAAAAGTAAATGTGTACCTTTTTGACGGGCATATCATTATATCCTTTCCATCTGCTGCCCCTATCAGCATATGCAGATGCATTTCGAACAAAATTCCAAATTTATCCTCAAAACCAAATCCTTTACTCGCCCAGGTCAAATCCCCTTCTTAACTCAATTTCCATCCATTATAGATTTCAACTCTTAACTTACCAGTCAATACCATTCCAGATTCCTATCTCACAAATCAAATCTGATTCGACTTGATATATCATATCTCGATTAAAATTCCAATTAAATGGATTTCAATTCAATTCATATTTGCTTGCACAAAATTCTATTAAACTTTGTTTTTGTTCAATAATTTCCATGGGTGTTTTAAACAGTTCAGCTCTTTCCAAAAATCAAATATTCTTTTTCAGGATTTAAAACAACTTGCAATTCAAAACAAAGTCCTTGGTAGTAATCCGTCACTTAGAACTCGGAAATGAACACTGATGATGTGGCCAGCATCCTCAGAGTTATTCCCCAGCTATCTGAAGTGAGTTCAATACTATATAACTTATCAAAACCGTATTTAAAATTTTTTATTTCGAAATCTATTTAAAAAATACCAAACACAATGCTCGTAAAACCAATTAAAATCTCCCAGGATTTTAAAATTTTCATATATTCAATCCAAGTTCATTTTCAAGTTCCTTTCCTACTTTTGGGAATTTTAATTCCAACTCTAATTTTAATTTCAGATTTAATAAATCTTCTTTGATATTATACGAATTCTAATTGGTTATCTATATAACCATTTCAATTATAATCGACCAACACATCCAATATACTATAATACTTCAAATATATATATTTTCTTTATATCAAAATATAATTTGGGTAAAATTATTTCATTTACCCTCTTCAAAACATACTGCGTCGGTTTATCGTACTTGAGTGTTTAGAAACCTCTGTCGATACAGTGGACCAAACTGATCGACCAAAACTCATAAACAACCCAACCAATAAATCTTCACAATATGAAACAATTTTTATAAAATCTACAAATACGTTCACTCGTATATATACACTCAAACTCAATCTAGGGTATTACTAACCCCATCTCTACCGAGTCACGCCACAGAGCCAAGGTAATCACTTAACCTTTAGCTCTGATACCACTGTAACGACCCGGGAAATTTCGACGCCAGCATCCTGACAATAATACGCCAATCCTGTATCACTTGTCAGAACTCAAGTATCGAAATACCAGATAGTTATGGGAAAGAAGTTAGAGGGTGAGATAAGAAAGAAAGAAATGTTAGAATAGAAGAAGAAGAAACAACACAACACAGAGTCTCACATCGCAGCGGAACAAAATATAATACAGAAATAAATCTTTATTGAGAACTTTAAAAATACTTACAATATCAGAGTGCTCCACATAATGGGACAGTTATAATAACCTGTTCCCATATACACCACGTAGAGGAATAGTAGCTATATAAAACCATACGTCTGAACACCTCCAGCGCGTCTCTGGACTTCACAGCATTCGATAACCTGAACCTGTACACCCCGGGCTAACTCGAGCATTTACAAAACACCGGGTCAGTCTGGTGAACCAGAGTGAGGTAAACTCGCACAGTATTAAGGGTATCACACAACTTGATTTTAAAGTTAAAATCCTTTTGAAAGAAAAGGATAATCGTAAGACCAAATCCACATAAACATGGACGGTTTTTACCTTACGATAACCCAAAACATTTTTGAAACCGATATCTTGTCTGATATTATAATAATGTCTAAATACAAGTAAATATCAATCTAGTGGAACGCTTGCATCTCACGCTCCACATATATAATATACAAACAAAACCGCAGGCGCTTATTGGAAATTGGATTCCAACCATGACAAGGTATGGGACCACCTGCCGATAGTGTATCTCTAGAGGCGAATACACTGGGTTCAACAAGAACGTCTTGCAACCCGGCCCTCACATGACCGACCACTCATTTCGCTTGAGTGTATCGAATGTATATCACCAACGGTTGGGCTCAAACCACCGTTTCCCGGAAAGGGGCAACATCGATGGATTAAAGAAGCAAAAAGAATTTCTCTAGATAGGTGATCATACACCCTAATGGGAGCGACCCACATAGCCATGCTGCCTGCCCGATTTTTGTCATTTCCCGGTTGATGTGGCTTGAGGCTACGCTTTATCAGCACATCACATTCACTTTGAATGCCACATCGTCAAATCCATTAGAATCACTAATTGACGCCCACAACAATACATTACGTGTTGGCTAAAGAAGTTTCCTTCTCCGCTTCTACTCTTGGTATGGTTAAAGAAATCAATGTATGTGACCTTCCTGGAAATACTCTGTCAGACATTCATCCATACAAGTCACCAAGGAATTGGGTGAACCGAAGGTACCCTCCTACTGCATTCTAGGAATCACCCTGAGAATCAGTAGCGAGAAGTCCTTGCCATCCGTAGATTCCAACCACGACAGAATCACAGTATATCTCTGCTTGCAATCAGAGATTTTAAGTAATCCTTCCGCTTATGAAGATCCACGGTTTTCAATAGCTCCATCTTGAATTAGCATCTTTAACGTATTCGTATTTGCTGGACGGAATGGTTTTCGAATATATTCGATCCCGGTCTTTCCGTACCAACAATCGTATGGGCCAATTTTGATAGTCGGTTATTTAACTATCAAATAAACAAACATTCATCCATAAAGAAAATGGATTCACTGATTCAATACTCAGTATCATTTAGCCTCTTTAACGAATCGTCCGTTAATTAAAATTTCCAAATTTTCCAGTATTTGAAACATTGCTTTTACTTCTTATTATAAAATAAGAATATACTCCCAATTCAACTTATCCTGCTTATAAACTTTCCGAATACAGTTTATAATATCATATACGGAAATCATAACTTATATTTCCCTCAACTACCCTCGTTTATAAACTAATATTATTCTTGGATAATCATGTCGTTGTTCAAGTTGGGGTATTTTATTAACCTCTCAGACCTTGACCAATAACATTCATATCTTCAGAATGAATAGAAGTTTATTAATCACATATTTCCCTTATTTAAGTCTCGACTGTGTTTACTTAACTAATTATTAAGTAAATTCTTCTTAATCTCTTCTGATTTATGTTAACAACCCTTTATGATATTATATACGAGCTTCAATTCTATTATAAATAGAATTCTTATAAAATTTCCTTAATATCTCTTTATTATTATATTTACAAAATATTTTCAACAACCCCAATTCATTTGTTTAAAATCGCATAAACAAAGCCTTTGTAAATTTTATATTAAATATCTTATTGTATGAGTGTCTTTTCAAATTCTTATATTTGTATTTATCAAAAACAATTCAACTTATTATCCATAACAATCATTACTTATTTCCTTTCAAAACCATTTTACTTGTCACCTTCTCAACCACTTATATTCGACAACTTATTCATTGTTTAAAAACATATAATAATCCTTTATAAAATCTTATGTCTAAAATATAGTTCATCTCGTTTGTAACAAATGTTACAAAACATATTTACAAACCACTAACTTCATTTACTAACTTGATTTCATTCCCAAAACTTTAGAATTTCCATGTACAAAATTTTTGTAAATAAAGTACGACAATTCACCATTTGTTTTCATTTTCACTTCTTTAACTTTGTTTACAATTCTCTTTTGCAATTCATTATCGACAACTAATATTCGTTGTTGTTATCCAAAACATTAACCTCATTTATACTTGTGCCTTCAGTTAACATTCCGAACCTAGCAATAAACTCACTTCCATTTGTTTAATTCACTCCCATTCATATTCACAATTTCAACTTTGTTTCATTTAAAATATCAAATCCCATTTCCAAATCACCACTCATTTCCAATCCATTGATTTGTTAATCTCATTCACGAAATTATATTAAATCACATTTCGTATTTATTTATTTGAAACACTGTTTGTTGAAAACAATCATTTATTACAAAACATCTCTCTTTGAACTCTTTTACACATTCTCGTATATTCACGGTCCAATGATCCTATTTTGAACTACTTAAACTTCCCATCCGACCGATAAGGCTTTTACAAAATCATTTCAACATTTAAATAGCCAATTCAACAAATTTATATCGTTTAAACATTTATTTGATAATCTCTTACATTTCTGTTAGTTATAAATTTTGTACATTTAGCTTCGACTATTATCTTTGCCACAAAAGTCGCATTTTAAAATCATATCAAAATTATATTTATAACTTTGAAACCGCTCAAAATCCATTTAATATTGATTTCGAAAATCATTCCTTTTAACCGACGGCACTAAAGAGGCAAATGACTACTGTAGTACCAAACCGTGAAATATACACTAATTTCACATTCAATAACAACAATTTTATCATATTGATAAACGTTATCAATATCATCCAACCTGTTATTCCCTGAAAAACAATGGTTACCACAATTCAAACCATTTAGTTCAATATTTGTTTCCATCTAGACAGATGAAATAAAACAGTTTAACGGTCAAAAATAACTGTAACAGTCAATACTGGGGTAATGACAGCAGTTCAAGCATTCAACTTAACGTTTATAGTGTTATAAACATAACCACTGAGGTAAGTTACCTCACTTGGATTTAATCATTTGAAATAACGATTAATTAAATTAAACGAACGTTTAATTTAACTGTTCCAGTCAATATATGAATATAAAATCAACAACGAACAAACAAACAAACAACCATTCACAAGCATAGCACAAAATTTTAAAACCCGACTTATATAAAATATAAGAGAGGGAGAACTGAGTGAGTTTACCTCACCTTGATTTCATCCGTCGTCAAACTGTTCGTTTAACACACTTCCAGCTGCGTTCAAATCCGTCCGTTCCGATTCCATAACATCACGCTCGTTGATTGCTTTTCTCGTTTCACTCTGTTGTCTTCTAAAACGCAAGCTAAGGAGCATGCGGTCCTTCCATTGTCTACTGCCATACTTCATTCGTTAATCCCTCCTTCCATCTTTACAATTTGCTCCAAGCATGCGTCCGCCATGCATCCTCACACTCCCACGTTTGCTCTTCCTCTTTCTCCATTCACTTCGTGGTTTTTCTCTTTTCTTCCCTCCTTTTTTTTCTTTTCTTTTTTCTTCTATTCGAAAGCAAAATGCCCCCCTTACTTTCCCATACTTTCTGTTTGCAAACAGACAACCCATGCTACTCAAATTCCTCCGTATCACTCTCTTCTCCACCTTCCCATTTCAGTCTGCCTTCTTTGTTTTTTTTTTTCCTTTTTCTTTCTTTTTTTTTCCTTTTTTCCGCAAGCCAATGGTGGTCCAAACAAAAAAAATCATGCACCGTCTTTGCGTGTATATACGTCAAGCCTCTCATCTTTCCTACAGCTATTTGACCTTAGCCCAAACCCACGCCCAGTCCCACCTTCTCATACTCACGTCCGCCATCTCATCTTTTCTTTTTCGTTTTTTTTCTTTTGATGTATCGCGTGTAAAGAGGGAAGAGACAGTATGCGAATGTATTAATTGTGGAGGGAGTCTTTTGGCTTTTCAGATCTGAAACGAACAAAGAAGAAAATGAGAGGAAGCCCAAAAATAGAACTGAAAGAAAGCTCTTATAAATAGAAAAGGCTACGTGGTTGCCAAGTAAACGTGATGCTGAAGGCATTGATAGTTTGGTTGGCAAGGCATAGGAAATAACTTGGCAATCACGGTTTACTGTACATGGTTTGGCCATCACGTTTTGATAGGGGAGCAGGTATGCAGTGCGTGCTTGGTTTAGGGAGTACTTTGCATGTGCTTTTTCCCTCTTTTTTTTTTAGTCCACGTTGATGTGATTTAAGCTTAGTGTACAAACTAGAGTTTTGGCATGTAATAAATACATTTTGGCACAAGGACTTAGTTGTTTTTGGGCGCAGGTAGTGTAGGAACGTAAGGAAAAGGGAAAGCATAAAGAAAGTGGGATAGTTTTAATAATATTATAATACAACCAAACTTCATCGTGGAGAAATCGTGTTAAAAATCGCTATATAAAAATTCTGTTTTCTGATAAAAAGGCTAATCTTAATGTAAAAAAACATTCCGGATCCAATGGGACAAGTTTTGTCGAAATCCGACATCGTTTGAAAAAATTTCCTTTATAAAACCGGAAATCAACACGCGTTTTATTTTTTCACGATCACCAGATAAATCGAATCAACTTGAAACTTTCAAATCCTACAATAATTTGTTGATACGAACCCAATGGCACCAATTTCGTCGCATTTTGAGACTGTTTCCCTGGTAGGCTGTTTTTACCGCGCACCGCAACACCCTTTTTAACGTCAAATTTTCCGGTCTCTAAAATTAACAAACTATATACCTATCCTGACTCTAATCGACGATACGAATTCAAGGGGACTGGTTTCGTGGCCTAATTCGATCGTCTGTTCAAGTTATACCCACATATCCCTTTATTTATTTAATTAAGCGTTATAGAAAATAAACGGGCTTTTACGGCTACCGTGGTCACATACGACATCGGTTTTCCATGCCATTCACCACCGTACAATAATTTAACGTTACGGTCCCAATGAAACTGATTTCGTCGAAATCTGAGTCCGTTTGCAAAACGGCCATTTTAAAGGTCGATATTTTAAATAACGATTTCCACAGCGTTTTTTTTTCAAAATTTGATATGACCATAACTTTCAAATTATAACACGAAATCTGAATTTTTTTCTCTTTCATATTAAAATTATCGTCAACACGCTTCCAGCGTTTCTTGTTTCATAGAAATCCGACCTATATCGGATCCTGTATTCTCAGTTGAAGTTTAAAACTCAAATTTACGAACTGCACGCCATTTTCAAGCTCGATTTTTAATTATATAAATATATAACATTCGAACTTCGTTTAATTAACGAATTAAAAGTTAAATTCTATCGATATTCCAAATATAATATTTAAATTAAATAAATTAAAAAATATATTTGAGTGCCAAAGACACAGGTCGTTACAGTAACGATAACCAGGAGGTGTTCTATCGTAGATACAAGTCAATACAAGGTGAACCACTCCACAATAAAGCGTCGTTGCCACCTTCCATCAAAACAGAAGTGCTTGGAGGTTCTGAACCAATCCACAACAAAGCATCGATGCCACCTACCGTCAAAATGGAAGTGTAAGGAGGTCCTGACCCAATCCACCACCCATCGCCACCTTCATTCCAAAGGAAAGTGCCAGGAGGTCCTGACCCAATCCACAACCCATCGCCACCTTCCGTCAAAAGGGAAGTACCAGGAGGTCCAGACCCAATCAACCACCCATCTCCATCTTCCATAAAAAGGGAAGTGCCAGGAGGTCCTGACCCAATCCACCACCCATCGCCACCTTCCATCAAAAGGGAAGTGCCAGGACGTCCTGACCCAATCCACAACCAATCGCCACCTTCCGTTAAAAGGGAAGTGCGAGGAGGTCCAGACCCAATCCATAACCCATCGCCACCTTGCATCAAAAGGGAAGTGCCCGGAGGTCCAAACCCAATCCACAACCCATCACCACATTCCATGAAAAAGGGAAATGCCAGGAGGTTCCGACCCAATCCACAACCCATCGCCACCTTCCATCAAAAGGAAAAAGCCAGGAGGTCGAGACCCAATCCAAAAATCATCACCACCTTCCATCAAAAGGGAAGTGCTAGGAGGTCCAGACCCAATCCACAACCCATCTCCACCGTCAATCAAAAGGGAAGTGCCAGGAGGTTCCGACCCAATCCACAACCCATCTCCACCTTCCATCAAAAGGGAAGTGCCACGAGGTCCAGGACCAATCCACCACCCATCGCCCCCTTCCCTCAAAAGGAAAGTGCAAAGAGGTATTGAACCAACCAACCACCCCATTGGCACCTTCCTCAAAAGGGAGGTGCCAGGAGGTCCTGACCCAATACACAACCCATCGCCACCTTCCATCAAAAGGGAAGTACTAGGAGGTCCAGACCCAATCCACAACCCGTCGCCACCTTCCGCCAAAAGGGAAGTGCCAGGAGGTCCAGACCCAATCCACAACCCAT
This sequence comes from Allium sativum, assembly GCA_030737875.1. Classification (NCBI taxonomy): domain Eukaryota; kingdom Viridiplantae; phylum Streptophyta; class Magnoliopsida; order Asparagales; family Amaryllidaceae; genus Allium; species Allium sativum. The sequence continues at coordinate 1,247,737 of CM060919.1, forward strand.
CACCACCTTCCGTCAAAAGGGAAGTGCTAGGAGGTCCTGACCCAATCCACAACCCATCGCCACCTTCCATCAAAAGGGAAGTGCCAGAAGGTTCCGACCCAATCCACAACCCATCGCTACCTTCCATAAAAAGCGAAGTGCCAGGAGGTCTATACCCAATCCACAACCCATCGCCACCTTCCATCAAAAGGGAAGTGCCAGGAGGTCCTGACCCAATCCACAACCCATCCCCACCTTCCATCAAGAGGGAAGTGCGAGGAGGTCCAGACCCAATCCACAACCCATCGCCACCTTCCACCAAAAGGGAAGCGCCAGGAGGTCCAGATCCAATCCACAACCCATCGCCATCTTCCGTCAAAAGGGAAGTGCCAAGAGGTCCTGACCCATTACACCACCCATCGCAATCTTCCATCAAAAGGGATGTGCCAGGAGGTTCCGACCCAATCCACAACCCATCGCCACCTTCCATCAAAAGGGAAGTGCCAGGAGGTCCAGGACCAATCCGCCACCCATCGCCACCTACCATCAAAAGGGAAGTGTCGAGAGGTCCGGACCCAATCCACCACCCATCGCAACCTTCCGTAAAAAGGGAAGTGCCCGGAGCTCCTGACTCAATCCATAACCCAATGCCACCTTCCATCAAAAGCGAAGTGCCAGGAGGTTCTGAACCAATCCACAACCCATCGCCATCGTCCATCAAAAGGGAAGTGTCAGGAGGTCCTGTCCCAATCCACAACCCATTGCCACCTTCCATTCAAAGTGAAGTGCCAGGAGGTCTTGACCCAATCCACCACCCTTCGCCACCTTCCATTGGATTAAAGTGAGAAATGCGTATAAGAAATGCAAATTAAAGTGAGAAGCCAATTGATTTTGAATATAACTTGGCAACTATCTAACTTGAATAATAGTCATTTTTTTCTATAACTTATATATGACTTACCAAAATATAACAAGTCAAATTGTTATTGAAATAAGCAATTGGATAATATGTTAGTAGTGTTATGAATAATGAATGTTGAAACTGAATGGATGTCTTATGAAAACAAATAAAACTTAAGTCGTGATTATAATCGATCAATACTCAATTTGTTATGAAATTTAATTCAACAAGCAAGATAAACAAGGTGAAATTAAATTGATTATTTATAAATATAAATAAATAATATATTAATTCTGGTAATAATGATATATATAGTTATGTTACGGAATTGAATTCAACTAAAAAGGGTATATAAGTTAAAGTACTGTATGGATTGTTAAATTTATTTAACTTATGGAGATTAATGAAATTAAATTTGGAAATGACTGAATTAGCAAAATAACCCGAACAAAATGGAATTTATATAATATATGCAAATGAATCTAATTTGTGAAGTGAAAAAATATAGTGAACATCGATGATTGTAAATGAGTCAATTAGGTATAAGGTAATATGCATTAACTGAATATGAATTCATTTTAAGAAAATAAATTAAATGGACATGGAAGTGTATGAAGGAAAAATGCATTTGTTAAAAAAATAAATTATTGGAATAAAAGGAAATTATATTTATATAGAGGGTTGACATAATGTGAAAAGGCAGTTAAATGGTTTAATATGCAATTCTAATTGAAATGGACATATTGAATGATACTATATTACATTAATTGCATATAAAAACTTACCAAGTAAAAGTGTTAATATAAATTTGTAAAGAAATGCTAAGAACACTCCCCCTTAGGGAAAGTGAGCTTATACTTGCCACCTGAATGGTGGAAACTGGTTGGCAACAATCGTTAGCTGTATGATATCAACAACTACCAACTTGTTTCCACCAATCAGGTTGCAAGTATATGCCAACTCTCCCACTGTCCCTTAGGGAGAGTGTTCTTAGCGCTATCCAAATTTGTAATTGTACATTTTACCAATCAATGAAACTTGGGTAATGAAGGTTAATGAGAATGAACATGTAATAACCCGAATTTTTGGAGGGTGATAGTAACGAATCAGAAATTCAGATGCTTAAAATATAAAAACAAATTAAATTTAATGTTAAAATAAATATTTATATTAGGCTCCAATTTTTGAGTTTGGACCTTTATCCATTTTTAACCAAGCTTGAGCGAAAATCTTTTAATTATTTCCATAAATTTAATTTTGTAATAATTTGGTTGAAGAAAAATTTATTATAATAGATTTACATTTTTCTGCATTTTTAAAATGGAATTCTTTTCGCAAATCATTTCAAATACGAACGTTTGTCAAAACAAATTGTACTAATATTATTACCGACTTGGACTTTATTTGAGTAGTGGAGGATAAATCAATTTTTAAATGTGGATCTTGTAATTCAATCGAGAAATTTAATTTTCCTATTTGAACTTGAAATTGAAAATAAAACATTAACACTTATTTAATTTATTGTTCGATAAATCTTTTGAATTTTAAAAATGCATAAACCACATTGTTCGTGTTCGAACCATTTCTCCTTGGTGCAGCCTAACGCGTGTTCAGCCTAAAGTTTAGTGCAAGCAACATTTGGAAAAAATCTTGAGTTATAGATTTGAAGTTGGACACTTGTGTATTCTGCAAAAAAATTAAAACACTTGTCCACTTCTATTTAAATTGATTCCATGTTGTTGTTCTCTTCTGTTTGTTGTTCCCTTAGTTTGGTTTATAAAAGGCGGGCCCTTCTCATTCACAAAGAAGAATCATTTCTACTCATTATTTTTCTACCAATCGTTAGTTTTAATTTCCCCCAAAATTAAATCAATTCGTTCCTCCCTTAATCAAAATCAAAACCGCTTCTTCCCAATTCGATTTTCCCAATATCCGTTTCCTCCTCCCCAACGCAAATCGAGCCTTCCTTCTGTCATCAATTGTGTGCTTCACCGTTCACCAACCCTGACAGGCAGAAACTTTCTGTATCGACCCGAACTTCCCGGCCGGCCTAAGCCGAACAAGAATCCCATGTGGAAAATAAACAATATACAGTAAAAATAAATAATATACAGTGGAAAATACCAGAGATTTAAATTACATAGTAATGGAAATATGATACATAAATATAATGTGCAGCGGAAAACATCAACTACCACAATTGAAAGAGATACACGGATAAAAAGCATTTTGAATATAGCTCCAGCCATGATTCAGGATCCTTCAAAAAGAAATATCTACAAAAACCAAAACTACAAGCTGCCCATGCGGAAAATAAGGGCACCCAGAGTTTAGGTGGCCAATAGTAAACTCCAAGTTAGTAATGGGACTGGTGTGAGAACTAAAAATGTTATTATCGTCATTTTAATGTTGAGTAAATCAAGGGCCACATCGTATAACACGCAATGTGTTTTCTCTCAAGAATATCATAAAACAAACAGCGCAATGCTAAAAAGGAAAATGAAGCCATTAAAAGACTCAGGTCCCATCACATAAGGCAAACACAAGCCAGAGGATAGAGTTTTACCATATAATGGCCAAATATGCTTGATACGCAAAATTTATCTTTTATTATTATTGGTGCATAGTGAAGAAATCAACTTCGAATTTTTAGATAAAATTTAATATCAAATTTTCAAAAATAACTATTTTAAAAATATATATATATATATATATATATATATTATAAGTAGTTCAAATTTTAGATGATTTGACATTTTAATAATATAGGAAAAAAGTAACATTCAACCTAGTTCTCACGGACTGGTAGATCGAAAGATTAGAATATTTAACCTAGCATATAATATATTTTACTCTATTTTCTTTTCAAAACTAAACTTTGATTTACATGGATAAAAATGTGATGAAATCTAGACCTATTATTATATTGTTTATTCTTTCTTATATAATAACTTATTGACTTATGATTGCACTCGTCTAGGTAAATTTTTCCACTAAGATAAATAAATCTGCCTAATAAATTAATTTCTTTAGATTGTCTTTTACTTAAACCAAATAGATATATAAATTGATTAAAATATATAGCGTAGTGGAAAGAGTCATAATGTGAGATGGGTGGTGTAAAATTTTCTAAACTAGTCAGATTCTAAATTAATAGCGATTGGATTTATGTAGAAATTGGATTTACTACTTTGAGAAGCCAACCCAACCACAAGTCGATCAAGACGTGCTATGATTCAGAAAAATGAAATAATCATACAGTTTCGGATATAATGTTACATTATTATTATGAAATCTAAGAAAAAATTACACCTCTATAATAATGCAAACTGAGGAAAAATTCCATTGCACTAAATAATTATTACATAATTGTTTAATTAGCGTTTAGTACCAAATGTTAAAAATATATGTATCCAGAGAAGTTAAAAAATTAACTATGATAAGTTAAATCTTTGGATATTATTATGGTTAAATCATATAAGTAAAATATATCAATCTATGCCTACCACCTGAATGGTCGAAACATTAGATTCACTTGTTTTGCACCAATCGAATTTGAGGATTTGTTATTCGGAACTATGGTTATGTATACTTGGATGATGAACTCATCCAATTAGCTATACCTATAATAATTCAAAATTTTATAGATAACAAGGATATAGTATGCTTGAATTGTTCAAAAGCATTAGCTTTCACTTCCTTTGTAATAGAAATTAATGTTGAAAATCGATTAGTATACTCTTAAACTATACAAGTTTTAATACACATTTTTAATATAATATACAACTAAATGACTCATATTATGCATTTTTTATTTTATATCCATTTAATGTAGAGGACTGTTTACTAAATACAAATAAACTTAAAACGCATAAAATCAGTATCCATGAACTTTTTAATGCACTGATTTCGTCTCAACTTATTTTAATATACCGATTTATTTATTTAGTTCATGCCAAAAAAATTCATTTATTAGAAATGTTAGAACTTAGCTTTTGTCACATGAATTTAAGTAATGATTATACTAGGCTATGGACCAAGATACATATCAATTAACATAGAAATTTAATTTTAAGATTCAAGTTTATAAGAATATCTTTATGATTCAAAATAATACATTAACTAATGCATATGACATAAAGATCTTTGTTTATATATAGGCAATCCAAATTTCCATAGAACAATAATTTATACAACATGGCTTTTCATCCAACTTATATGATTGAATTATTATTCAAAATTTTACATATAATATGCGTTATCATGATGGAAGCTCGTCCATATTATTTGAGTGAGAAAATCTCTCCAGGTAACGATAACCAGGAGGTGTTCTATCGTAGATACAAGTCAATACAAGTTGAACCACTCTACAATAAAGCGTCATTGCCACCTTCCATCAAAACAGAAGAGCTTGGAGGTTCCGAACCAGTCCACAACAAAGCATCGATGCCATCTACCGTCAAAATGGAAGTGTTAGGAGGTCCTGACCCAATCTACCACCCATCGCTACCTTCAATCAAAAGGAAAGTGCCAGGAGGTCATGACCCAATCCACCACCCATCGCCACCTTTCGTCAAAAGGGAAGAGCCAGGAGGTCCAGACCCAATCCACCACTCATCTCCACCTTCCATAAAAAGGTAAGTGCCAGGAGGTCCTGACCCAATCCACCACCCATTGCCACCTTCCATTAAAAGGGAAGTGCCAGGAGGTCCTGACCCAATCCACAACCCATTGCCACCTTCCATCCAAAGGGAAGTGCCAGGAGGTCCAGGACCAATCCACCACCCATAGCCACCTTCCCTCAAATGGGTAGTGCCAAGAGGTCCTGACCTAATCCGCCACCCATCGCCACCTACTGTCAAAAGGGAAGTGCCAGGAGGTCCTAACCCAATCCACTACCCATCGCCACCATCGAAAAAAAGGAAAGTGCCAGGAGGTCCTAACCCAATCCACCACCCATCGCCACCTTCCGTCAAAAGGGAAGTGCCAGGAGATCCTGACCCAATCCACCACCGATCTCCACCTTCCATAAAAGGGGAAGTGTTAGGAGGTCCTGACCCAATCCACCACCCATCGCCACCTTCCATCAAAAGGGAAGTGCCAGGAGGTCCTGTCCCAATCCACAACCCATCGCCACCTTCCATCAAAAGGGAAGTATGAGGAGGTCCAGACCCAATCCACAACCCATCGCCACCTTCCATCAAAAGGAAAGTGCAAGGAGGTCCAGACCCAATCCACAACCTATCACCACCTTCCATGAAAAGGGAAGTGCCAGGAGGGTCCGACCCAATCCACAACCCATTGCCACCTTCAATCAAAAGGAAAGTGCCAGGAGGGCCAGACCCAATCCAAAATCCATCGCCACATTCCATAAAAAGGGAAGTGTCAGGAGGTCCAAACCCAATCCACAACCCATCTCCACCGTCAATCAAAAGGGAAGTGCCAGGAGGTTCCGACCCAATCCACAACCCATCTCCACCTTCCATCAAAATGGAAGTGCCTGGAGGTCCCGGACCAATCCACCATCCATCGCCCCCTTCCCTCAAAAGGAAAGTGCAAAGAGGTCATGACTCAACCCACAACCCATTGCCACCTTCCGTCAAAAGGGAATTGCCAGGAGATCCTGACCCAATCCACCACCCATCACCACCTTCCGTAAAAAGGGTAGTGCCAAACGGTTCCGACCCAATCCACAACCCATCGCCACCTTCCATCCAAAGGGAAGTGTTAGGAGGTCCAGACCCAATCCACAACCCATCGCCACCTTCCGTCAAAAGGGAAGTGCCAGGAGGTCCTGACCCAATCCACAACCCATCGCCACCTTCCATCAAAAGGGAAGTGCCAGGAGGTTCCAACCCAATGCACAACCCATCGCCACCTTCCATCAAAAGGGAAGTGCTAGGATGTCTAGACCCAATCCACAACCCATCGCCACCTTCCATCAAAAGGGATGTGCCAGGAGGTCCTGACCCAATCCACAACCCATCACCACCTTTCATCAAAAGGGATGTAGCAGGAGGTTTCGACCCAATCCATAACCCATCGCCACCTTCCATCAAAAGGGAAGTGCCAAGAGGTCCGGACCCAATCCACAACCCATCGCTACCTTCCATCAAAAGGGAAGTGCCAGAGGTCCAGGACCAATCCACCACCCATCGCCACCTTCCTCCAAAAGGGAAGTGCCAAGAGGTCCGGACCCAATCCACCACCCATCGCAACCTTCCGTCAAAAGGGAAGTGCCAGGAGGTCCTGACCCAATCCACAACCCATCGCCCCCTTCAATCAAAAGGGAAGTGTCAGGAGGTTCCGACCCATTCCACAACCCATCGCCACCGTCCATCAAAAGGGAAGTGCCAGGAGGACCTGACCCAATCCACAACCCATCGCCACCTTCCATCAAAAGGGAAGTGCCAGTAGGTCTTGACCCAATCCAACACCCATCGCTACCTTCAATTGGATTAAAGTGAGAAATGCATATAAGAAATGCAAATTAAAGAGAGAAGCCATTGGATTTTGAATTTAACTTACCAAAATATAACAAGTCAAATTGTTATTGAAATAAGCAATTGGATAAATTGTTAGTAGTGTTATGAATATTGAATGTTGAAACTGAATGGATGACTTATGAAAACAAATAAAACTTAAGTCGTGATTATAATCGATCAATACTTAATTTGTTATGAAATTTAATTCAACAAAAAAGATAAACAAGGTGAAATTAAATTGATAACTGATAAATATAAATGATTAATATATTAATTATGATAATAATGATATATATAGTTTTGTTGTGGAATTGAATTCAACTAAAAACGGTATATAAGCTGAAGTACTGTATGGATTGTTAGATTTATTTAACTTATGGAGATTAATGAAAATAAATTTGGAAATGACTGAATTAGCAAAATAACCCGAATAAAATGGAATTGATATAATCTGCAAATGAATCTAATTTGTGAAGTGAAAAAATATAGTGAACATCGATGATTGTAAATGAGTCAATTAGGTATAAGGTAATATGCATTAATTGAATATGAATTCATTTTAAGAAAATAAATGAAATGGACATGGAAGTGTATGAAGGAAAAATGAACTTGTTAAAGAAATAAATTAATGGAATAAAAGGGAAATTATATTTATATAGAGGATTGACATAATGTGAAAAGGTAGTTAAATGGTTGAATATGCAATTCTAATTGAAATGGACATATTGAATGATACTATATTACATTTATTGCATATAAAAACTTACCAAAAAATTAAGAAGTAAAAGTGTTAATATAAATTTGTAAAGCAATGCTAAGAACACTCCCCCATAGGGATAATGAGCTTATACTTGCCATCTGAATGGTGGAAACGGGTTGGCAACAATCATTAGCTATATGATATTAATAACTACCAACTTGTTTCCACCAATCAGGTAGCAAGTATATGCAAACTCTCCCACTGTCCCTTAGGGAGAGTGTGCTTAGCACTATCCAAATTTGTAATTGTACATTTTACCAATCAATGAAACTTGGGTAATGAAGGTTAATGAGAATGAACATATAATAACACGAATTTTTGGAGGGTGATTGTAACGAATCAGAAATTCAAACGCTTAAAATATAAAAAAAATTGACATTAAAATAAATATTTATATTGGGTTCCAATTTTTGAATTTGGACCTTTATCCATTTTTAACCAAGCTTGAGCGAAAATCTTTTAATTCTTTCCATAAATTTAATTTTGTAATAAATGGGTTGAAGAAAAATTTATTATAATAGATTTACATTTTTCTGCATTTTTGAAATGGAATTCTTTTTGCAAATCATTTCAAATACGAACGTTTGTCAAAGTTTGTCAAAACAAATGGTACTAATATTATACCGACTTGGACTTTATTTTAGTAGTGGAGGATAAATTCAATTTTTAAATGTGGATCTTGTAATTCAATTGAGAAATTTAATTTACCTATTTGAACTTGAAATTGAAAATAAAACATAAACACTTATTTAATTTATAGTTCGATAAATCTGTTGAATTTTAAAAATGCATAAACAACATTCTTTGCGTGCTTCGTTCGAACCATTTCTCTTTGGTGCAGCCTAACGCATGTTCGGCCTAACGTTTAGTGCAAGCAACATCTGGAAAAATCTTGAGTTAGAGATTTGAATTTGGACACTTGTGTATTCAGAGGAAAAATTAAAACACTTGTCCACTTCTATTTAAAATGATTCCATGTTGTTGTTCTCTTCTGTTTGTTGTTCCCTTAGATTGGTTTATAAAAGGCGGGCCCTTCTCATTCACAAAAAAGAATCCTTTCTCCTCATTATTTTTCTACCAATCGTTAGTTTTAATTTTCCCCAGAATTAAATCAATTCGTTCCTCCCTTAATCAAAATCAAAACCGCTTCTTCCCAATTCGATTTTCCTAATACCGGTTTCCTCCTCTCCAACGTAAATCGAGCCCTCCTTCTATCATACATTGTGTGCTTCGCCATTCACCAACCCTGGCAGGTCGAAACTTTCTGTAGCGACCCGAACTTCCCGGCCGGCCTAAGCCGAACAAGAAGCCCATGTGGAAAATAAATAATATACGGTACAAATAAATAATATACAGTGGAAAATACCAAAGATTTAAATTACATAGTAACGGAAATATGATACATAAATATAATGTGCAGCGGAAAACATCAACTACCACAATTGAAAGAGATACACGGATACAAAGCATTCTGAATATAGCTCCAGCCATGATTCAGGATCCTTCAAAAAGAAATATCTACAAAAACCAAAACTACAAGCTGCCCATGTGGAAAATAAGGGCACCCAGAGTTTAGGTGGCTAACAGTAAACTCCAAGTCAGTCATGGGACTGGTGTGAGAAATAAAAATGTTATTATCGTCATTTTAATGTTGAGTAAATCAAGGGCCACGTCGTATAACACGGAACGGGTTTTCTCTCAAGAATACCATAAAACAAACAGCGCAATGCTAAAAAGGAAAATGAAGCCATTAAATGACTCAGGTCCCATCACATAATGCAAACACAAGCCAGAGGATAGAGTTTTACCATATAATTGCCAAATATGCTTGATACGCGAAATTTATCTTTTATTATTATTAGTGCATAGTGAAGAAATCAACTTCGAATTTTTCGATAAAATTTAATATCAAAATTTCAAAAATAACTATTTTAAATATATATATATATATATTATAAGTAGTTCAAATTTTAGATGATTTGACATTTTAATAATATAGGAAAAAAGTAACATTCAACCTAGTTCACACGGACTGGTAGATCGAAAGATTAGAATATTTAACCTTGCATATAATATATTTGACTCTATTTTCTTTTCAAAACTAAACTTAAATTTACATGGATAAAAATGTGGTGAAATCTAGACCTATTATTATATTGTTTATTTTTTCTTATAGAATAACTTAATGAATTATGATTGCACTCGTCTATGTCAATTTTTCCACAAAGATAAATAAATCTGCCTAATAAATTACTTTCATTAGATTGTCTTTTACTTAAACCAAATAGATATCTAAACTGATTAAAATATATATAGCATAGTGGAAAGGGTCATAATGTGGGATGGGTGGTGTAAAATTTTCTAAACTAGTCAGATTCTAAATTAATAGAGATTGGATTTATGTAGAAATTGGATTTACTACTTTGAGCAGCCAACCCAACCACAAGTCGATCATGACGTGCTATGATTCAAAAAAAAATGAAATAATCATACAGTTTCGGATATAATATTAATTATTATTATGAAATCTAAGAAAAAATTACAGCTCTTTAATAATGCAAACTGAGGAAAAATTCCATTGCACTAAATAATTATTACATAATTGTTTAATTAGCGTTTAGTACCAAATGATAAAAATATATGTATCCAGAGAAGTTAAAAAAGTAACTATGATAAGTTAAATCTTAGGATATTATTATGGTTAAATCATATAAGTAAAATATATCAATCTATGCCTACCGCCTGAATGGTCGAAGCATCAGATTCACTTGTTTTGCACCAACCAAATTGAGGATTCGTTATTCGGAACTATGGTTATGTCTACTTGGATGATGATCTAATCCAATTAGCTATACCTATAATAATTCAAAATTTTATATATAACAAGGATATAGTATGCTTGAATTGTTCAAAAGCATTAGCTTTCACTTCCTTTGTAATAGAAATTAATGTTGAAAATCGATTAGTATATTCTTAAACTACACAAATTTTAATACACATTTTTAATATAATATACAACTAAATGACTCATATTATGCATTTTTTATTTTATATCCATTTAATGTAGAGGATTGTTCACTAAATACAAATAAACTTAAAACGCATAAAATCATTATCCATGAACTTTTTAATGCATTGATTTCATCTTAACTTATTTTAATATACCGATTTATTTATTTAGTTCATGCCAAAAAAATTCATTTATTAGAAATGTTAGAACTTAACTCTTGACACATGAATTTGAGTAATGATTATACTAGGCTATGGACCAAGATACATATTAATTAACATAGAAATTTAATTTTAAGATTCAAGTTTATAAGAATATCTTTATGATTCAAAATAATACATGAACTAATGCATTGGACATAAAGATCTTTGTTTATATATAGGCAATCCAAATTTCCACAAAACAATAATTTAAACAACATGGCTTTTCATCCAACTTATATTATTGAATTATTTTTCACAATTTTACAAGTAATATGCATTATCATGATGGAAGCTCGTCCATATTATTTATGTGAGAAAATCTCTCCAGGTAACGATAACCAGGAGGTGTTCTATCGTAGATAAAAGTCAATACAGGGTGAACCACTCCACAATAAAGTGTCGTTGCCACCTTCCATCAAAACAGAAGTGCTTGGAGGTTCCGAACCAATCCACAACAAAGCATCGATACCACCTACCGTCAAAATGGAAGTGTTAAGAGGTCCTAACCCAATCCACCACCCATCGCCACCTTTAATCGAAAGGAAAGTGCCAGGCGGCCCTGACCCAATCTACCAACCATCGCCACCTTACGTCAAAATGGAAGTGCCAGGAGGTCCAGACCCAATCCACCACCCATCTCCACCTTCCATAAAAAGGGAAGTGCCAGGAGGTCCTGACCAAATCCACCACCCATCGCCACCTTCCATCAAAAGGGAAGAGCAAGGAGGTCCTGACCCAATCCACAACCCATCGCCACCTTCCATCAAAAGGGAAGTGCCAGGAGGTCCAGGACCAATCCACCACCCATCGCCACCTTCCCTCAAAAGGGAAGTGCCAAGAGGTCCTGACCCAATCCACCACCCATCGCCACCAACTGTCAAAAGGGAAGTGCCAGGAGGTCCTAACCCAATCCACTACACATCGCCACCTTCAATAAAAAGGAAAGTTCCAGGAGGTCCTAACCCAATCCACCACCCAACGCCACCTTCCATCAAAAGTGATGTAACACCCCACCTCCGTTAAGGTCACTCACAAAGGGAATGCCTTAACTTTGGTGGAGCATTTTAGTAAACAGAACAGAAACTTACAAGACAGATAAAACAGTACTTGAAAAATTTATAACTTTATTACAACAGAAACCGAAATAAGCTTGGTTACATCTTTATCAAAAACTCAAGTACATAAATATCAGCCTTGTTCAAAACTATCAGAATACAAAACTTTAAAAGCATAATCCCCACAGAACAGAAGCTATGAAGATCCAATCCATACTTTAAGCACTTCAAGCAGAAGGAGTCTGGATCAAGCTAGAGTATTCCCTCCTTAGAAAACCTGGGGGGGGGAAATGGAAGAAAGGAGGCGAAACAACAAGGGTCAGACAAAAAGTCTGGCAAGTCCAGTGATTTTCAGTTATGAACAGATAATAATAACATGACATGAAAATAAAACTGGATGAGAGATAACCGTAACAGGTGTAACAGATATAACAGAAGAACAGAATGGAATAAGCTATTTCTTTACACTTCTCTGCACTAATACTAGTATAAAAGAATTAGGTGTCACCCTAATGTCTAAACTGAAACAGAAACGGGTACAAAATAATTTCCACAGAAGAGAGTGCTAGTAATGGGCCGTTACCACCCGAACAGAAACAGATAGAAGCAGAAATCGATTAATCCCTATGGAAACAGAATGTAGAATTAGATGTACACTAGTAATTGGGCCTTTACCACATGAACAGACGGTACCACGCAGAAACAGACGGGTGTTGCCACCCAATAGAAATAGACGGTATCAACAGAAACAGACAGAACTTAGTGTACCCTAAAACCCTACCCCAAGCGATCGGCTCCCTAAACATAAATACCCTGTGTCGGCCCCACAGTAGGGTGTATCACTCCCTAAAGTGACAACCAATTGGCATAGACCTATTTACAGATGTCACGGCGTCTTACATCCATAGAGGCAGGCCGGGATCCATGCACGCACATGACCCGGTTGGAACGTACCGTCAACACCCCTCGCCATTATCTGAATGAACCACTTATAATTAGTTCAGTAAGCGTGCCCGGACCCTACCTACTGTTGGGTCAAAGTTTTGATACCAGAATGGGTTACTGACTAATATGGGTCCCAAACAACAGATGACACAAGTAATTTCCCTCCTAACCTTGTGTCCCCAGACTAACAGATTTCAGATTAACTTGTTTACAAGTTCAGACATACAGAATTCAGATCAACCAGTTCACAGATTAGACAAGTTTTCAGACCAACGGATCAGATATACATATTTAACAGACTTACAGATTAACCGGTTACAGATTAACAGACTTACAGATTAACCGATTACAGATTAACAGACTTACAGATTGTCTAACTTTGTATTGGGCCTACAGATTCATGAAACGGGTTTATTAATTTCATCAGTCTATTTGGTTTAACCCTATCCACCCAACACATTTTAGACATCATATTTATCCCAGATTTTCATTAATTAAATATTAATACCCAGACCTCTCACATTAGACTGACAGTTTGTGGCTACTGTTTAGGCCGGTTGGTTCCGGGAAGGTTTCTGCCACAAACTGAGTCTAACCTCGGGTTTCAAGCACGTTATGACTAACTTCTCACATTAGAACCTATTGTTTGCAGCCACGGGATGTGCCGGGCGGTTCCGGGCAGAATTACGCCGCAAACACATTCTAACCTCGAGTTAGCCATGTTTATCTTTGCGGCCAATTAATTAATAATTTACCATTTTTGCCCACGCCTAATATACATGTGAATTATTCATAACTATATCCAATTCAGATTATGTCAATAACAGAATAAATATATCTACTCAACATATATAGCAGATAACAGATTTCGCAGATTAGGCGACTTAACGGATTTAGCAGATTAAGTAATTTAGCAGATTTAGCATATAATAGATTGGGCATTTTCAGCAGACTTAGCAGATGACAGATTTGGCAGATGAACAGATCTAGCAGACTAGGCAGTAGAGCAGAACTAGCAGATTAAGCAATATAACAGAACTAGCAGATTAGGCAAATATAACAGAACTAGCAAATTTGGCAAATATAACAGATTTAATCATTCCTTAAATTTTCACAAACATATCTTGCCTAATTATAAATTTGGCTTAAGTTTGCATGCCTAAATAGTTGTCATGATTCACACTATGATCATATACCCCACGTTTGCATTAAATTTACATGTCATAGATTATGGTCATAATTTACATGTCCCAATTTAGTTCAACTTGCCTTGTACAAAAGATTCATGTATAAATCATACCAAATATAGCCATCGATTTCAATGCATGTCATATATTCAAAAATCTCCTACTTAGGTGTTATTCACATTTGATAGTTATCAAATCTTAATATAGATCTTCACACCTAAGTCATATTCTCTTTCAAATCATGAATAGTTATATAAACAATATGCCCAACAATCTAGTTATAACAGATCTTAATTCAAAATACGCGTTATGTCAAATGTCTCAAGTCACATGTTAACATACCATGGTTCCTCTTCTTCCAATTCACAGAATATGCATAGATCTAAATCTAGTTTACAACCTATATCCTTTTTCTTAAATCAGTCACAGATTAGACATGTCCAATTATGCCACATTCATTATTTGTCCCAAATATTTTAGCGTTCGTGCATTAATCTCTTAGGAGATAGGCGTAGGCTCGTAGTAGCCTGGCTATAGAACAGAAAGAAGAAAGAGATACAGAATAAGATAGATCTAAACAGAACAGAACAGATATAACCTCAGATGCAGATTTACAATTCATGTCACAATCAAAATTAACGTTTATATCGGAAAATAACTGTACTTGCCTTTGTTGGATTAAAGAAAGAACTTTAATTGTTGTAGAATCGTTGCAGAAGCTTTAATCTCTAGTTTGAATTGAGTTGCTTAGGTTGATGTTGATTAGCTTCTAGTTTTGATTCCAGCAGAGTAGCGACGCCATTTTTATTTTTATATAGAACAGAGGTAGAGCAGAAGCAGAACATAATTGTGTGTAGAGAAGGCTAGGTTTGGGGCTGTTTAAATAGGTTTAGGCAGACGAATCTAGGCAGAAAACGAGACCAGATACATAAGAATGCACCCAGGCCCAAAACCAGGTTCGGGGGCCAGGTCGACCCCTAGGTCGACTGCCCAGTCGACCTGGTCGGGGGGGGGGGGGGGGTCGACTGCCCAGTTGACTCCCCAGTCGACCTGGGTACTGGGCGGGAAATTTCCCGCCCAGTCTGTTCTGGGTTTTGAATTCGAAATTTGAATTCGAATTCGAGCTGTTTTGAACTTTGAATATTTCTGAAACTTTGGAGGGCCATAACTTGGTCATACGGACTCCGATTCTCACAAACTCGGACTCGTTTTCAAGCGGAATTTTTAGATGAATGCAATGGCGCAACCCGTTTTCCCTGATTCTTATTTTATATTTTAATTATCCTCTTATTTGTTACTTATACATTCACAGAAAATACGGGGTGTTACATTCTCTTTTCCTTAAAGGATTTCGTCCCTGAAATCTTCAAGTTAAGAAGAATGTGTCCTACCATCCAACATCCATCTATTCAATCATCAATCACTGACGTCCATTGTGCTTAGAAACTTCTAATGTTGTATGAACATATGCAAAAGTGTGTGTATATGTTCCTTATCTAATGCAAAGATCAGGCGGTCCACTGATTCAGTTGACCTCCTTAATGCGAATTATGCCAGTGCCATGAGTCCAACATGTATGCAATTTTCCTACCCGATACATATCATTTCTATATGAGTGCACAACCATTCAGTCATATGAAACATCCATGTGCTGAGTCAATCATTTTGAATCCACAAAAATTGAAAATTCTCACACATCCATATGAAGTATGAGAGTATTTTCGAGCCGATCTAGTGCCTAGTGTGTGTATATGCGTCCATGAGCAACCACTAGCAACCACTTGCAACCATCAAACATAAAATGTCTCAAACACATGTTTACACCCATTAGTTTCTACCTAAAGTTCGAAGATTCGATTAATAGGATACAGTCGAATGATGGAAGCGACTACAGATAAAACAAAAACTTGGTTCCCATTAGACATGGGTCCTAAGTATCGGCCCCGAAGACCGAAACCAACACCAGATTGACACCCAGAGGATTATCCTCTTTAGATAATGTCAAAACTGGAAATCTTAACCTTATCAGAAATATTCAGATATTTACAGATTACTGGTATAGATCAGATTACCGAATGATTCTTTGGAAACTAAGCATGATAAATCCCAGAATGTATGCGTCCTACTTGACGCCTAACACGAATATCTCACAAACCCCAATCACAAACAGATGAGTCATAACCCTTATGGATTTAGGTCTACAGCGGAATCAGAAACAATACTAGTATTAAAGTGCAGAGTATCGATTACAGAATCAAAATGCCAGAATTAGAAAGAGTTTTAACTCAACAATCAGATAAGAAAATTAAACCTTATACTTAAAATTTCTTATTTCTACCCTATCTACCAGTCCCTTGAGCATTCGCCTATCCTCCAGAAGTGGGTTCTGCCCTCTGCCCTTGCCCTCGTTTCTTCGGGCAGTCCCTAGTGAAGTGTCCCATCTCACCACAGTTGAAGCAAGTGCCCTTCCTTTTTCTGCAATCCTTGTTCAGATGAGTCGAGCTTCCACAAGTAAAGCACTTTTTCCCTTCTTATCTTCAGACTTCTCATCCTTCTTTTGTGTTTCCTTTTTGGGCCATGCTTTCTTATTCTGTGGTTCTTCCTTCTTTGTCTCTTTCGGGCCCTTGTCTTCCTCGTGCAGTAGTGCCATGTCCACCAATTTCTCGTAAGTCGCTCCCATGGGTACATGGGTCATGGCCAGGCTGTGCAGTGGCTCGTTCAATCCTTTAACTAAGCGAAGAGCCTTTTTATGCTGAGTGTTGACTAAATCCAATCCGAACCTAGCCAGCTGGTTGAACTGGTTGACGTATTCCTTGACCATCATACTTCCTTGCTTAAGAGATAAGAACTTTTCCAGTTGTAGACCTCGTTCAGCTTGCGAGAGGAATTTTGTCTCAAACCTTGTTCTGAAATCCATCCATGTCTCAACCGGCCTCTCGGCGTTAGTGACTTCCCACCAATAGGAAGCTTCGTCTTTGAGCAACCATACCGCCAGCTGTACCTTCTACCTATCGTCCACCTCGAAGATAACGAATAGATCCTCAGTTTCTTTGAGCCAGTTCCTCGCTTCTACAAATGATTCAGTTCCCTTGAAATCCTTTCCACTTATGGTCCTAAAATCTCTACAGATCTTTGAGAAAGCAATTTTACGAGGAGGGGGCGGAGGAGGGGGGTCATTTGCTGGACCTGCGGCGGCGGTCCTAGCCTCAAGATATTGACGAAACCAACCGGGTACATGAACACCCTCTGGTATCTCAGGTGCTTCATCAATGCTGAAACGAAAAAGGAAAGATTCAATACAAAAAGGACTGAAGGAAAGATATATGTCTCTTGGGGATCATGTTTTTCAAAATAAGCTTTATTTTTGAAAATACTTCCTTTCAAAACCTTTTTGAAAATAGTTTTCAAAAACTTTACCCAATCTGGTAACCTGCTCTGATACCAAGTGTAACACCCCACCTCCGTTAAGGTCACTCACAAAGGGAATGCCTTAACTTTGGTGGAGCATTTTAGTAAACAGAACAGAAACTTACAAGACAGATAAAACAGTACTTGAAAAATTTATAACTTTATTACAACAGAAACCGAAATAAGCTTGGTTACATCTTTATCAAAAACTCAAGTACATAAATATCAGCCTTGTTCAAAACTATCAGAGTACAAAAATTTAAAAGCATAATCCCCACAGAAAAGATCAATGAAGATCCAAGCCATACTTTAAGCACTTCAAGCAGAAGGAATCCGGATCAAGCTAGAGTATTCCCTCCTAAGAAAACCTGGGGGGAACGGAAGAAAGGAGGAAAAACAACAAGGGTCAGACAAAAAGTCTGGCAAGTCCAGTGATTTTCAGTTATGAACAGATAATAATAACATGACATGAAAAAAAAACTGGATGAGAGATAACCGTAATAGGTGTAACAGACATAACAGAAGAATAGAATGACATAAGCTATTTCTTTACACTTCTCTGCACTAATACTAGTATAACAGAATTAGGTGTCACCCTAATGTATAAACAGAAACGGGTACAGAATAATTTCCACAGAAGAGAGTGCTAGTCATGGGCCTTTACCACCCGAACAGAAACAGACAGAAGTAGAAACAGATTAATCCCTACGGAAACAGAATGTAGAATTAGGTGTACACTAGTAATTGGGCCTTTACCACCCAAACAGACAGTACCACGCAGAAACAGACGGGTGTTGGCACCCAACAGAAACAGACGGTACCAACACAAACATACAGAACTTAGTGTACCCTAAAACCCTACCCCAAGCGATCGGCTCCCTAAACATAAATACCCCGTGTCGGTTCCACAATAGGGTGTATCACTCCCTAAAGTGACAACCAATTGGCACAGACCTATTTACAGATGCCACGGCGTCTTACATCCACAGAGGTAGGCCGGGGTCCATGCACGCACATGACCCGGCTGGAATCACTACAAGGAAAATGCTGATTTCCGACGGCTTTTTGCTGTCGGCGGCCGTCGGAAGCCGTCGGAAATCGCCGTCGCAAATTAAGGCGTCGGTAAACAGAATTTTCGACGACTTCCGACACACATCGTCATTTAATCTTTCGACGGTTTGAATCGGTTAGTAACGGCTTCCGACGGCCGTCAGAGGCCGTCGAAAGCCGTTACTATGTTTATCCCCTAGTCCGTCCGTAGCCGTAGGAACCCGTTGTGTTTTTTTAACCCAGCAGCCGTCGCAAGCCGTCGGAAATACTGTATATTTTTTTTTCTGCTGCTATTTAGCCTTCCAGCACACATTCATCTCAAATCATCGTACTAGACCATCGGTCTATAACCCAGCAATCACAAATTTATGCAAAAAACTACATATTTACCAAAAAACATGAAAAAAAACATAAAATACATACAAAATACGTAAGTTACCATCACATTAACAAAAGCCCCACCAAGTCTACAACATCAACCGTACCAAAACATGTCTAGCGTCATAATACATGCAAACCAAAGTCATACCCATACCATAGTCATATCAATACATTCATATACGTACATATGCTCCGAACAACTAAAAACATAACTATCTAACCATCACTACTC
Organism: Allium sativum; assembly: GCA_030737875.1. Classification (NCBI taxonomy): domain Eukaryota; kingdom Viridiplantae; phylum Streptophyta; class Magnoliopsida; order Asparagales; family Amaryllidaceae; genus Allium; species Allium sativum. The sequence continues at coordinate 1,267,333 of CM060919.1, forward strand.
GTCATCTTCATCATTATCTTCAGTGGATCCGGTTGATGAGGGGAAGCGTCCATATTGTTGCGCAAACTCCGCTAAGCGCCGATCTAGAAGCTGAGTCGTCTCAATGGCTTGACGACGATTTTGCTCCTCAAGCTGTGCCACCCTAGCTCTCAGCTCCTCGATCTCTGCGGTGTCAGCTCTACTCTGTTTACCCCGTGCCTGCTTACTGGTGGACTGTAACAATCATTTAAAATAATTTTAATCATGTACTATATTGTGGCTTGATGATTAACATATACTGGTTTAACTAGAATAAAAATAGGATACTCATATTTGATCTACTTATTAAATACCAAGTGAAAATTAAACTACGGTAAAACCAAATGAACCCCACAAAATCTATAAAACAAAGAGCATCAACCATTACGTTTTGACAAGTATATACAATGTAGTTATATCAATGTGAAGAGGAGAATGGCGTTTGATGGAACATTGCACTAATCTGAATTTTATTTCTAAACTGAAAATTAAATTAAGGTAAAAAGCCTTTACCACTTGATTTCCGAATCCATAACGTCTATTCCGCGTCATCGGATCCATCACTGACTGGAAGATGATGTCCTCCTCGTCGGTAGTGAGCTGCCCCTGTCCAGTCTCAGCTAGACGCTGCTGACGTTGCTCCATAAACTTCTCCTGCATGCAAGACCAAATAAGAATGTATCTAAAATTAGTATCATGATATATTATATTACTATAATTTAACAATTACTACAAGTACTTCTACATATAATGAAATCTTACGTGACTCTTCCTAGACTTGTCGTCATGCCATGTGTATATGGTGTTCCCTTCTGAATCGAGACTCTCGATGGCATGCGTACGGGTGAACACATCCATATATGAGACTGGACCCTGTCCCTCAGCCTCCTGAGTTTGATTATTACATGCAATTATTACATTTTCAAAATTATATAGTATATTAATTTTTATATAAGTCGCATTTAAATTTTTTTTACCAATTCTTGTCGATACTGCTGAAAGGACTTCGATCCTCCTCGATGCGTGACTGGATTTTTATTCCGATTTGCGCTGTTTCTTTATGACTCCGTCTGTTCATTCAAAATTTGATACATTACTTATCGAGTAAATATTTTTTATATTTTAAAAAAAATTAGTACACTAACCTTCGCTTCATCACCGTCCCAATACTTTAGAAATCCTTCCCAAACGGCTGCTCCCATCCATGGAGGTTTTTTCATGTTTTTCTTCATTGTTGATATGCCATCTTTATAACATTTTCTCATTTTCTGCACCCAGTACGTCTGAGCCAGTTGTAAATCATCCGTCTCGAAATCCACCTCAGCCTGTATTTCACGTTAAAGAAACATTACTATTGAATATGTAAGAATTTGACTGGAATAAAACACACACAAGTAAGGACATAGTCATTTTTCTGATAAGTAAGCCAACACTTAAAAAGGGCAATCAGATTGACATTCTAAGTTTTATGTATGAAGTATTAACACTATTTGAAATGGTAAAAGAGATAGTTATTTTAAGCTGCACGTATTAAAGGAGATTTTTCAATTTAGTGCATATAATAACCAGTTTTGTAGACTTGTTCAACGGTCATGAATTGATCTTTCTACTCACAGTCATATTTGGGTGCACCGTTAGTCATTATTAGGTTTGATCTAAAATTATAAACATGGGATTTTATGGTAAGTGCCGCACATGTGCACCAAAAAACTATTTCAATGGATCAAATCTAAAATAACAATTTAATATTTAATATGTTATATACAAAGAGCACTTTGTGAAGTTCGCAATCAAAACAAAATTTGGTGCTTAATAAAGATGATACATGTACAGCATATCATTGATCAAGAAATTATAATGCAAAAAGTACATAAGAAAATACTTACTAGCACATCCTGCCAAATGACCTCCTGTATGTGAGGTGGGATTAGATCCCACTTAGGCCAACATCTCGACATCCGAGCCCTATATGCAGCTCTCGAACATTCCAAAATAACCCTTGAAGGTTGCAGATCGAAAGTCCTGCATTAAATAAAATATACATGAGTTATAGTAAAAATAATAATTAATATTCTAAATAAAGATTAATTTTTACCCTGTACTCGTAGGAACCAAGGAGATGACTGGACGTGTAGGGGTTTGCGATCCAGAACCCTCTCCCGAAGAATTCCCTCTAGATGACATACCTATCACATACAAACCATTTTAAAAGATAATAATAACATCATATTCTTAAATATTTTATGGCTAACTTACACAAACGATATAAGCATCTAAATAAGCAATATAAAACATAATGAAATCGTTTATACCTGTATTTCATTGGGTCTCATATTCCAAGGAGTAACATATTACATTGCAGATTTGATATAAATAGGAAAAACAGAGTTACATGAATTGCATATGACATAAACGATGTAAAAAATGATCATAATATTAGAAAATTAAACAGAGTTACATGAATTGCAGAATGTACGTCGTATACTCCATAATTACATTACAACTAGACAGATAATACTCATCATGATCCACATTAGTCATCATCTTCTTCTGATTCAGATTCGGCCTCAGATTCTACATTATCTTCCTCCTCACTCTCAAATGCTTCTACTAAAACATTTGTCTCATCGACCAGAGGACCAAAATCAGCATGGTCGTCTTCAATTAGAATTTCATTGTTATGTTCGAGTTCTGCCTGATAGGCTCCTTCGTCTGGAATATTCTTCCCGTCGAACGTAAATCTAGCCTTTGTTTTAAAAACTGCCGACCAATCTGCTTTATCTCTTTTCAGAGACGGGTAAGGAGCGTAATAAACTTGAAATGCTTGTTTGGCTAGTACAAAAGGATCATACTTGTAATAGTGCGATGTACGCTTAATTTCAATCAGATTATAATCTTTATGCACATTAATCCCAGATTCTGGAACAGTGCTAAACCAATCACATTTAAATAGAAACACCTCCTCTACGGGTCGTGAGAAATATGTCAGTTGCAATACTTGTGTTAAAATGCCATAAAAATCATTAATGTGATTTTCAGGATCGTCACTGCCTTTCACGAATACACCTGTATTGTTCGTTAATTTTTCAGCACCGTATTCTTCGGTGTTAAATTTATATCCATTAACAAAATATATTGGATATGTCTTGACCAATCTTTTTGGTCCCATTGCAAGATGTTTCAACCCTTCATCAACAACACAATTTTTGGGTTCATAAACATAATTTGTAAACCAAGCAGAAAATTCTTTACCGATATCTCCGTTTGGATGTTCACGTTCATAAACGCTGTAATTAGAAATAAAATTTAACATTAATTATCATACATAAGCAAAAATGTAGAAATGAATAAAGCACTAATTGGTATTTCATATTACCTAACAAATGGTGCAACTTCAGGACAATTTAGAAGAATATAAGTGTGTGCTACATGGAGATCTTTATCGTCTAGCCATACGTCTACACATTTCCCAGAAGGTCGACCATGTTGTCTAAAAATAGAAAAAACTGTTTGGGATGATTCTTGTACGTCTCCTTCGTCATTTCGAGGAACACTTTCAAATGATATATTCACATGGTCACTGAAATAATGAGAGAAAAAGAACGAAGCTTCTTCTTCGATGTAAGATTTGCATATCGAGCCTTCAACTCGTGCTTTTTGTCTCACTTTTTTCTTCAAATGATTCAGATATCTATACAAAATTAATCTACATTATCTCATAATTTTAAGTGCAATTAAATTAATGAGTCACATGTTTATATTTACCTCTCAAACGGATACATCCATCCATATTGGACGGGACCTCTAAGTCGTGCTTCAGTTGGAAGGTGAACAGGTAAATGCTCCATTACATTAAAAAAACCTGACGGGAATATTTTCTCCAATTTGCAAAGCAATATTGGAATATCTACTTCGAATTTACGTAAGCGTTCCACTTTTAAAGTAGTCGAACAAAGCTCTTTGTAAAACAAACTGAGCTCAGTTAATACCTTCCACACTTTTAACGGCAGTGTTCTTTGAACATAACGGGAAATAAATGCTCCATCATTATGTGACAATCATGACTTTTCATTCCGCTCAATTTACCATTTTTGAAGTCCACACATCTACGAAGGTTTGATGAAATCCCATCAGGAAATCTTAACCCTTCAACCCATTTTAACACAACTTTAACCTGATTATTATCTAATTCATAACATGCTTTGGGTTTTTTACTCTCATTTGGTTTCATATGAAGCTCGGGACGTTTGCATAATTCTTCTATATCGCGCCTTGATTTTAAATCATCTTTAGTTTTCCCTTTAACATTCAAAACTGTGTTAAAGACATTATCAAATACATTTTTCTCATTGTGCATCGCATCAATATTATGACGAAGCAGAAGATGTTTCCAATACGGCAACTCCCAAAAAATAGACTGTTTACACCAATTGTGATAAATCGATTTGCCTTCAATTTCTGTTTGAACTCCAGTTTCATATATCTTTGGATGATTACCATTTCATATATTTCTTCACTAGACCATAGTGTTGGAGGTTGTCTGGTTTCTACTCTATTAGCCAAAAAGTTTTTCTTGTCTACTCTAAAAGGATGGTTTACATGGAGAAAACATCGATGGCAGTCAAACCATGAAATTTTCTTACCATGCGGTAAGGAAAACGCTCGTGTCTCTTCCATGCAATATGGACATGATAGACGACCAGCAGTACTCCATCCTGAAAGCATTGCATAGGCAGGAAAATCACTTATAGTCCACAACAAAGAAGCAAACATTCGAAAAAATTTCTTCTTTGAAACATCGTATGTTTCTACTCCTTCGTTCCACAATGTTTTTAATTCTTCAATTAACGGTTGTAAATAAACATCAATTCCTTGTGCCGGATCGTCGGGGCCAGGAACAACAACAGTAAGAAACATATATTGTGTTTTCATACACATCCATGGAGGTAAATTATAAGGTGCGATGATAATGGGCCATGATGAGTATTTAGAACCAAATTGAGAAAATGGTGAAAAACCATCCGTACATAATCCTAGTCTGACATTACGACTCTCCGCTGCAAAATTCGGATAAGTTTTATCGAGATGCTTCCATGCTTCCCCATCGGCCGGATGGGTCAACGTACCTTCTTCTTCGGATCTCACCTTATGCCATCTCGTATGAGATGCAGTTACAGAAGACGCATACAATCTTTGAAGCCTTGGAGTAATGGGTAAGTAATGCATACGTTTGAATGGAACTTCCTTTCCCTTTTTCTTTCCTGGTTTATATCTTTCTTTATTACATATTTTACAATTTCTAAGGTTTACGTCATCTTTCCAAAACAACATGCATCCTTTTACACATGTATCTATTTTCTGATAAGGTAAACCAAATGCCGACATAAGTTTTTTAACTTCGTAGTGATTTTCACACATTAAATTATCCGGCGGCATGTGCCTTTTTGCAGCTTGTACAATAGCTGTAAACCCAGCTTCAGTGATGTTGTACTTTGACTTCATCGCAATGTATTCTGCGATTACCGATAGCTGAGTGTCGCTTTTACAACCATCCCAAATAGGTTTCTTAGCATTATCCAACAAATCATAAATTTTCTTAGCTTCAATATTCGGTTCTTCGTCATTTTCATCATCGTCATCAACTGCATTCATAGGAAACATTGATCGCGCTGCGTCTTCGACCATATTTTCAATACGGGGCGTACTAATATTTTCATCAGCAACACTTTCTACCTCGGTCTCTATAGGAGTATTTGATACAACTTCTCCATGACGATCCCAAAAGTAATACTCGGGTACCAATCCGTTTTTGCACAAATGCACTTTCACAACATCGGGTAACAAATACTTCAAATGTCTAGACTTGCTACACGGACAACGAATTTCAGGATCGCTTCCGTTATTACTTAAAGCGAATTCAACAAAGACATTTATACCATTATAAAAATCTTCTTTTATTGAACCTCTCTGTCCTCTCCTTTGATACATCCAACTCCTCCGATCAGCAAAATAATCAATCATTTTTCCTATTTGACAAATTTAGTCATGAGTTCAAAAATTAATAACGGTTGAAAGCAAATAACAATTTCACTAAGTTAAATTTTTTTAATAACGGTTGAAAGCAAAGAAGAAGGGTGATTTAGTAATATATATTTTTAGCAAAACAGTGGTGCACATAAAGTATTTTTTGGTGTATGAATAGAATTCGCTACATTCGCCTTTACATAATTCATGACATTTTAACCATGTTTCTCAATATTTGATAGTCATTTGCAAATTTGATTAAAATTTCTTTGTTATGTGAAATACATAAATATATTTAAAGGATGACGAGCAAGATATTTATTTTTAATATGTTGAGTAAGTTATATGTGCATTATTTATTTTTTATATGTAAAAGAATCTCAGTTTGTATTTTTTATATGATGACATGAATATTTCTGGAATAAAAATGATCCATGAAAGTAATCTTCTTTTACTACAAACTATAGTTCTATTAGACGTGCCCAACACGAGTTTGGTTAATATTTACTTCATTTGTTCAATACTATGCTATTCTCGTTGACTTCTCGTTGTGCTTAAAAATGGATATTTAATATCCCTCTCAAACTATTTAACTTTCAAGGTGATACAATTTGATCCACATCTATTTTAAAATTTTAAGTTTGTCTTAATCATAATAAAAGTCATGGCAAAAAAACATTATTTCATTGTATGATTTTGAAGACGGTTAAATAGTATGGGCCCGTGTACTAGTATTAGAAGAAGTAAGAAAAGTGTGAATGTGATTTTCCACAAAGTTGAAGGGCCATAATGGTTTGACTTCCAGCTTTTCGATTTCTCCAAATGCTTAAACCCATTAACATATTTCAAACCGTAGCAATTTGGTTTGCAAAGTAAGATCCGAATTAAAGAAAACACGTTAATACGAAGGAAATTTATGTACACTAAGATTAAAAGTAATTGCTTCTATCTTAGATTTGGCAATTTCTTTGGAGCCTCTCAAATGTAGAAATTTTTATTTTCTGCAGCATTGAAACAAAAATAACAGCTCCCAATTTTGGGTAATAGTGTATCTTTCCGCTTAAACTGTATGACAATTAAGACTCGTTTAACCAAAATATCATACATGCCTTTATCTCATATCACAATATCACAATAATGCTATGACAAATATTGTTTCTTAGGGTTTTCTGCTTTTCATATTATAGTGTCGTGCGCTTCATCGTAATCGAAAGTTAAGATGAAGCTTGATTTCTTTAGCACATATAAGGTTTTAAGGCAATTTTTCATAGTAATCTTTTAAAATAATAATTAATGGCTAGATTTTACATGGTCAGGCATCCTACTTCCCATTATAAATAGAGTAAACATTTACAGTTGTATACTACTTCGTCTCAAACGATTCAATAAAATTTCGGTAGCATTTCCCTTTTGTTTCCTGCATTGTACACATGTACACAGGAAACAAAAAGAAAAATTAAACCGAAATTTTGTGAATCTTTCGAAATGAAGTAGTATACAAAATGTAAATGCTTACTGCGTTTATAACTTGTCCAATACAAGGACAAATCCAACAAATATTGTACCAGATGAATATAGATGGCCGTTTTTTAATTTGACAAAAACGACTATTTATATAACGATCATGTACAACATCCGTCGGACGGGGCCGATAACACTCTAGGGGATATTAGCCAATTAGATGTGCGCATTTTACTATAAAAATACGTTTTACTGCAACACAAAAATATTTTATCTTCTCACATCTGCTTGACATTTCAATCAACTTAAAGCCAATTTACCATTATCGTCATTTCAATAGGCACAACTAGAATTTAGACTCATGATCTTTTTTGTGTATTTAGTCAAAATTTGCACGATGTACTATTCCTATTTCGTCCATTCATTTTTTTTTGTATGTCAACTAACACATACAAGAATGACAAGCGCAAAACGGTGCACATGTACACAAATATCCTAAATTATACAACGGCAAAAACCAAGCTAAATGAGAACATATCCACAAATACCCAAAAATTGCACATAACTTTTCAATTTCACAATATAGCATGAAATATGCACATAAAGGATACGATTGCCCACTACTATGCTATAGGAATCAATTACCATCAATAATTAACCCTAATTTTCGATTTAGGACATAAATAGATTTAGAAAAAAATGGATTTTTAAGTAAATAAAGTGATTATACTTGAAATTGCTTGCTCAAGAGGTTAGAGATGAAGCCGGGGAGGATTATACGGGAAGAAATCAAAGATTGGGGTGAAAAATTCGATTTTGGGAGTGGATTTAGGGTATAATTCGGAGCTGGAACAATTTGGGGCAAACAAGGTTAAAGTGGAGGAAAGGTTCTCGGCTGGGAATAAAATCCCGATTATAGGCGACGGCTTCCGACGGCCGCCGACGGCCGTCGCAAGCCGTCGGAAAACGCCGTCGGAAGCCGTCGCGAACGTCCGTCGCTAATTCAAGTATTTTTTGTAGTGGATGCACCGTCAACACCCCTCGCAATTATCAGAATGAACCACTTATAATTAGTTCAGTAAGCGTGCCCGGACCCTACCTACTGTTGGGTCAAAGTTTTGATACCAGAAAGGGTTACTGACTAATATGGGTCCCAAACAACAGATGACACAAGTAATTTCCCTCCTAACCTTGTGTCCCCAGACTAACAGATTTCAGATTAACTTGTTTACAAGTTCAGACATACAGAATTCAGATCAACCAGTTCACAGATTAGACAAGTTTTCAGACCAACGGATCGGATATACAGATTTAACAGACTTACAGATTAATCGGTTACAGATTAACAGACTTACAGATTAACCGATTACAGATTAACAGACTTACAGATTGTCTAACTTTGTATTGGGCCTACAGATTCATGAAACGGATTTATTAATTTCATCAGTCTTGTTGGTTTAACCCTATCCACCCAACACGTTTTAGACATCATATTTATCCCAGATTTTCATTATTTAAATATTAATGCCTAGACCTCTCACATTAGATTGACAGTTTGTGGCTATTGGTTAGGCCGGTTGGTTCCGGGCAGGTTTCTGCCACAAACTGAGTCTAACCTCGGGTTTCAAGCACGTTATGACTAACTTCTCACATTATAACCTATTGTTTGCGGCCCCTGGATGTGCCAGGCGGTTCCAGGCAGAATTACGCCGCAAACTCATTCTAACCTCGAGTTAGCCATGTTTATCTTTGCGGCCAATTAATTAATAATTTACCATTTTTGCCCACGCCTAATATACATGTCAATTATTCATAACTATAGCCAATTCAGATAATGTGAATAACAGACTAAATATATCTACTCAACAGATATAGCAGATAAAAGATTTCGCTGATAGGCGACTTAACGGATTTAGTAGATTAAGTAATTTAGCAGATTTAGCATATAACAGATTTGGCATTTTCAGCAGACTTAGCAGATGACAGATTTGGCGGATGAACTGATCTAGTAGACTAGGCAGTAGAGCAGAACTAGCAGATTAAGCAATATAACAGAACTAGCAGATTAGGCAAATATAGCAAAACTAGCAAATTAGGCAATTATAATAGATTTAATCATTCCTTAAAGTTTCACAAACATATCTTGCCTAATTATAAATTTGGCCTAAGTTTGCATGCCTAAATAGTTGTCATGATTAACACTATGATCATATACCCCACCTTTGCATTGAATTTACATGTCACAGATTATGGTCATAATTTACATGTCCCAATTTAGTTCAACTTGCCTAGTACAAAAGATTCACATATAAATTATACCAAATATATCCATCGATTTCAATGCACGTCATATATTCAAAAATCTCCTACTTAGGTGTTATTCACATTTGATAGTTATCAAATCTTAATATAGATCTTCACACCTAAGTCATATTCTCTTTCAAATCATGAATTGTTATATAAACAATATGCCCAACAATCTAGTTATAACAGATCTTAATTCAAAATATGCGTTATGTCAAATGTCTCAAGTCACATGTTAACATACCATGGTTCCTCTTCTTCCAATTCACAGAATATGCATAGATCTAAATCTAGTTTACAACCTTTGTCCTTTTTATTAAATCAGTCACATGTTAGCCATGTCCAATTGTGCCACATTCATTATTTGTCCCAAACATTTTAGCGTTCGTGCGTTAATCTCTTAGGAGATTGGCGCAGGCTCGTAGTAGCCTGGCTATAGAACAGAAAGAAGAAAGAGATACAGAATAAGATAGATCTAACCAGAACAGAACAGATATAACCTCAGATTCAGATTTACAATTCATGTCACAATCAGAATTAACGTTTATATCGGAAAATAACTGTACTTGCCTTGGTTGGATTAAAGAAAGAACTTTAATTGTTGTAGAATCGTTGCAGAAGCTTTAATCTCTAGTTTGAATTGAGTTGCTTAGGTTGATGTTGATTAGCTTCTAGTTTTGATTCCAGCAGAGTAGCGACGCCATTTTTATTTTTATGTAGAATAGAGGTAGAGCAGAAGCAGAACAGAATTGTGTGTAGAGAAGGCTAGGTTTGGGGCTGTTTAAATAGGTTTAGGCAGACGAATCTAGGCAGAAAACGAGACCAGATACATAAGAATGCACCCAGGCTCAAAACCAGGTTCGGGGACCAGGTCGACCCCCAGGTCGACTGCCCAGTCGACCTGGTCGGGGGGGGGGGGGTCGACTCCCCAGTCGACCTGGGTACTGGGCGGGAAATTTTCCGCCCAGTCTGTTTTGGGTTTTGAATTCTAAATTTGAATTAGAATTCGAGCTGTTTTGAACTCTGAATATTTCTGAAAATTTGGAGGGCCATAACTTGGTCATACGGACTCCGATTCTCACAAACTCGGACTCGTTTTCAAGCAGAATTTCGAGACGAACGCAATGGCGCAACCCGTTTTCCCTGATTATTATTTTATATTTTAATTATCCTCTGATTTGTTACTTATACGTTTACAGAAAATACGGGGTGTTACAAGGTAAGTGCCAGGAGGTCCTGACCCAACCCACCACCGATCTCCACCTTCCATAAAAGGGGAAGTGCCAGGAGTTCCTGACCCAATCCACCACCCATCGCCACCTTCCATCAAAAGGGAAGTGCCAGGAGGTCCTGACCCAATCCACAACCCATCGCCACCTTCCATCAAAAGGGAAGTGCGAGGAGGTCCAGACCCAATCCACAACCCATCGCCACCTTCCATCAAAAGGGAAGTGCTAGGAGGTCCAGGCCCAATCCACAACCCATCAACACCTTCCATGAAAAGGGAAGTCCCAGAAGGTTCCGACCCAATCCACAACCCATCGCCACCTTCCATCAAAAGGAAATTGCCAAGAGGTCCAGACCCAATCCAAAAACCATCGCGACCTTCCGTCAAAAGGGAAGTGCCAGGAGGTCCAGACCCAATTCACAACCCATCTCCACTATCAATCAAAAGGGAAGTGCCAGGAGGTTCCGACCCAATCCACAACCCATCTCCACCTTCCATCAAAAGGGAATTGCCAGGAAGTCCAGGAACAATCCACCACCCATCGCCCCCTTCCCTCAAAAGGAAAGTGCAAAGAGGTCCTGACCCAACCCACCAGCCATTTCCACCTTCCGTCCAAAGGGAAATGCCAGGAGGTCCTGACCCAATCCACCACCCACCACCACCTTCCGTAAAAAGGGAAGTGCTGGAGGTTTTGACCCAATCCACAACCCATAGCCACCTTCCATCAAAAGGGAAGTTCCAGGAGGACCAGACCCAATCCACAAACCATTGCCACCTTCCGTAAAAAGGGAAGTGCCAGGAGGTCCTGACCCAATCCACAACCTATTGCCACCTTCCATCAAAAGGGAAGTGCCTGGAGGTTCTGACGCAATCCACAACCCATCGCCACCTTCCATAAAAAGGGATGTATCAGGAGGTTTTGACCCAATCCACAACCCATCGCCACCTTCCATCAAAAAGGAAGTGCCAGGAGGTCCAGATCCCACCCACAACCCATCGCCACCTTCCGTCAAAAGGGAAGTGCTAGGAGGTCCTGACCCAATACACCACCCATCGACATCTTCCATCAAAAGGGAAGTGCCAGGAGGTTCCGACCCAATCCACAACACATTGCCACCTTCCATCAAAAGGGAAGTGCTTGGAAGTCCAGGACCAATCCACCACCCATCGCCACCTTTCGTCAAAAGGGAAGTGCCAAGAGGTCCAGACCCGATCCACCACCCATCGCAACCTTCCTTCAAAAGGGAAGTGCCAGGAGGTCCTGACCCAATCCACAACCCATCGCCACCATCCATCAAAAGGGAAGTGCCAGGAGGTTCCGACCTAATCCACAACCCATCGCCACTGTAACAACCTGTATTTTAATAACGTGTTATAACTGTAAATCAAGGCAGAATTAATTTTTAAAATAAGAATAAAGGGCAACGTGTTACGCCATTACGTTCATCTCGAAATTTTGCTTGGAAACGAGTCTGAGTTTTCGAAAATCGGAGTCCGTATGACCAAGTTATGACCCTTCAAAGTTTCAGAAATTTCAAGTTCAAAAACAGCTCAGAATTCGAATTCAAATTTTGAATTCAAACCCAGAACGGACTGGGCGGGAAATTTTCGGCCCAGGACCAGGTCGACCTGGGGGTCGACCATAGTGTCGACCTGGGGGTCGACCAAAGTGTCGACCTGCCTAGGACCAGGTCGACCATAGAGTCGACCTGGGCGTCGGCCTGGGTGTCGACCTGGTGACAGAACCCATTTTTGAGTCTGAGTTTGTTTTGATGTTTCTGGCCTCGTTTCAGTCTACATTCGTTGGCCAGGCCCTATATAAACAGCCCCTAACACTAGTCTCTCTACACAAATTCTCTCTGACCATATGCTGCTCAAATTTTGGTTGAAAAGTTAGAGAAAGGGACAACTTCTTCTACGTCGAAACTACGTTGAAAGATTTGCTGATTTGGGGATTTCTATTAGGACTCGACTAAGAACATAAAGATTCAACATCGACTTTCTTTTTTTAATTCTCGAACCACGATCTGTAGGCCCTAGTTACTATTAGATTTAAACTGTAAACGTAATATGAATATGTTGTAAATTGAAATTGGACCTGTGTATGATGACTGTTTCACATCCATTCTTGTCCATCTTGGATCTTGACTTTTAGGTATATTACTATGACATTGACTTAGGGCCTATTCATGTTGTAAATCAAAACCCCTCATATTGTAATGCCTGTAATGTTGAATCTGTTATTAGTCACAGTTTTATGTCTATCACCTTATGTCAACCGTTACCATGACTATCACCTTATGTCAACTGTTATCATGACTAGTACCTTATTAAGCTAGATTTGGAATCTTAATGTTTGAGGCCGATATTCCATATGCCAGTAATGTTGAATCATTTATCTCAAGTTATACCATGTTATGCTAGCAATCACTTTTGTCACCTTATACCCGTCCCTTTTTATTCCCTTATTAGCCTTATTTAGTTATTTGGATCCATTCGAGTTTAGGTGCGATGGGAATACGATTTGGGTAAAATAGGCAAAAACATGAATTGGCTATGAACTTGAACATGAACGTTGTTATAACTTGAACCTGTATATGGACACGAACTTCACATGAAATTGACATGAAACCTGACATGGAACTCGACATGAAATTTGACACAAAACTTGAACTTGAACGTGGACATGACACTTCGAATAAACGTGAAAATGGCCAACTCGAGGTTGGGTTGAGTTTGTAGTATAAACCTGCCTGGAACCGCCCGGCGAATCCAATAACTGCAAATAATAGGATCCAATGTGAGTAGTTGGTCATATCGCACTTAAAAACCCGCAGTTAGACTAGGTTGTGGTGTAAATCTGCCCGGAACCGCCTGGCATGTCCAGTAACCACAACTAGTCTAATGTGAGAGGTTGGGGTGCATTTAGTAAATGCCACAGGATAGGGTTAAGTCATGAACCACTTGAATATACTTAACCAATTTGAATCGATGATTTGATAGGGTTAAGTCATGAACCGCTTGAACACACTTAACCAACTTAACACATGATTGGATGGGGTTGAGTCACGAATTTGAAGGACAATACTTAACCCATTAGAAACCCTAGTTACACAGTCCTTTTCAGCAGTAACCCACTAGACGTATCGCAATACCCTGGGACTAGGCAGGGTGGGGAACGATTACTTTGGCTGATTGTAAGCGACCAGAAAGACGGCTGAGTAGGTGCGCCATTGTAGGTTTAGGCGGACTTTGGTCGTGCACTTAGTCCGGAGTAGAAAAAGTAGGCATTGGGCACCAGTAGGTTTACACTGTGCGTGCTTGATTCGTGTCAGTGGTTGGCACCCTAGGGCTTGATACACCCTATGGTGGACCTAGCACAGGTGACTACATTCGTGATAGGGCCGTATGACACAGACACACGACGAGCTAGAACTTGTATGGAGTCAATCGATTAGAGAATCGTTCCGTAGGACCCCGAATTGGGTCATTTCATGATATTGGGCCAAGGGATCATTTCATGGTTAATACTTGACATGGGTTAGGATACTAGTACAATTGGTGCAGCAAACCTTGAACATGCGATGCTATACTTGAGTTATCTTGTTATCTTAGTTTATCATGCCCGACTTATCATCATCCTTATGTTTATTTTCAGTTTATACCTGTCTTGTTACCTTTACTAGTTTTTATACTGAAAGTCACTAGGACTTACCAGTCTTTATGACTGACATGTTTTCTTTCGCCTCTTTTTCTTTCGTTCCCCTCCCCCCCCCCCTCCGCCTAGGTTCTCAGGGAGGAAACTCTAGCACTTAGCTTCGATATCTCTTGCTTTCTGTTCAGCTCATGTACGGTTTGGTCTTGAGCTATGCTATGGCTGCTTTTCTGCTCTCTTTGGGGAATAAATTACCTTTTTTATTTCAAGTTTATGCTTCTTTATTTAGAACTTGTTGTAATGGAATAATGACAGTTGGTATTTTTAATGTAAGAGGTTTGACTCTATTTTGAAATAATGAAAGTTGGTTTTTGGTTCTTCTGTTGTTTTAAATTTATGTTCTATCTTATGATATCTCTGTGTTTGTTTACCTAGATAGCGCTCCTCCAAAACTAGTGCATTCCCTTTTTGAGTGACACTAGCGGAGGTGGGGTGTTACACTTGGTATCAGAGCAGAAGGTTACCAGACTGGGAAAAAGTTTTAAAAACCTTCTGAAACTATTTTCAAAACCATTTATAAAGAAGCATTTTTTTATTAAAGTTTTGTTTTAAGAAAAGGCTATTCCCCAAAAGCTATTAGCACTTTCCATTGTTTCCTCGTTTGAATCTTTTTCTTTTCGTTTTCAGCATGTCTGATCTTAACCTTCCTGAGGGAGTACCCGTACCTGGATGGTTCCGAAGGTACTTAGAAGCTAGGGCCAATGGCGCGGGCCCGGCAGACATTCCTCCTTCTCCTCCCCTAGTGGCTGCAGTTCCTCCTCCTCCTCCTGGTAACACCTTTGCAAAGATATGCAAAGACTTTAAAGCGATGGGCGGCAAGAACTTCGTTGGAACTGAAACCTTCGTTCAGGCATGAAACTGGCTAAAGGAGACTGAAGACCTGTTTGTTATCTTCGATGTAGAGGATCATAGGAAAGTTCAGTTGGTAGCATGGTTGTTGAAAGACGAAGCTGCATTTTGGTGGGAAGTCACCAACGCTACCAGGCCAATTGAGACTTGGGATGACTTTAGAATGATGTTTGGGCTTAAGTTTCTATCGCCAGCAGAAGAGAGTCTTCAGATGGAGAGGTTCCTAGCACTGAAGCAAGGAGACATGACTGTTAGAGAGTACGTGAATATTTTTAATCAGCTTGCTCGGTTCGGATTGGACTTGGTTAATACGGCTCAGAAAAGGCTCTACGCTTTGCTCGAGGATTGAATGAGCCACTGCACGGTTTGGCCATGACTCATATACCCATCGGAGCGACCTTTGAGAGCCTGGTGGATATGGCCCTGCTTCATGAGGAAGATAAAAGTGGCAAGAAAGAGGTTAAGCCTAATGAGACTCAGAATAAGAAGGTGGACTTTAAGAAGGGAGGCAACAAGAACAACAAGAATAACAAGGGCAACAACAACAACAATAATAACAAGGCTCGTGAGACAAGGAAGTGTAACTTTTGTGGTATTACGGGGCATATAGCCAAGGGTTGTAGAAGAAAGAAGAGAAAGTTGGGTGAATGCTTTTACTATGGGGATACTGGACACATTAGCAAGGGTTGCCCTAAGAAGCAAGGAAAGGGGCAAGGGCAGGCCCAGCGAGCAGGACCTTCTGGAGGGCAGTTGCATGCTCTCAACACCACTCCAGCTCTTGACCGAGGCAGTAATATTTCTGTAGAAAGCCTTGTTTACATTTCTGATTTTCCTGTTCGAACCTTATTCGATTCTGGCGCATCACATACTTTTATTTCTTCTGATATTGTTGAAAATCTGCACCTAAGTACTAGTCTAGTTGAGGATCCCGTTATAGTTTCAAATCCAATCGGGGGCTCCGCTCATTTATCTATGATTTATGTGGATTTGAGGATTTCTATCTTAAGCGTAGAGTTCACGTTAATGCTTATATTCTCGGATTTATGGGATACGGTTACATTCTAGGCATGGATTGGCCTTCCAATTATGGAGCCATTCTTGATTGTGAATGAAGGGTAGTGAGGCTCATGACTCGCCTTGGTAATACCCTTGAAATTTCCTGTAACCCTAAGGGTCCGGTCATGTTGTGTTATCTAGAATTTCTTGACTCGTCCATCGACAATTTGCAATCGGTAAGAGTGGTCCGAGAATATCCCGATGTCTTTGATGAGGTGAAGGGGTTACCCCCTAAACGCGAGATAGACTTCTGAATTTATCTTGTTGATAATGCCAAGCCAGTTTCATTGCCCATCAGGCACATGGCTCCGCGAGAAAGAAGAGAGCTCAGTAAACAAATTAAGGAGTTGCTTGAGAAAAATTTCATAAGGCGAAGCATTTCTGAATGGGGTGCTCCGGTGGTATTCGCTACTAAGGCGGATGGCTCGCTTCGTTTGAGCGTCGATTATCGTGAGTCAAACAAGCTGACAAAGAAAAATAGACACCCACTACCAAGAATCGACGATCTGTTTGACCAACTTGTAGGAGCGTTTGTTTTCTCTCAACTCGATCTAGCTACAGGGTTCCATCAGCTTAGGGTGGCTGAGGATAGCATTGACAAGACTGCGTTTAGGACTCCAGATGGATTCTTCGAATGGCTCGTCATGCCGTTTGGGTTAACAAATGCACCCGCGTACTTTGTGGATTTGATGAGCAGGGTGTTCCGGGAGTTCCTCAACAAGTTTGTGGTGGTATTCGTGGACGATATTTTGATCTTCTCAAAAGATGAAGAAGAGCATGCTAGGCATCTCAAGGAAGTCATGGATACGCTTAGAGCGCACAAGTTAAAGGCTAAGTTCTCCAAATGCCATTTTTGGAGGAAGGAAGTTCGGTTTCTTGGGCATGTAGTTTCTAAGCAAGGCATAGCCGTGGACCCCGCAAAGGTAGTTGCGGCGCAAGACTGGAAAATTCCTAAGAACGCAATGGAGGTGAGAAGCTTTCTCGGTTTGGCGGGCTACCATAGGAAGTTCATTAAGGACTTCGCTAAGATTTCAGCCCCTCTTACTAAGTTAACAAAGAAAAACCCAGCGTTTGGATGGGACATAGAATGTGAGATTGCTTTTCAGAGACTCAAGAGAGCCCTCACCATAGCTCCAATTTTTGCATTACCCGACGGAGGTAAGATGTTTACGGTGTACACAGATGCGTGTGGAACGGGATTAGGCGCTGTCCTAATGCAAGAAGGGAAAGTGATATGCTATGGGGGTAGACAACTTAAAGTTCATGAGAAGAACTATCCAACACATGACTTGGAGTTGGCAGCAATCGTTTTTGCACTTAAATCTTGGCGCCATTATCTCCTAGGGGAGAGGTTCGAGATGTATACCGACCACAAATCGCTTAAGTACCTCTTCTCACAGAAAGATTTGAATCTGAGACAACAACGGTGGATGGAATTTTTGGCATCATATGACTTTGATATAGCTTATACCCCTGGAAAGGGTAACGTGGTGGCGGATGCACTAAGTAGGAAAAGGTTGACTTTGAGCCCCTTGTTTGTTGAAAGGAAAAGTCTAGAGTTTATAACAACCTTTGATTTTACACCTGCTGTTGAGTCCTTGACTGTTACGTTAGCATCTCTTGAATTAAGACCTACACTTCTAGACCAAGTACGGACTTCACAGAAGGAGGACCCACAGATAGTCGAGATCATGGACAAGTTGATTAGTGGTGAGACATCAAGTCACCTCAGTAGGTATGCCATAGATAACAAGGGATGGCTAAGGCGCGATGGAAGGCTATGTGTCCCACAAGTGGGAGACTTAGTAAATAAAGTTCTCGAAGAGGCACATCACTCGAAGATGACCATACATCCCGGAGGGGATAAGATGTACAGAGATATGAAACACAATTTCTTTTGGGTTGGAATGAAAAAGGACGTGGCGGAGTTCGTTTCAAAGTGCATGGTGTGCCAATAAGTAAAGGCAGAGTCGAAGAAGGCCGGTGGGCTATTACATCCTTTGGAAGTTATGCATTGGAAATAGGAGAGTATCTCGATGGATTTCGTGGATGGATTACCTAGGTCAAGGAATGGAAATACTAGCATATGGGTCATAGTAGATAGACTCACGAAATGTGCTCACTTCATTCCGGTGAAAAGAAAGAGGACCGCATCATGGCTAGTGTCTATTTACCTTCGAGAGATAGTACGGTTGCACAGGGTTCCTTCCAGTATAGTTAGTGATCATGACCCGATTTTCACTAGCCAGTTTTGGAATAGTCTACAAGAAGCAATGGGTACACGACTGAGTTTAAGCACGGCCTATCACCCACAGACGGATGGACAAACCGAAAGGGCAAATAGGGTACTAGAGGATCTTCTGAGGCTATGCATTCCTGACTATGGTGGTACTTGGGAAGACCATCTTCCTCTCGTGGAGTTTTCTTATAATAATAGTTATCAAGCTAGCATCGGGATGGTACCATTCAAAGCCTTGTATGGGAGACCGTGCAAGTCACCAACTTGTTGGTAGGAGACGACAGACAAGCTTATACTTCGGCCTGAAATGATAAGGGACACTTCTGAGAAGGTTGAGTTGATACGAAGATGGATGAAAACGGCCCAAGATAGACAAAAATCTTATGCGGACAAGAGAAGGAAAGACCTAGAGTTCGAAGTAGGAGATATGGTCTTTATAAAAGTTTCTCCTTTACGCAATGTGGTTCGTTTTGGAGCGGTTGGAAAGCTAGCACCAAGGTTCGTAGGACAAGTCCCTATCACTGAGAGGATTGGGCAGATGGCCTATAAGGTAGAATTACCCGAGAGGCTGGCCGGAGTACACAATGTCGTTCATGTCTCGCATCTCCGAAAGTGCTTACATGAATCAGCCGAAGTGGTTGAGCCAAGCATCCTTGAAGGCGTAGAAGTGGAAAATGAAGCAACTTTGAGGCGAGTTCCAATTTGTATCTTAGGAACGGAGATCAAGAAGCTAAGAAATCGAGAAGTCAAGCTAGTTAAAGTACAGTGGAGTGAAGCCCAAGAAGACGCAACTTGGGAAACCGAAGAGAAGATACGCGCGCTCTACCCATTTCTTTTTGAGGGTACATTCTCGACCTCTTTTCCTATAAACTTGAAAATCTTTCGTACCATGCTTTTACTACCTATGTTTATCTTGTTATCTTCTCGATCTTATCTTGAGAACCTTAGGTAGAACCATATGGATGTAAACATGTGATTGAAACATGTTATGGTTGATGTTTGCAAATGGTTGCAAGTGATTGCTAGTGGATGCATGACACACATTAGGCACTAGATAGGCTCAGTCACATTTTCATGTTGCATATCCATGTGTGCTTATACTTGTACATGGATGGAACTTGTTATGCTATCAATTGGATGTTGCATATAGATGAATGTTATGTGCACTCATGTAGAGATTATAAATTATGTTAGGAATTTGCATGCATGTTGGACTCATTACACTAACATATTTTGCATTAAGGAGGTTTACTGAATCAGTAACCGCCTGATCTTTTGCATTAGATAAGTACATATACACACACTAACTGCATATGTTCATACAGCACTAGAAGTCTTTTAAGGACAATGATTGCATGTGGATGATGTTTTGAGTAGATGGATGATTGGATGGTAAGACATATTCTTTCTAACTAAGAGATTTCGGGGACGAAATCCTTTAAGGAGGAGAGAATGTAACAACCCGTATTTTAATAACGTGTTATAACCGTAAATCAAGGCAGAATTAATTTTTAAAATAAGAATCAAGGGCAACGGGTTATGCCATTACGTTAGTCTCGAAATTCTGCTTGGAATCGAGTCCGAGTTTTCGAAAATCGGAGTCCGTATGACCAAGTTATGACCCTTCAAAGTTTCAGAAATTTCAAGTTCAAAAACAGCTCAGAATTCGAATTCAAATTTTGAATTCAAACCCCAGAACGGACTGGGCAGGAAATTTCCCGCCCAGGACCAGGTAGACTTGGGGGTCGACCATAGTGTCGACCTGCCCAGGACCAGGTCGACCATAGAGTCGACATGGGTTTCGACCTGGTGATAAAACCCATTTTTGAGTCTGAGTTCGTTTTGATGTTTCTGGCCTCGTTTCTGTCTACATTCGTTGGTCTGATCCTATATAAACAGCCCTAACACTAGTCTCTCTATAAAAATTGTCTCTGACCTTATGCTGCTCAAATTCTGGTTGAAAAGTTAGAGAAAGGGACTACTTCTTCTATGTCGAAACTACGTTGAGAGATTTGCTGATTTGGGGATTTCTGTTAGGACTCGACTAAGCACATAAAGATTCAACATCGACTTTCTTTTTCTAATTCTCGAACCACGATCTGTAAGCCCCAGTTACTTTTAGATTTAAACTGTAAACGTAATATGAATATGTTGTAAATTGAAATTGGACCTGTGTATGATGACTGTTTCACATCCATTCTTGTTCATCTTGGATCTTGACTTTTAGGTATATTACTATGACATTGACTTGGGGCCTATTCATGTTGTAAATCAAAACCCCTCATATTGTAATGCCTGTAATGTTGAATCTGTTATTAGTCACAGGTTTATGTCTATCACCTTATGTCAACCGTTACCATGACTATCACCCTATGTCAACTGTTATCATGACTAGTATCTTATTAAGCTAGATTTGGAATCTTAATGTTTGAGGCTGATATTCCATATGCCAGTAATGTTGAAATCATTTATCTCAAGTTATACCATGTTATGCTAGCAATCACTTTTGTTGCCTTATACCCGTCCCTTTTTATTCCCTTATTAGCCTTATTTAGTAATTTGGATCCATTCGAGTTTACGTGCGATGGGAATACGATTTGGGTAAAATAGACAAAAACATGAATTGGCTATGAACTTGAACATGAACGTTGTTATAATTTGAACCTGCATATGGACATGAACTTGACATGAAATTCACATGAAACCAGACATGGAACTCGACATGAAATTTGACACAAAACTTGAACTTGAACTTGGACATGACACTTAGAATAAACTTGAAAATGGACAACTCGAGGTTGGGTTGAGTTTGCAGTATAAACCTGCCCGAAACCGCCCGGCAAATCCAGTAACTACAAACAATAGGATCCAATGTGAGTAGTTGGTCATATCGCACTTAAAACCCCGAAGTTAGACTAGGTTGTGGTGTAAATCTGCCCAGAACCGCCCGGCATGTCCAGTAACCACAACTAGTCTAATGTGAGAGGTTGGGGTGCATTTAGTAAATGCCAAAGGATAGGGTTAAGTCATGAACCACTTGAATATACTTAACCAATTTGACTCGATGATTTGATAGGGTTAAGTCATGAACCGCTTGAACACACTTAACCAACTTAATACATAATTCGATGGGGGTTGAGTCACGAATTTGAATGACAACACTTAACCTATTAGAAACCCTAGTTACGCGGTCCTTTTCAGCAGTAACCCACTAGACGTATCACGATACCCTAGGACTAGGCAGTGTGGGGCACGATTGCTTTGGCTGATTGTAAGCGACCAGAAAGACGGCTGAGTAGGTGCGCCATTGTAGGTTCAGGCGGACTATGGTCGTGCACTTAGTCCGGAGTTGAAAAAGTAGGCATTGGGCACCAGTAGGTTTACACTGTGCGTGCTTGATTCGTGTCAGTGTTTGGCACCCTAGGGCTTGATACACCCTATTGTGGACCTAGCACAGGTGACTACATCCGTGATAGGGCCGTATGACACAGACACACGACGAGCTAGAACTTGTAGGGAGCCGATCGATTAGTGAATCGTTCCGTAGGACCCCGAATTGGTTCATTTCATGATATTGGGCCAAGGGATCATTTCATGGTTAATACTTGACATGGGTTAGGATACTAGTACAATTGGTGCAGCAAACCTTGAACATGCGATGCTATACTTGAGTTATCTTGTTATCTTAGTTTATCATGCCAGACTTATCATCATCCTTATGTTTATTTTCAGTTTATACCTATCTTGTTACCTTTACTAGTTTTTATACTGAAAGTCACTAGGACTTACCAGTCTTTATGACTGACTTGTTTTCTTTTGCCTCTTTTTCATTCGTTTCTCCCCCCCCCCCACCCCCCGCCCCCAGGTTCTCAGGGAGGAAACTCTAGCACTTAGCTTGGATATCTTTTGCTTTCTGTTCAGCTCATGTACGGTTTGGTCTTGAGTTATGCTATGGCTACTTTTCTGCTCTTTTTGGGGAATAAATTACCTTTGTTATTTCAAGTTTATGCTTCTTTATTTAGAACTTGTTGTAATGGAATAATGACAGTTGGTATTTTGAATGTAAGAGGTTTGACTCTATTTTGAAATAACGAAAGTTGGTTTTTGATTCTTCCGCTATTTTAAATTTATGTTCTGTCTTGTGATATCTCTGTGTTTGTTTACCTAGATAGTGCTCCTCCAAAACTAGTGCATTCCCTTTGTGAGTGACACTAGCGGAGGTGGGGTGTTACAGCCACCGTCCATCAAAAGGGAAGTGCCAGGAGGTCCTGACCCAATCCACAACCCATCGCCACCTTCCATAAAAAGTGAGGTGCCATGAGGTCTTTACCCAATCCACCACCCATCGCCACCTTCCATTGGATTAAAGTGAGAAATGCGTATAAGAAAAGAAAATTAAATTGAGAAGCCAATTGATTTTGAATATAACTTGGCTTGGCAACTATCGAACTTGAATAATAGTCATTTTTTCTATAACTTATATATGACTTACCAAAATGTAACATGTCAAATTGTGACTGAAATAAGCAACTGGATAATATGTTAGTAGTGTTATGAATAATGAATGTTGAAACTAAATGGATGACTTATGAAAACAAATAAAACTTAAGTCATGATTATAATCGATCAATACTTAATTTGTTATGAAATTTAATTCAACAAGCAAGATAAACAAGGTGAAATTAAATTGATTATTGATAAATATTAATAAATAATATTTTAATTCTGATAATAATGATATATATAGTTATGTTACGGAATTGTATTCAACTAAAAAGGGTATATAAGTTAAAGTAATGTATGAATTGTTAGATTTATTTAACTTATGGAGATCAACGAAAATAAATTTGGAAATGACTGAATTAGCAAAAAACCCGAATAAAATGGAATTGATATAATATGCAAACGAATCTAATTTGTTAAGTGAAAAAATATAGTGAACATCGATGATTGCAAATGAGTCAATTATGTATAAGGTAATATGCATTAATTGAATATGAATTCATTTTAAGAAAATAAATGAAATGGACATAGAAGTGTATGAAGGAAAAATGCACTTGTTAGATAAATAAATTAATGGAATAAAAGGGAAATTATATTTATATAGAGGATTGACATAATGTGAAAAGGCAGTTAAATGGTTGAATATGCAATTCTAATTGATATTGACATATTGAATCATACTATATTACATTAATTGCATATAAAAACTTACCAAAAAATTAAGAAGTAAAAGTGTTAATATAAATTTGTAAAGAAATGCTAAGAACACTCCCCTTAGGGAGAGTGAGCTTATACTTGCCACCTGAATGGTGGAAACGGTTTGGCAACAATCATTAGCTATATGATATTAATAACTACCGACCTGTTTCCACCAATCAGGTAGCAAGTATATGAAAACTCTCCCACTGTTTCTTAGGGAGAGTGTGCTTAGCACTAATCAAATTTGTAATTGTATATTTTACCAGTCAATGAAACTTGGGTAATGAAGGTTAATGAGAATGAACAAGTAATAACCCGAATTTTTGGAGGGTGATAGTAAAGAATCAGAAATTCAGACGCTTAAAATATAAAAACAAATTAAATTTAACATTAAAATAAATATTTATATTGGGTTCCAATTTTTGAATTTGGACCTTTATCCATTTTTAACCAAGCTTGAGCAAAAATCTTTTAATTCTTTCCATAAATTTATTTTGTAATAAATGGGTTGAAGAAAAATTTATTATAATAGATTTACATTTTTCTGCATTTTAAAAATGGAATTCTTTTCGCAAATCATTTCAAATACGAACGTTTGCCAAAGTTTGTCAAAACAAATTGTACTAATATAATTACCGACTTGGACTTTATTTGAGTAGTGGAGGACAAATTCAATTTTTTAATGTGGATCTTGTAATTCAATTGAGAAATTTAATTTACCAATTTGAACTTGAAATTAAAACATTAACACTTATTTAATTTATTGTTCGATAAATCAGTTGAATTTTAAAAATGCATAAACAACATTGTTCGTGTGCTTCGTTCGAACCATTTCTCCTTGGTGCAGCCTAACGCGTGTTCAGCCTAACGTTTAGTGCAAGCAACATCTGGAAAAATCTTGAGTTAGAGATTTGAAGTTGGACACTTGTGTATTCAGCAGAAAAATTAAAACACTTGTCCACTTCTATTTAAAATGTTTCCATGTTGATGTTCTCTTCTGTTTGTTGTTCCCTTAGTTTGGTTTATAAAAGGCGGGCCCTTCTCATTCACAAAAAAGAATCCTTTCTCCTCATCATTTTTCTACCAATCGTTAGTTTTAATTTTCCCCAAAATTAAATCAATTCGTTCCTCCCTTAATCAAAATCAAAACCGCTTCTTCCCAATTCGATTTTCCCAATATCGGTTTCCTCCTCTACAACGCAAATCGAGCCCTCCTTCTGTCATTAATTGTGTGCTTCGCCGTTCACCAACCCTAGCAGGCCGAAACTTTCTGTAGCGACCGGAACTTCCCGGCCGGCCTAAGCCGAACAAGAAGCCCATGTGGAAAATAAAAAATATACAGTACAAATAAATAATATACAGTGGAAAATACCAGAGATTTAAATTACGTAGTAACAGAAATATGATACATAATTATAATGTGCAGCAGAAAACACCAACTACTTTAACTGAAAGAGATACACAGATACGAAGCATGCTGAATATAGCTCCAACCATGATTCAGGATCCTTCAAAAAGAAATGTCTACAAAAACCAAAACTATAAGCTGCCCATGTGGAAAATAAGGTCACCCAGAGTTTAGGTGGGAAACAATAAACTCCAAGTCAGTCATGGGACTTGTGTGAGAACTAAAAATGTTATTATCGTCACATTAATGTTGAGTAAATCAAGGGACCACGTTGTATAACACGGAACGGGTTTTCTCTCAAGAATACCATAAAACAAACAGCACAATGCTACAAAGGAAAATAAAGCCATTAAAAGACTCAGTTCCCATCACATAATGCAAACACAAACCATAGGATAGAGTTTTACCATATAATGGCCAAATATGCATGATATACGAAATTTATCTTTTATTATTATTAGTGCATAGTGAAGAAATCAACTTCGAATTGTTAGATAAAATTTAATATCAAATTTTCAAAAATAACTATTTTTTTTAAAAAAATATAATATAAATAGTTCAAATTTTAGATGATTTGACATTTTAATAATATTGGAAAAAAGTAACATTCAACCTAGTTCTCACGGACCGGTAGATCGAAAGATTAGAATATTTAACCTTGCATGTAATATGTCTGACTCAATTTTCTTTTCAAAACTAAACTTAGATTTACATGAATAAAAATGTGATGAAATCTAGACCTATTATTATATTGTTTATTTTTTCTTATAGAATAACTAAATGACTTACGATTGCACTCGTCTAGGTCAATTTTTCCACAAAGATAAATAAATCTTCCTACTAAATTAATTTCATTAGATTGTCTTTTACTTAAACCAAATAGATATCTAAACTGATTAAAATATATATAGCATAGTGGAAAGGGTCATTATGTGAGATGGGTGGTGTAAAATTTTCTAAACTAGTCAGATTCTAAATTAATAGCGATTGGATTTACTACTTTGAGCAGCTAACCCAACCACAAGTCGATCATGACGTGCTATGGTTCGAAAAAATGAAATAATCATACAGTTTCAGATATAATGTCACATTATTATTATGAAATATAAGAAAAAATTACAACTCTTTAATAATGCAAACTAAGGAAAAATTCCATTGCACTAAATAATTATTACATAATTGTTTAATTAGTGTTTAGTACCAAATGATAAAAAAATATGTATCCAGAGAAGTTAAAAAATTAACTATGATAAGTTAAATCTTGGGATATTATTATGGTTAAATCATATAAGTAAAATATATCAATCTATGCCTACCGCCTGAATGGTCGAAGCATCAGATTCACTTGTTTTGCACCAACGGAATTTGAGGATTCGTTATTCGGAACTATGGTTATGTATACTTGGATGATGATCTCATCCAATTAGCTATACCTATAATAATTCAAAATTTTATATATAACAAGGATATAGTACGCATGAATTGTTCAAAAGCATTAGCTTTCACTTCCTTTGTAATAGAAATTAATGTTGAAAATCGATTAGTATATTCTTAAACTATACAAATTTTAATACACATTTTTAATATAATATACAACTAAATGACTCATATTATGCATTTTTTATTTTATATCCGTTTAATGTAGGGGATTGTTTACTAAATACAAATAAACTTAAAACGCATAAAATCAGTATCCATGTACTTTTTAATGCATTGATTTCATCTTAACTTATTTTAATATACTGATTTATTTATTTAGTTCATGCCAAAAAAACTCATTTTCTAGAAATATTAGAAATTAACTTTTGACACATGAATTTAAGTAATGATTATACTAGGCTATGGACCAAGATACATATTAATTAACATAGAAAATTAATTTTAAGATTCAAGTTTATAAGAATATCTTTGTGATTCAAAATAATACATTAAATAATGCATAGGACATAAAGATCTTTGTTTATATATAGGCAATCCAAATTTCCACAGAACAATAATTCAAACAACATAGCTTTTCATCCAACTTATATGATTGAATTATTATTCACAATTTTACATGTAATATGCATTATCATGATGGAAGCTCGTCCAGATTATTTGAGTGAGAAAATCTCTCCAGGTAACAATAACCAGGAGGTGTTCTATCGTAGATACAAGTCAATACAAGGTGAACCACTCCACAATAAAGTGTCGTTGCTACCTTCCATCAAAACAGAAGTGCTTGGAGGTTCCGAACCAATCCACAACAAAGCATCGATGCCACCTACCGTCAAAATCGAAGTGTTAGGAGGTCCTGACCCAATCCACCACCCATCGCCACCTTCAATCAAAAGGAAAGTGCCAGGAGGTCCTGACCTACTCCACCACCCATCGCCACGTTCCGTCAAAAGGGAAGTGCCAGGAGGTCCAGACCCAAACCACCACCCATCTCCACCTTCCATAAAAAGGGAAGTGTCAGGAGGTCCTGACCTAATCCACCACCCATCGCCACCTTCCATCAAAAGGGAAGTGCCATGAGGTCCAGACCCAATCCACAACCCATCGCCACTTTTCTTCAAAATGGAAGTGCCAGGAGGTCCAGGACAAATCCACCACCCATCGCCACCTTCCCTCAAAAGGGAAGTGCCAAGAGGTTCTGACCCAATCCACCACCCATCACCAACTACTGTCAAAAGGGAAGTGTCAGGAGGTCCTAGACAATCCACTACCCACCGCCACCTTCAACAAAAAGGAAATTGCCAGGAGGTCCTAACCTAATCTACCACCCATCGCCACCTTCCGTCAAAAGGGAAGTGCAAGGAGGCCCTGACCCAATCAACCACTGATCTCCACCTTCCATAAAAGTGGAAGTGCCAGGAGGTCCTTACCCAATCCACCGCCCATCACCACCTTCCATCAAAAGGGAAGTGCAAGGAGGTCCAGACACAATCCACAACCCATCGCCACCTTCCATCAAAAGGGAAGTGTGAGAAGGTCCAGACCCAATCCATAATCCATTGCCACCTTCCATCAAAAGGGAAGTGCCAGGAGGTCCAGACCCAATCCACAACCCATCACAACCTCCCATGAAAAGGGAAGTGCCAGGAGGTTCCGACCCAATCCACAACCCATCGCCACCTTCCATCAAAAGGAAAGTGCCAGGAGGTCCAGACCCAATCCAAAAACCATCGCCACCTTCCATAAAAAGGGAACTGCCAGGAAGTCCTGACCCAATCCACAACCCATCTCCACCGTCAATCAAAAGGGAAGTTCCAGGAGGTTCCGACCCAATCCCCATCCCATCTCCACCTTCCATCAAAGGGGAAGTGTTAGGAGGTCCAGGACCAATCCACCGCCCATCGCCCCCTTCCCTCAAATAGAAAGTGCAAAGAGGTCCTGACCTAACCCACCACCCATTGCCACCTTCCGTCAAAAGGGAAGTGCCAGGAGATCCTGACCCAATCCACCACCCATCACCACCTTCCGTTAAGAGGGAAGTGCCGGGAGGTTCCGACCCAATCCAGAACCCATCGCCACCTTCCATCAGAAGGGAAGTGCCAGGAGGTCCAGACCCAATCCACAACCCATCGCCACCTTCTGTCAATAGGGAAGTGCCAGGAGGTCCTGACCCAATCCATAACCCATCGCCACCTTCCATCAAAAGGGAAGTGCCAAGAGGTCCTGACCTAATCCGCCACCCATCTCCACCTACTATCAAAAGGGAAGTGCCAGGAGGTCCTAACCCAATCCACTACCCATCGCAACCTTCAATAAAAAGGAAAGTGCCAGGATAAACGAGGTGAATAATGAATAATGAATTTTGAAACTGAATGGATGCATGAAAACAAATAAAACTTAAGTCGTAATTATAATCGATCAATACTTAATTTGTTATGAAATTTAATTCAACAAGCAAGATAAACAAGGTGAAATTAAGCTGATTATTGATAAATATAACTAAATAATATATTAATTCTGATAATAATGACATATATAGTTATGTTGAGGAATTGAATTCAAATAAAAGGGTATATAAGTTAAAGTACTGTATGGATTGTTACATTTATTTAACTTATGGAGATTAATGAAAATAAATTTGGAAATGACTGAATTAGCAAAAAACCCGAATAAAATGGAATTGATATAATATGCAAATGAATCTAATTTGTGAAGTGAAAAAATATAGTGAACATCGATGATTGTAAATGAGTCAATTAGGTATAAGGTAATATGCATTAATTGAATATGAATTTATTTAAGAAAATAAATGAAATGGACATGGAAGTGTATGAAGGAAAAATGCACTTGTTAAAGAAATATATTAATGGAATAAAAGGGGAATTATATTTATATAGAGGATTGACATAATGTGAAAAGGCAGTTAAATGGTTGAATATGCAATTGTAATTGAAATTGACATATTGAATGATACTATATTACATTAATTACATATAAAAACTTACCAAAAAATTAAGAAGTAAAAGTGTTAATATAAATTTGTAAAGCAATGCTAAGTGAGCTTATACTTGCCACCTGAATGGTGGAAACGGGTTGGAAACAATCATTAGCTAGATGATATTAATAACTACCAACCTGTTTCCACCAATCACTTAGCAAGTATATGCAAACTCTCCCACTGTCCCTTAGGGAGATTGTGCTTAGCACTATCCAAATTTGTAATTCTATATTTTACCAATCAATGAACCTTGGGTAATGAAGGTTAATGAGAATGAACATGTAATAACCCGACTTTTTGGAGGGTGATAGTAACGAATCAGAAATTCAGACGCTTAAAATATTAAAACAAATTAAATTTAACGTTAAAATAAATATTTATATTGGGTTCCAATTTTTGAATTTGGACCTTTATCCATTTTTAACCAAGCTTGAGCGAAAATCTTTTAATTCTTTCCATAAATTTAATTTTGTAATAAATGGGTTGAAGAAAAATTTACTATAATAGATTTACATTTTCTGCATTTTTAAAATGGAATTCTTTTCGCAAATCATTTCAAATACGAACGTTTGCCAAAGTTTGTCAAAACAAATGGTACTAATATAATTACCGACTTGGACTTTATTTGAGTAGTGGAGGATAAATTCAATTTTTAAATGTGGATCTTGTAATTCAATTGTGAAATTAAATTTACCTATTTGAACTTGAATTTGAAAATAAAACATTAACACTTTTTTAATTTTTCGATAAATCTGTTGAATTTTAAAAATGCATAAACAACATTGCTCGTGTGCTTCGTTCGATCCATTTCTCCTTGGTGCAGCCTAACGTTTAGTGCAAGCAACATCTAGAAAAATCTTATGTTATAGATTTGAAGTTGGACACTTGTGTATTCAGCAGAAAAATTAAAACACAAGTCCACTTCTATTTAAAATGATTCCATGTTGTTGTTCTCTTCTGTTTATTGTTCCCTTAGTTTGGTTTATAAAAGGCGGGCCCTTCTCATTCACAAAAAAGAATCCTTTCTCCTCATTATTTTTCTACCAATCGTTAGTTTTAATTTTCCCCAAAATTAAATCAATTCGTTCCTCCCTTAATCAAAATCAAAACCGCTTCTTCACAATTCGATTTTCCCAATATCGGTTTCCTTCTCTCCAACGCAAATCGAGCCCTCCTTCTGTCATCAATTGTGTGCTTCGCCGTTCACCAACCCTGGCAGGCCGAAACTTTCTGTAGCGACCCGAACTTCCCGGCCAGGCTAAGCCGAACAAGAAGCCCGTGTGGAAAATAAATAATATACAGTACAAATAAATAATATACAGTGGAAAATACCAGAGATTTAAATTACATAGTAATGGAAATATGATACATAATTATAATATGCAGCGGATAACATCAACTACCACAACTGAAAGAGATACACAGATACAAAGCATGCTGAATATATCTCCAGCCATGATTCAGGATCCTTCAAAAAGAAATATCTACCAAAACCAAAACTATAAGGTGCCCATGTGGAAAATAAGGGCACCCAGAGTTTAGGTGGGAAACAGTAAACTCGAAGTCAGTCATGGGATCGGTGTGAGAACTAAAAATGTTATTATCGTCATTTTAATGTTGAGTAAATCAAGGGACCACGTCGTATAACACAGAATGGGTTTTCTCTCAAGAATACCATAAAACAAACAACGCAATGCTAAAAAGGAAAATGAAGCCATTAAAAGACTCAGGTCCCATCACATAATGCAAACACAAACCAGAGGGTAGAGTTTTACCATATAATGGCCAAATATGCTTGATACACGAAATTTATCTTTTATTATTATTAGTGCATAGTGAAGAAATCAACTTCGAATTTTCAGATAAAATTTAATATCAAATTTTCAAAAATATATATATATATAAATAGTTCAAATTTTAGATGATTTCACATTTTAATAATATAGGAAAAAAGTAACATTCAACCTAGTTCTCACGGACTGGTAGATCGAAAGATTAGAATATTAAACCTTGCATATAATATATTTGACTCTATTTTCTTTTCAAAACTAAACTTTGATTTACATGGATAAAAATGTGATGAAATCTAGACCTATTATTATATTGTTTATTTTTTCTTATAGAATAACTTAATGACTTATGATTGCACTCGTCTAGGTCAATTTTTCCACAAAGATAAATAAATCTGCCTAATAAATTAATTTCATTAGATTGTCTTTAACTTAAACCAAATAGATATCTAAACTGATTAAAATATATATAGCATAGTGGAAAGGGTCATAATGTGAGATGGGTGTTGTAAATTTTTCTAAACTAGTCAGATTCTAAATTAATAGCGATTGGATTTATGTAGAAATTGGATTTACCACTTTGAGCAGCCAACCCAACCACAGGTCGGTCATGACGTGCTATGATTCAAAAAAAAATGAAATAATCATACAGTTACGGATATAATGTTACATTATTATTATGAAATCTAAGAAAAAAGTACAGCACTTTAATAATGCAAACTGAGGAAAAATTCCATTGCACTATATAATTATTACATAATTGTTTAATTAGCGTTTAGTACCAAATGATAAAAATATATGTATCCAGAGAAGTTAAAAAATTAACTATGATAAGTTAAATCTTTGGATATTATTATGGTTAAATCATATAAGTAAAATATATCAATCTATGCCTACCGCTTGAATGGTCGAAGCATCAGATTCACTTGTTTTGCACCAACCGAATTTGAGGATTCGTTATTCGGAACTATGGTTATGTATACTTGGATGATGTTCTCATCCAATTAGCTATACCTATAATAATTCAAAATTTTATATATAACAAGGATATAGTACGCTTGAATTGTTCAAAAGCATTAGCTTTCACTTCCTTTGTAATAGAAATTAATGTTGAAAACCGATTAGTATATTCTTAAACTATACAAATTTTAATAGACATTTTAAATATAATATACAACTAAATGACTCATATTATGCATTTTTTATTTTATATCCATTTAATGTAGAGGATTGTTTACTAAATACAAATAAACTTAAAACGCATCAAATCAATATCCATGAAATTTTAATGCATTGATTTCGTCTTAACTTATTTTAATATACCGATTTATTTATTTAGTTCATGCCAAAAGAATTCATTTATTAGAAATATTAGAACTTAGCTTTTGACACATGAATTTAAGTAATGATTATACTAGGCAATGGACCAAAATACATATTAATTAACATAGAAATTTAATATTTTGATTCAAGTTTATAAGAATATCTTTATGATTCAAAATAATACATTAAATAATGCATAGGACATAAAGATCTTTGTTTATATATAGGCAATCCAAATTTCCACAGAACAATAATTTAAACAACATGGCTTTTCATCCAACTTATATGATTGAATTATTATTCACAATTTTACATGTAATATGCATTATCATGATGGATGCTCGTCCATATTATTTGAGTGAGAAAATCTCTCCAGGTAACGATAACCAGGAGGCGTTCTATCGTAGATACAAGTCAATACAAGGTGAACCACTCCACAATAAAGGGTCGTTGCCACCTTCCACCAAAACAGAAGTGCTTGGAGGTTCCGAACCAATCCACAACAAAGCATCGATGCCACCTACCATCAAAATGGAAGTGTTAGGAGGTCCTAACCCAATCCACCACCCATCGCCACCTTCAATCAAAAGGAAAGTGCCAAGAGGTCCTGACCCAATCCACCATCCATCGCCACCTTCCGTCAAAAGGGAATTGCCAGGAGGTCCAGACCCAATCCACCACACATCTCCACCTTCCATAAAAAGGGAAGTGCCAGGAGGTCCTGACCCAATCCACCATCCATCGCCACCTTCCATCAAAAGGGAAGTGCCAGGAGGTCCTGACCCAATCCACAACCCATCGCCACCTTCCATCAAAAGGGAAGTGTCAGGACGCCTAGGACCAATCACCACCCATTGCCACCTTCCCTCAAAAGGGAAGTGCCAAGAGGTCCTGACCCAATCCAACACCCATCGCCACCTACTGTCAAAAGGGAAGTGCCAGGAGGTCCTAACCCAATCCACTACCCGTCGCCACCTTCAATAAAAAGGAAAGTGCCGGAAGGTCCTTACCCAATCCACCACCCATTGCCACCTTCCGTCAAAAGGGAAGTGCAAGGAGGTCCTGACCCAATCCACCACCAATCTCCACCTTCCAAAAAAGGGGAAGTGCCAGGAGGTCCTGACCCAATCCACCACCCATCGCCACCTTCCATCAAAGGGAAGTGCCCGGAGGTCCTGACCCAATCCACAACCCATCTCCACCTTCCATCAAGAGGGAAGTGCGAGGAGGTCCAGACCCAATCCACAACCCATCGCCACCTTCCACCAAAAGGGAAGCGCCAGGAGGTCCAGACCCAACCCACAACCCATCACCACCTTCCATGAAAAGGGAAGTGCCAGGAGGTTCTGACCCAATCCACAACCCATCGCCACCTTCCATCAAAAGGAAAGTGCCAGGAGGTCCATACCCAATCCAAAAACCATCGCCACCTTCCATCAAAAGGGAAGTGCCAGGAGGTCCAGACCCAATCCACAACCCATCTCTACCGTCAATCAAAAGGGAAGTGCCAGGAGGTTCCGACCCAATCCACAACCCATCTCCACCTTCCATCAAAAGGGATGTGCCAGGAGGTCTAGGACCAATCCACTAGCCATCGCCCCTTTCCCTCAAAAGGAAAGTGCAAAGAGGTCCTGAACTAACCCACCACCCATTGCCACCTTCCTTCAAAAGGGAAGTTCCAAGAGGTCCTGACCCATTCCACCACCCATCACCACCTTCCGTAAAAAGGGAAGTACCGGGAGGTTCCGACCCAATCCACAACCATCACCACCTTCCATCAAAAGGGAAGTGCCAGGAGGTACAGACCCAATCCACAACCCATTGCCACCTTCTGTCAAAAAGGAAGTACCTGGAGGTCCTGACCCAATCCACAACCCATCGCCACCTTCCATCAAAAGGGAAGTGCCAGGAGGTTCCGACCCAATCCACAACCCATCGCCACCTTCCATAAAAAGGGAAGTGCCAGGAGGTCCAAACCCAATCCACAACCCATCGCCACCTTCCATCAAAAGGGAAGTTCTAGGAGGTTCTGACCCAATCCGCAACCCATCACCACCTTTCAAAAAAAGGGATGTACCAGGAGGTTTCGACCCAATCCATAACCCATTGCAACCTTCCATCAAAAGGGAAGTGCCAGGAGGTCCAGATCCAATCCACAACCCATCGCCACCTTCCGTCAAAAGGGAGGTGCCAAGAGGTCCTGACCCAATACACCACCCATCGCTATTTTCCATCAAAAGGGATGTGCCAGGAGGTTCCGACCCAATCCACAACCCATCGCCACCTTCCATCAAAAGGGAAGTGCCAGGAGGTCCAGGACCAATCCACCACCCATCGCCAGCTTCCGTCAAAAGGGAAGTGCCAAGAGGTCCGGCCCCAATCCACCACCCATCGCAACCTTCCGTCGAAAGGGAAGTGCCAGGAGGTCCCAACCCCATCCAAAACCCATCGCCATCTTACATCAAAAGGGAAGTGCCAGGAGGTTCTGACCCAATCCACAACCCATCGCCACATTCCATCAAAAGGGAAGTGCCAGGAGGTCCTGACCCAATCCACAACCCATCGCCACCTTCCATCAAAAGTGAAGCGCCATGAGGTCTTGACCCAATCCACCACCCATCGCCACCTTCCATTGAATTAAAGTGAGAAATGCGTATAAGAAATGCAAATTAAAGTGAGAAGCCAATTGATTTTGAATATAACTTGGCAACTATCGAACTTGAATAATAGTCATTTTTTTCTATAATTTATATATGACTTACCAAAATATAACAAGTCAAATTGTTATTGAAATAAGCAATTGGATAATATGTTAGTAGTGTTATGAATAATGAATATTGAAACTGAATGGATGACTTATGAAAACAAACAAAACTTAAGTCGTGATTATAATCGATCAATACTTAATTTGTTATGAAATTTAATTCAACAAGCAAGATAAACAAGGTGAAATTAAATTGATTATTGATAAATATAAATAAATAATATATTAATTATGATAATAATGATATATATAGTTATGTTACGAAATTGAATTCAACTAAAAGGATATATAAGCTAAAGTACTATATGGATTGTTACATTTATTTAACTTATGGAGATTAATGACAATAAATTTGGAAACGACTGAATTAGCAAAAAACCCGAATAAAATGGAACTGATATAATATGCAAATGAATCAAATTTGTGAAGTGAAAAAATATAGTGAACATCGATGATTGTAAACGAGTCAATTAGGCAAAAGGTAATATGCATTAATTGAATATGAATTCATTTTAAGAAAATAAACGAAATGGACATGGAAGTTTATGAAGGAAAAATGCACTTGTTAAAGAAATAAATTAATGGAATAAATGGGAAATTATACTTATATAGAGGGTTGACATAATGTGAAAAGGCAGTTAAATAGTTGAATATGAAATTCTAATTGAAATTGACATATTGAATGATACTATATTACATTAATTGCATATAAAAACTAAGCAAAAAATTAAGAAGTAAAAGCGTTAATATAAATTTGTAAAGCAATGCTAAGAACACTCCCCCTTAGGGAGAGTGAGCTTATACTTGCCACCTGAATGGTGGAAACGGGTTGGCAACAATCATTAGCTATATGATATTAATAAATAACTACCAACCTATTTCCACCAATCAGGGAGCAAGTATATGCAAACTCTCCCATTGTCCCTTAGGGACAGTGTGCTTAGCACTATCCAAATTTATAATTGTATATTTTACCAATCAATGAAACTTGGGTAATGAAGGTTAATTTGAATGAACATGTAATAACCCAAATTTTTGGAGGGTGATAGTAACGAATCAGAAATTCAGACTCTTAAAATATAAAAAAAAATTAAATTTAACGTTAAAATAAATATTTATATTGGGTTCCAATTTTTGAATTTGGACCTTTATCCATTTTTAACCAAGCTTGAGCGAAAATCTTTTAATTCTTTCCATAAATTTAATTTTGTAATAAATGGGTTGAAGAAAAATTTATTATAATTGATTTACATTTTTCTGCATTTTTAAAATGTAATTCTTTTCGCAAATCATTTCAAATACGAACGTTTGTCAAAGTTTGTAAAAAAAAATGGTACTAATATTATTACCGATTTGGACTTTATTTGAATAGAGGAGGATAAATTCATTTTTTAAACGTGGATCTTGTAATTCAATTGAGAAATTTAATTTACCTATTTGAACTTGAAATTGAAAATAAAACATTAACACTTATTTAATTTATTGTTCGATAAATCTGTTGAATTTTAAAAATGCATAAACAACATTGTTTGTGTGCTTCGTTCGAACCATTTCTCCTTGGTGCAGCCTAACGCGTGTTCAGCCTAACGTTTAGTGCAAGCAACATCTGGAAAAATCTTCAGTTAGAGATTTGAAGTTGGACGCTTGTGTATTTAGCAGAAAAATTAAAACACTTGTCCACTTCTATTTAAAATGATTCCATGTTGTTGTTCTCTTCTATTTGTTGTTCCCTTAGTTTGGTTTATAAAAGGCGGGCCCTTCTCATTCAGAAAAAAGAATCCTTTCTCCTCATTATTTTTCTACCAATCATTAGTTTTAATTTTCCCCAAAATTAAATCAATTCGTTCCTCCCTTAATCAGAAATAAAACCGCTTCTTCCCAAATCGATTTTCCCAATATCGGTTTCCTCCTCTCCAACGCAAATTGAGGCCTCCTTCTGTCATCAATTGTGTGCTTCACCGTTCACCAACCCTGGCAGGCCGAAACTTTCTGTAGCGACCCGAACTTCCCGGTCGGCCTAAGCCGAACAAGAAGCCCATGTGGAAAATAAATAATATACAGTACAAATAAATAATATACAGTGGAAAATACCAGAGATTTAAATTACGTAGTAATGGAAATATGATACATAATTATAATGTGCAGCGGAAAACATCAACTACCACAACTGAAAGAGATACACAGATACAAAGCATGCTGAATATAGCTCCAGCCATGATTCAGGATCCTTCAAAAAGAAATATCTACAAAAACCAAAACTATAAGCTGCCCATGTGGAAAATAAGGGCGCCCATAGTTTTGGTGGGAAACAGTAAACTCCAAGTCAGTCATGGGACTGGTGTGAGAACTAAAAATGTTATTATCGTCATTTTAATGTTGAGTAAATCAAGGGAACACGTCGTATAACACGGAATGGGTTTTCTCTCAAGAATACCATTAAACAAACAGCGCAATGCTAAAAAGGAAAATGAAGCCATTAAAAGACTCAGGTCCCATCACATAATGCAAACACAAACCAGAGGGTAGAGTTTTACCATATAATGGCCAAATATGCTTGATACATGAAATTTATCTTTTATTATTATTAGTGCATAGTGAAGAAATCAACTTTGAATTTTTAGTTAAAATTTAATATCAAATTAAAAAAAACTATTTTAAAAATATATATATTATAAATAGTTCAAATTTTAGATGATTTGACATTTTAATAATACAGGAAAAAAGTAACATTCAACCTAGTTCTCACGGACTGGTAGATCGAAAGACTAGAATATCTAACCTTGCATATAATATATTTGACTCTATTTTCTTTTCAAAACTAAACTTAGATTTACATGGATAAAAAAGTGATGAAATCTAGACCTATTATTATATTGTTTAATTTTTCTTATAGAATAACTTAATGACTTATGATTGCACTCGTCTAGGTCAATTTTTCCAGAAAGATAAATAAATCTGCCTAATAAATTAATTTCATTAGAATGTCTTTTACTTAAACCAAATAGATATCTAAACTGATTAAAATATATATAGCATAGTGGAAAGGGTCTTATTGTGAGATGGGTGGTGTAAAATTTTCTAAACTTGTCAGATTCTAAATTAATAGCGATTGGACTTACGTAGAAATTGGATTTACTACTTTGAGCAGCCAACCCAACCACAAGTCGATCATGACGTGCTATGACTCTAAAAAGTGAAATAATCATACAGTTTCGGATATAATTTTACATTATTATTATGAAATTTAGGAAAAAATTACAGCTCTTTAAAAATGCAAACTGAGGAACAATTCCATTGCACTAAATAATTATTACATAATTGTATAATTAGCATTTAATACCAAATGTTAAAAAAATATGTATCCAGATAAGTTAAAAACTTAACTAAGATAAGTTAAATCTTTGGATATTATTATGGTTAAATCATATAAGTAAAATCTATGCCTACCGCCTGAATGGTCGAAGCATCAGATTCACTTGCTTTGCACAAACCGAATTTGAGGATTTGTTATTCGGAACTATGGTTATGTATACTTGGATGATGATCTCATCCAATTAGCTATACCTATAATAATTCAAAATTTTATATATAACAAGGATATATTACGCTTGAATTTTACAAAAGCATTAGCTTTCACTTCCTTTGTAATAGAAATTAATGTTGAAAATCGATTAGTATATTCTTAAACTACACAAATTTTAATACACATTTTTAATATAATATACAACTAAATGACTCATATTATGCATTTTTTATTTTATATCCATTTAATGTAGAGGATTGGTTAATAAATACAAATAAACTTAAAACGCATAAAATCAGTATCCATGAACTTTTTAATGCATTGATTTCATCTTAACTTATTTTAATATACCGATTTATTTATTTAGTTCATGCCAAAAAAAATCGTTTATTAGAAATATTAGAACTTAGCTTTTGACACATGAATTTAAGTAATGATTATACTAGGCTATGGACCAAGATACATCTTAATTAACATAGAAATTTAATTTTAAGATTCAAGTTTATAAGAATATCTTTATGATTCAAAATGATACATGAACCAATGCATAGGGTATAAAGATCTTTGTTTATATATAGACAATCTAAATTTCCACAGAACAATAATTTAACCAACATGGCTTTTCATCCAACTTATATAATTGAATTATTATTCACAATTTTACATGTAATATGCATTACCATGATGGAAGCTCGTCCATATTATTTGAGAAAATCTTTCCAGGTAACGATAACCAGGAGGTGTTCTATCATAGATACAAGTCAATACAAGGTGAACCACTCCACAATAAAGCGTTGTTGCCACCTTCCATCAAAACAGAAGTGCTTGGAGGTTCCAAACCAATCCACAACAAAGCATCGATGCCACCTACCGCCAAAATGGAAGTGTTAGGACGTCCTGACCCAATCCACCACCCATCGCCACAATCCGTCAAAAGGGAAGTGCCAGGAGGTCCAGACCCAATACACCACCCATCTCCACCGTCCATAAAAAGGGAAGTACCAGGAGGTCCTGTCCCAATCCACCACCCATCGCCACCTTCCATCAAAAGGGAAGTGCCAGGGCGTCCTGACCCAATCCACAACCCGTCACCACCTTCCATTAAAAGGGAAGTTCCAGGAGGTCCAGGACCAATGCACCACCCATCGCCACCTTCCCTCAAAAGGGAAGTGCCAAGAGGTCCTGACACAATCCACCACCCAACGCCACCTACTGTCAAAAGGGAAGTACCAGGAGGTCCTGACCCAATCCACTACCAATCACCACCATTAATCAAAAGTAATGTGCCAGGTGGTCCAAACCCAATCCACCACCCATCGCCACCTTCCGTCAGAAGGGAAGTGCTAGGAGGTCCTGACCCAATCCACCACCGATCTCCACCTTCCATAAAAAGGGAAGTGCCAGGAGGTCCTAACCCAATCCACCACCCGTCGCCACCTTCCATCAAAAGGGAAGTGCCAGGAGCTCCTGACCCAATCCACAACCCATCGCCACCTTCCATCAAAAGGGAAGTGCCAGGATGTCCAGACCCAATCCACAACCCATCGCCACCTTCCATCAAAAGGGAAGTGCTAGGAGGTCCAGACCCAATCCACAACCCACCACCACCTTGCATGAAAAGGGAAGTGCCAGGAGGTTCCGACCCAATCCACAACCCATCGCCACCTTCCATCAAAAGGAAAGTGCCAGGAGATCCAGACCCAATCCACAAACCATCGCCAGCTTCCATCAAAAGGGAAGTGCCAGGAGGTCCAGACCCAATCCGCAACCCATCTCCACCTTCAATCAAAAGGGAAGTGCCACGAGGTTCCGACCCAATCCACAACCCATCTCCACCTTCCATCAAAAGGGAAGTGCCAGGAGGTCTAGGACCAATCCACCACCCATCGCCCCCTTCCCTCAAAAGGAAAGTGCAAAGATGTTCTGACCCAACCCACCACCCATTGCCACCTTCCGTCAAAAGGGAAGTTCCAGGAGGTCCTGACCCAATCCACCACCCATCACCACCTTCCGTAAAAATGGAAGTGCCGGGAGGTTCAGACCCAATCCGCAACCCATCGCCACCTTCCATCAAAAGGGAAGTGCCAGGAGGTCCAGACCCAATCCACAACCCATCGCCAACTTCTGTTAAAAGGGAAGTGCCAGGAGGTCCTGACCCAATCCATAACCCATCGCCACCTTCCATCAAAAGGGAAGTGCCAGGAGGTTCCGACCCAATCCACAACCCATCGCCACCTTCCATAAAAAAGGAAGTGCCAGGAGGTCCAAACCCAATCCACAACCCATCG
The DNA here is from genome assembly GCA_030737875.1 of Allium sativum. Lineage (NCBI taxonomy): Eukaryota > Viridiplantae > Streptophyta > Magnoliopsida > Asparagales > Amaryllidaceae > Allium > Allium sativum. The sequence continues at coordinate 1,308,960 of CM060919.1, forward strand.
CCATCTTCCATCAAAAGGGAATTGCCAGGAGGTCGGCCCAATCCACAACCCATCACCACCTTTCATCAAAAGGGATGTACCAGGAGGTTTCAACCCAATCCACAACCCATCCCTACTTTCCATCAAAAGGGAAGTGCCAGGAGGTCCAGGACCCATCCACCACCCATCGCCACCTTCCATCAAAAGGGAAGTGCTAAGTTGTCCGGACCCAATCCACTACCCATCGCAACCTTCCGTCGAAAGGGAAGTGCCAGGAGGTCCTGACCCAATCCACAACCCATCGCCACCTTCCATCAAAAGGGAAGTGTCAGGAGGTTCCGACCCAATCCACAACCCATCACCACCTTCCATAAAAAGGGAACTGCCAGGTGGTCCAGACCCAATCCACAACCCATCGCCACCTTCCATCAAAAGGGAAGTGCCAGGAGGTCCTGACCCAATCCACAACCCATCACCACCTTTCAACAAAAGGGATATACCAGGAGGTTTCGACCCAATCCACAACCCATCGCCACCTTCCATCAAACGGGAAGTGCAAGGAGGTCTAGATCGAATCCACAACCCATCGCCACCTTCCATCAAAAGGGAAGTGCCAAGAGGTCCTGACCCAATACACCACCCATCGCCACCTTCCATCAAAAGGGAAGTGTCAGGAGGTTCCGACCCAATCCACAACCCATAGCCACCTTCCATCAAAAGGGAAGTGCTAGGAGGTCCAGGACCAATCCACCACCCATCGCCACCTTCTGTCAAAAGGGAAGTGCCAAGAGGTCCGGACCCAATCCACCACCCATCGCAACCTTCCGTCAAAAGGGAAGTGCCAGGAGGTCCTGACCCAATCCACAACCCATCGCCACCTTCCATCAAAAGGGAAGTGCCAGGAGGTTCCGATCCAATCCACAACCCATCATCATCGTCCATCTAAAGGGAAGTGCCAGGAGGTCCTGACCCAATCCACAACCCATCGCCACCTTCCGTCAAAGGTGAGGTGCCAGGAGGTCTTGACCCAATCCACCACCCATCTCCACCTTCCATTGGATTAAAGTGAGAAATGCGTGTAAGAATTAAAGTGAGAAGCCAATTGATTTTGAATATAACTTGGCAACTATCGAACTTGAATAATTGTCATTTTTTCTATAACTTATATATGACTTACCAAAAAATAACAAGTCCAATTGTTATTAAAATAAGCAATTGGATAATATGTTAGTAGTGTTATGAATAATGAATGTTGAAACTGAATGGATGACTTATGAAAACAAATAGAACTAAAGTCGTGATTATAAACGATCAATACTTAATTTGTTATGAAATTTAATTCAACAAGCAAGATAAACAAGGTGAAATTAAATTGATTATTGATAAATATAAATAAATAATATATTAATTATGATAATAATGATATATATTGTTATGTTATGGAATTGAATTCAACTAAAAGGGTGTATAAGTTAAAGTACTGTATGGATTGTTACATTTATTTAACTTATGGATATTAATGAAAATAAATTTGGAAATGACTGAATTAGCAAAAAACCCGAATAAAATGGAACTGATATAATATGCAAATTAATCTATTTTGTGAAGTGAAAAAATATAGTGAACATCGATGATTGTAAGTGAGTCAATTAGGTATAAGGTAATATGCATTAATTGAATATGAATTCATTTTAAGAAAATAAACGAAATGGACATGGAAGTGTATGAAGGAAAATTGCACTTGATAAAAAAATAAATTAATGGAATAAAAGGGAAATTATATTTATATAGAGGATTGACATAATGTGAAAAGGAAGTTAAATGGTTGAATATGCAATTCTAATCGAAATTGACATATTGAATGATACTATATTACATTAATTGCATATAAAAACTTACCAAAAAATAATGAAGTAAAAGTGTTAATATAAATTAGTAAAGCAATGCTAAGAACACTCCCCCTTAGGGAGAGTGAGCTTATACTTGCCACCTGAATGGTGGAAACGGGTTGGCAACAATCACTAGCTATATGATATTAATAACTACCAACCTGTTTCCACCAATCAGGCAGCAAGTATATGCAAACTCTCCCATTGTCCCTTAGGGAGAGTGTGCTTAGCACTATCCAAATTTGTATTTGTATATTTTACCAATCAATGAAACTTGGGTAATGAAGGTTAATGAGAATGAACATGTAATAACCAGAATTTTTGGAGGGTGATAGTAACGAATCAGAAATTCAAATGCTTAAAATATAAAAACAAATTAAATTTAACGCTAAAATAAATATTTATATTGGGTTCTAATTTTTGAATTTGGACCTTTATCCATTTTTAACCAAGCTTGAGCGAAAATCTTTTAATTCTTTCCATAAAATTAATTTTGTAATAAATGGGTTGAAGAAAAATTTATTATAATAGATTTACATTTTTCTGCATTTTTAAAATGGAATTCTTTTCGCAAATCATTTCAAATACGAACGTTTGTCAAAGTTTGTCAAAACAAATGGTACTAATATTATTACCGACTTGGATTTTATTTGAGTGGTAGAGGATAAATTCAATTTTTAAATGTGGATATTGTTATTCAATTGAGAAATTTAATTTACCTATTTTAACTTGAAATTGAAAATAAAACATTAACACTTATTTAATTTATTGTTCGATAAATCTGTTGAATTTGTAAAATGCATAAACAACATTGTTTGTGTGCTTCGTTCGAACCATTTCTCCTTGGTGCATCCTAACGCGTGTTCAGCCTAACGTTTAGTGCAAGCAACATCTGGAAAAATCTTGAGTTAGAGATTTGAAGTTAGACACTTGTGTATTCAGCAGAAAAATTAAAACACTTGTCCACTTCTATTTAAAATGATTCCATGTTGTTGTTCTCTTCTATTTGTTGTTCCCTTAGTTTGGTTTATAAAAGGCGGGCCCTTCCCATTCATAAAAAAGAGTCCTTTCTCCTCATTATTTTTCTACCAATTGTTAGTTTTAATTTTCCCCAAAATTAAATCAATTCTTTCCTCCCTTAATCAAAATCAAAATCGCTTCTTCCCAAATCGATTTTTACCAATATCGGTTTCCTCCTCTCCAACGCAAATAGGGCCCTCTTTCTGTCATCAATTGTGTGCTTCGCCGTTCACCAATCCTGGCAGGCCAAAACTTTCTGTAGCGACCCAAACTTCCCGGCCGGCCTAAGCCGAACAAGAAGCCCATGTGGAAAATAAATAATATACAGTACAAATAAATAATATACAGTGGAAAATACCAGAGATTTAAATTACGTAGTAACGGAAATATGATACGTAATTATAATGTGCAGCGGAAAACATCAACTACCACAACTGAAAGAGATACACAGATACAAAGCATCCTGAATATAGCTCCAGCCATGATTCAGGATCCTTCAAAATGAAATATCTACAAAAACCAAAATTATAAGCTGCCCATGTGGAAAATAAGGGCACCTAGAGTTTTGGTGGGAAATAGTAAACTCTAAGTCAGTCATGGGACTGGTGTGAGAACTAAAAATGTTATTATCATCATTTTAATGTTGAGTAAATCAAGAGACCACGTCGTATAATACGGAACGGGTTTTCTCTCAAGAATACCATAAAACAAACAGCGTAATGCTAAAAAGGAAAATGAAGCCAATAAAAGACTCAGGTCCCATCACATAATGCAAACACAAACCAAAGGATAGAGTTTAACCATATAATGGCCAAATATGCTTGATAGAGTTTAACCATATAATGGCCAAATATGCTTGATACACGAAATTTATCTTTTATTATTATTAGTGCGTAGTGAAGAAATCAACTTCGAAATTTTAGATAAAATTTAATATCAAAATTTAAAAAATAACTATTTAAAAAATATATATATTATAAATAGTTCAAATTTTAGATGATTTGACATTTTAAAAATATGGGAAAAAAGTAACATTCAACCTAGTTCTCACGGACTGGTAGATCGAAAGATTAGAATATTTAACCTTGCATATAATATATTTGACTCTATTTTCTTTTCAAAACTAAACTTAGATTTACATGGATAAAAATGTGATGAAATCTAGACCTATTATTATATTGTTTATTCTTTCTTATAAAATATCTTAATGACTTATGATTGCACTCATCTAGGTCAATTTTTCCAGAAAGATAAATAAATCTGCCTAATAAATTAATTTCATTAGATTGTCTTTTACTTAAACCAAATAGATATCTAAACTGATTAAAATATATATAGCATTGTGGAAAGGGTCATAATGTGAGATGGGTGGTGTAAAATTTTCTAAATTAGTCAGATTCTAAATTAATAGCGATTGGATTTAAGTAGAAATTGGTTTTACTACTTTGAGCAGCCAACCCAACCACAAGTCGATCATGACGTGCTATGATTCTAAAAAATGAAATAATCATATAGTTTCGGATATAATGTTGCATTATTTTTATGAAATCTAAGAAAAAATTACAGCTCTTTAAAAATGCAAACTGAGGAAAAATTCCATTGCACTAAATAATTATTACATAATTGTTTAATTAGCGTTTAGTACCAAATGTTAAAAATATATGTATCCAGAGAAGTTAAAAAATTAACTATGATAAGTTAAATCTTTGGATATTATTATGGTTAAATCATATAAGTAAAATATATCAATCTATGCCTACCGCCTGAATGGTCGAAGCATCAGATTCACTTGTTTTGCACCAACCGAATTTGAGGATTCTTTATTCGGAACTATGGTTATGTATACTTGGATGATGATCTCATCCAATTACCTATACCTATAATAATTCAAAATTTTATATATAACAAGGATATAGTACGCTTGAATTGTTCAAAAGCATTAGCTTTCACTTCTTTGTAATAGAAATTAATGTTGAAAATCGATTAGTATATTCTTAAACTATGCAAATTTTAACACACATTTTTAATATAATATACAACTAAATGACTCATATTATGCATTTTTTATTTTATATCCATTTAATGTAGAGGATTGTTTACTAAATACAAATAAACTTAAAATGCATAAAATCAGTATCCATGAACTTTTTAATGCATTGATTTCATCTTAACTTATTTTAATATCCCGATTAATTTATTTACTTGATGCCAAAAAAATTCATTTATTAGAAATATTAGAACTTAGCTTTTGACACATGAATTTAAGTAATGATTATACTAGGCTATGGACGAAGATACATATTAATTAACATAGAAATTTAATTTTATGATTCAAGTTTATAAGAATATCTTTATGATTCAAAATGATACATGAACCAATGCATAGGATATAAAGATCTTTTTTTTTTATATATAGACAATCTAAATTTCCACATAACAATAATTTAACCGACATGGCTTTTCATCCAACTTATATAATTAAAATTATTATTCACAATTTTACATGTAATATGCATTATCATGATGGAAGCTCGTCCATATTATTTGAGTGAGAAAATCTCTCCAGGTAACGAACCAGGAGGTATTTTATCGTAGATACAAGTCAATACAAGGTGAACCAATCCACAATAAAGCGTTGTTCCCACCTTTCATCAAAACAGAAGTGCTTGGAGGTTCCGAACCAATCCACAACAAAGCATCGATGCCACCTACCCTCAAAATGGAAGTGTTAGGAGGTCCTGACCCAATCCACCACCCATCGCCACCTTCAATCAAAAGGAAAGTGCCAGGCGGTCCTGACCCAATCCACCACCCATCGCCACCTTCCATCAAAAGGGAAGTGCCAGGAGGTCCAGACCCAATCCACCATCCATCTCCACCTTCCATAAAAAGGGAGGTGCCAGGAGGTCATGACCCAATCCACCACCCATCGCCACCTTCCATCAAAAGGGAAGTTCCAGGAGGTCCTGACCCAATCCACAACCCATCACCACCTTCCATCAAAAGGCAAGTGCCAGGAGGTCCAGGACCAATCCACCACCCATCGCCACCTTCCCTCAAAAGGGAAGTGCCAATAGGTCCTGACCCAATCCACCACCCAACGCCACCTACTGTCAAAAGCGAAGTGCCAGGAGGTCCTGACCCAATCCACTACCCATCGCCACCTTCAATTAAAAGGAATGTGCCAGGAGGTCCTAACCCAATCCACCACTCACCGCCACCTTCCGTCAAAATGGAAGTTCCAGGACGTCCTGACCCAATCCACCACCGATCTCCACCTTCCATAAAAAGGGAAGTGCCAGGAGGTCCTGATCCAATCCACCACTCGTAGCCCCCTTCCATCAAAAGGGAAGTGCCAGGAGGTCCTGACCCAATCCACAACCCATCGCCACCTTCCATCAAAAGGGAAGTGCCAGGACGTCCAGACCCAATCCACAACCCATCGCCACCTTCCATCAAAAGGGAAGTGCCAGGAGGTCCAGACCCAATCCACAACCCATCACCACCTTCCATGAAAAGGGAAGTGCCAGGAGGTTCCGTCCCAATCCACAACCCATCGCCACCTTCCATCAAAGGGAAAGTGCCAGGAGGTCCAGACCCAATCCACAAACCATCGCCACCTTCCATCAAAAGGGAAGTGCCGAGAGGTCCAGACCCAATCCGCAACCCATTTCCACCTTCAATCAAAAGGGAAGTGTCAGGAGGTTCCAACACAATCCACAACCCATATCCACCTTCCATCAAAAGGGAAGTGCCAGGAGGTCCATGACCAATCCACCACCCATCGCCCCCTTCCCTCAAAAGGAAAGTGCAAAGAGGTCCTGACCCAACCCACCACTCATTTCCACTTTCCATCAAAAGGGAAGTGCCAGGAACACCTGGTCAAATCCACCACCCATCACCACCTTCCGTAAAAAGGGAAGTGCTGGGAGGTTCCAACCCAATCAACAACCCATCGCCACCTTCCATCAAAAGGGAAGTGCCAGAAGGTCCAGACCCAATCCACAACCCATCGCCACCTTCCGTCAAAAGGGAAGTGCGAGGAGGTCCTGACCCAATCCACAATCCATCGACACCTTCCATCAAAAGGGAAGTGCCAGGAGGTTCCGACCCAATCCACAACCCATCGCTACCTTCCATCAAAAGGGAAGTGCCAGGAGGTCCAGACCCAATGCACAACCCATCGCCACCTTCCATCAAAAGGGAAGTGCTAGGAGGTCCTGACCCAATCCACAACCCATCACCACCTTTCATCAAAAGGGATGTACCAGGAGGTTTCGACCCAATCCACAACCCATCGCCACCTTCCATCAACAGGGAAGTTCCCGGAGGTCCAGATCTAATCCATAACCCATGGCCACCTTCCGTCAAAAGGGAAGTGCTAAGAGGTCCTGACCCAATACACCACCCATCACCACCTTCCATCAATAGGGAAGTGCCAAGAGGTTCCGACCCAAACCACAACCCATCGCCACCTCCAATCAAAAGGGAAGTGCCAGGAGGTCCAGGACCAATCCACCAGCCATCGCCACCTTCCGTCAAAAGGGAAGTGTCAAGAGGTCCGGACCCAATCCACCACCCATCGCAACCTTCCATCAAAAGGGAAGTGCCCGGAGGTCCTGGTCCAATCCACAACCCATCGCCACCTTCCATCAAAAGGGAAGTGCTAGGAGTTTCCGACCCAATCCACAACCCATCGCCATTGTCAATCAAAAGGTAAGTGCTAGGATGTCCTGACCCCATCCACAACCCATCGCCTCCTTCCATTAAAAGTGAAGTGCCAGGAGGTCTTGACCCAATCCACCACCCATTGCCACATTCCATTGGATTAAAGTGAGAAACGCGTATAAGAAATGCAAATTAAAGTGAGAAGCCAATTGGTTTTGAATATAACTTGGCAACTATCGAACTTGAATAATAGTCATTTTTTTCTATAACTTATATATGACTTACCAAAATATAACATGTCAAATTGTTATTGAAATAAGCAATTGGATAATATGTTAGTAGTGTTATGAATAATGAATTTTGAAACTGAATGGATGTATGAAAACAAATAAAACTTAAGTCGTAATTATAATCGATCAATACTTAATTTGTTATGAAATTTAATTCAACAAGCAAGATAAACAAGGTGAAATTAAATTGATTATTGATAAATATAAATAAACAATATATTAATTATGATAATAATGGTATATATAGTATTGTTATGGAATTGAATTCAACTAAAAAGGGTATATAAGTTAAAGTACTGTATGGATTGTTAGATTTATTTAACTAATGGAGATTAATGAAAATAAATTTGGAAATGACTGAATTAGCAAAATAACCCGAATAAAATGGAATTGATATAATATGCAAATGAATCTAATTTGTGAAGTGAAAAAATATAGTGAACATCGATGATTGTAAATGAGTCAATTAGGTATAAGGTAATATGCGTTAATTGAATATGAATTCATTTTAAGAAAATAAATGAAATGGACATGGAAGTGTATGAAGGAAAAATGCACTTGTTAAAGAAATAAATTAATGGAATAAAAGGGAAATTATATTTATATAGAGGATTGACATATTGTAATGGACATATTGAATGATACTATATTACATTAATTGCATATAAAAACTTACCAAAAAATTAAGAAGTAAAAGTGTTAATATAAATTTGTAAAGAAATGCTAAGAACACTACCCCTTAGGGAGAGTGAGCTTATACTTTCCACCTGAATGGTGGAAATTGGTTGGCAACAATCATTAGCTATATGATATCAATAGCTACCAACTTGTTTCCACCAATCAGGTAGCAAGTATATGCAAACTCTCCTACTGTCCCTTAGGGAGAGTGTGCTTAGCACCATCCAAATTTGTAATAGTATATCTTACCAATCAATGAAACTTGGGTAATGAAGGTTAATGAGAATGAACATGTAATAACCCAAATTTTTGGAGGGTGGTAGTGACAAATCAGAAATTCAGACGCTTAAAATATAAAAACAAATTAAATTTAACATTAAAATAAATATTTATGTTGGGTTCCAATTTTTGAGTTTGGACCTTTATCCATTTTTAACCAAGCTTGAGCGAAAATCTTTTAATTCTTTCCATAAAGTTAATTTTGTAATAAATGGTTTGAAGAAAATTTTATTATAATAGATTTACATTTTTCTGCATGTTTAAAATGGAATTCTTTTCGCAAATCATTTCAAATACGAACGTTTGCCAAAGTTTGTTAAAACAAATTGTACTAATATTATTACCGACTTGGACTTTATTTGAGTAGTGGAGGATAAATTCAATTTTTAAATGTGGATCTTGTAATTCAATTGAGAAATTTAATTTACCTATTTGAACTTGAAATTGAAAATAAAACATTAACACTTATTAAATTTATTGTTCAAAAAATCTGTTGAATTTTAAAAATGCGTAAACAACATTGTTTGTGTGCTTCGTTCGAACCATTTCTCCTTGGTGCAGCCTAACGTGTGTTCAGCCTAACGTTTAGTGATAGCACCATTTGGAAAAATCTTGAGTTAGAGATTTGAAGTTGGACACTTGTGTATTCAGCAGAAAAATTAAAACACTTGTCCACTTCTATTTAAAATGATTCCATGTTGTTGTTCTCTTCTGTTTGTCGTTCCCTTAGTTTGGTTTATAAAAGCCGGGCCCTTCTCATTCACAAAAAAGAATCCTTTCTCCTCATTATTTTTCTACCAATCGTTAGTTTTAATTTTCCCCAAAATTAAATCAATTCGTTCCTCCCTTAATCAAAATCAAACCACTTCTTCCCAATTCGATTTTCCCAATATCGGTTTCCTCCTCCCCAACGCAAATCGAGGCCTCCTTCTGTCATCAATTATGTGCTTCACCGTTCACCAACCCTGGCAGGCCGAAACTTTCTGTAGCAACCCGAACTTCCCGGTCGGCCTAAGTCGAACAAGAAGCCCATGTGGAAAATAAATAATATACAGTACAAATAAATAATATACAGTGGAAAATACCATAGATTTAAATTACGTAGTAACGGAAATATGATACATGAATATAATGTGCAGCGGAAAACATCAACTACCACAACTGAAAGAGATACACGGATACAAAGCATTCTGAATATAGCTCCAGCCACGATTCAGGATCCTTCAAAAAGAAATATCTACAAAAACTAAAACTACAAGCTGCCCATGTGGAAAATAAGGGCACCCAGAGTTTAGGTGGCAAACAATAAACTCCAAGTCAGTCATGGGACTGGTGTGAGAAATAAAAAGGTTATTATCGTCATTTTAATGTTGAGTAAATTAAGGTCCATGTCGTATAACACGGAATGGGTTTTCTCTCAAGAATACCATAAAACAAAAAGCGCAATGTTAAAAAGGAAAATTGTAATGACCCGCATTTGCAGAGGTATTATAATTAATTTATTTAATTATATAAATAGTGATATAATGAATTAAATAGTGGTTTAATTAAATAATATGGAATATTTAATTAAATTAAATAATAGAATAATATATTTAATTCAGCAATAATCAAAAATATTGGAAATCACAATATTCTATGAACTGGGTCATCCCTAAGATTTAATTCAGCTTAGAGTTGAATTATATTGATGAATATATTCAATCGACGTTAGTTTGAAACGTAGAATTTTAATATAATTAAAATAGAGCTCGAAATGGCGCGGCATTTCGCTATTCGGCGATTTGAACTTCAACTGAATGTAGAGGATTCGTATTAAGCCGGATTCCTATGAAACAAGAAACGTTGGGAGCTGGTGAAGTATATCTTTCTAGTGGAAGAGAAAAATCGAGAATTCGTCGTGTATATTTTGATTTGTATCCAAATCAAATTTTAAAATAGTCGCTATAGAATCATTTATCAACCGTAACGGTTTATTCGATATAACTAGAGATCGGGTTTGAATTTAGACAAGGTTCTTTTGTGACGTAGCGATAATTTAATTTTTAGAATTTTAAAGTAATTTTTAATTAATTAAATAAGAAACTTTTTATTTGGAGTATTTCGCACCCTGTAATCAACATTTTGAGGTTTCAAAATATGAGTTAATCTACTGGTATTATTGTATTTTTGGGATCGTGGCATCTTGCTAATCTCAATAATATTATTTTTTCTGTCGACAGCAGTCCGTGCGTTCGCAAAGTTTAATTAACAAGTGTGGCGGATCCTTTATATCATATAATGATGTTTCTTACTCACAGTCTCCCTTCCTTGGTGCTGCATGATTCACGCACTCCTCTTTTCTCACCGCCACTTCTTTATTCTTATCAAAACGTGGAAGACTCTAATACATACAAACTAAAGTAACAAGCTATAAATACACCACACTCCTCTCTAACCTAATCTTTTTCCTCATGATCGATGAAAGCGCCGCCAATAGTTTATTCCTTAAACATTTTCGTGTGTGAGGGTGCTGAATCTTTTCTCGGGCCAGTGAGGTATACATGCTTCATATAGTATGAAGGGAACAGGGAGAGCGTTGGGGTTCAGGAAGTTGGACGCGAGGCTTTTATGTTGATGGAGTTCGAGTGGCCACTGGTTGAAGCGGGAAGGAAGAGGTTGGTACTTGTCTGTGCGTGGGACTGCATGTGTTGCATGAAGAGAGGGCTCCAGAATGAAGACATACGTGAATATACTATACTAGTAGCGGTGGACTATTTGTGAATAAGAGGAGCGAGTGCAAGTCATATGGAAAACGTGAGGGAGCTGTTCATTTGACGGATGGATTGAGTTTTGTTTTGGGTTAAGGAAGGGACTTAAAGGTTTGGGATTTGTTGTTTTTCTTTTGAATGGAAATTTCCGTTGAAGTGTATGAAGTAGAAGAGGAGTTAGGAGTGGAGAAAAGGAGGTGCTAATGTAATTTGTAAGGAGAGGAGCGGATTCGTTTAATCCAGGAGAGGAAGGAGAATGGTTCACGTGGGCTAGAGGGCATTGGGCCGAATTATTTAAGCAAGGCCCAAACTTCAAAATAAAACGAAAGAGAAAGAATAAGGGTGGGTTTCACTATGGAATGGGGAGGGAATTATACTTGTGCGGCAGTTTTCTAAAACGAGAAGAAGAGGGATTTCAGTTGGTCTTAAATGGAAGTTGGGCTGAAATTTTTGGTAAGGTCCAATGAAGATTTAATATAAGTTAATATAGTTAATTTAATGTATTAACTCTTTAATGAGATATTTTACACATACGTTATCTGTTTTTCGAATGGTCAGATCCGTCGGGATCGTATGGACGGGAGCTACACCATGGAACTGACTGGGAGTGGATTGGTGCTCGTTTGAATTTATGGCGAAATAAACTGTTTGATTCAAATCAAAACAAACAGTTTATCGTTCTTTAACGATGAACTACCAATGTGAGTAAACCTCACCAACTCTGAACAGTTCTATTTTTATACCAGATATTTAGAACTGATAAATGATGACTGATTGTTGTGTGTTAACTGTTTGGTTGAATTGTCTGTGTATTGATTGAAAATATAGATAGCGATATATATATATATAAATCGTTAATCGAATATTGATTCTGTTTTATCAGAATATTTTATATCTTGTTGTTTAACATCTGTGATGCAGGGAAACAGGTTGGAGGGGTCCAACTGGACTCCTTAATATTTATGATACTGTTTTGTTCATATATTGTAATATATGATGTGATATATAATCTGTTTGATTATGTGTGTTCAAAATGATATCAATCATTGTGGTTTGCTATTTTTAAATATCATTAGAGACCCTGGGATGTAAAACGAAATATTTCAATGTATATTGAAATAAAGGGATTTTATAAAATCAATTGATTTTATAAAAGGAAATATTTTGAAAATAATGAGATTTTATAAAATCATAGGATTTTATAAAGGAGAACATGTATTTAGAAAATAAATAAGAATTTATAAAAGGAGAATATTTATTTATAAGACAAATAGAATGTCATAAGGAAATATTTATTGGGAAAATAAACAGGATGAAGATAAAAGGAAAATATTTACAAAACGAATAGAGTTTTATAAAAATGGAATGTTTATTTAGAAAATAAATAGAAGTATAAGGGGATTATTTATTTATAAAATAAATAGACAAATATAGGAAGAGAAATATTTGTAAAACATTTACAAATAAAGGTTATAAAAGGAATTATTTATTTACGAAATAAATAGAGTTATAAAAGGGAATTTTTAAATAAGACTTAAGTGTTAGAAACGTAATGGATTATATAAAGGAATTAATCGAGTTAGAATTAGTTGATTAGAGATAATTGAATATAAAGTTATTCAAAATAGAGTTTATCGAATATTAGTTACTCGAAATAGAGTAAATCAAATAAAGTTAAGCAAAATTAGAAACTGACTAGAGATTAGTAAATTGAATGGTTTTCTAAGTATCTATCTGATGTTGGTTTCGGCCTTCGGGATTTATAATTAGGGATTTTTTTTCTCATACTAGTTTACAGTCACAGACTGATAATTGTGGAAGAATAGTGATACGTAATCAAGCCATGGAAATGTTTTCCAGTGTCAATAACGTATATTTTCTAAACATAGAAAATGAGAATATATATATATATATGTATAAATGATGATTGGTCGATAAAATTTCCATTTGGAAAAAATATCGTTGTTTGCACACCTGTTTATCTTTGATGGTTAAATCACGGACTATCGAAGTTTTGACCATTTTAACGTTGTTAATATAGAGAGACCGGTTGGATTATTATCCGACGAACCACTCTGTATTGGCATAAGCGTTGTGAATCATATATGCCAAAGATAATTGAAGACGGAGTAAAGTGCAAGGGCTGTTGTATAAATCTTAGATAACAGTGCCAAAGATGGATATACTGAATAGTACCTTCGGTTCATCCTGTTCCTGGATGACTTGTATGGACGGATGTCTGATAGAGTATTTCCAGACGATCACGTATATTGATTTCTCCAACCGTACCAAGAGTGGAAGCGGTGAAGGAAACTTCTTTTAGCTAACACATAATGTATTGTTGAGGACGACAATCGGGGATTTGATGGATTTGATGATGTGGCATTCAAAGTGAATCTGGTGTGATGATAAAGCGTAGCTTCTAGCCTCACATTCGGTAAATGACAGAAATCGGGCTGGTAGCATGGCTTTGTAGGTCGCACCTATTAGGGTGTATAATCACCTGATCTATTGTTGATGCTGTCCCATTCGGGAAACGGTTGGTGATCCCAACCGTTGGTGATATACATTCGATACACTTAAGCGAAAAGAGTGGTCGGTCATGTGTGGCCGGGTTGCAAGATGTTCTTGTAGAACCCAGTGTATTCCTCTCTAGAGGTACACTAGCGAAAGGTGGTTCCATACCTTGTCATAGTTGGAAATCCATTACCCAATACGTGCTTGCGGTTTTGATTGTATACTATATATGTAGAACGTGAGATGAAAGCATTTCTGCTAGATGATTATTATATTGTGGTTGATAGACATTATTATAATATCAAAAGGTTTTTTTGATATAAAGATAATTTGGATTGTCATAAGGGAAAAACCCGTTCCGTTATACGGCGCGGTCTTATGAGATATCGTTTACTTGTTCGAGCTGTTTTACTCATACCAGTCCCATGACTGACCCGGAGTTTATTTTGTTTTGTTTTCCCTAAACTCTTGGGTGCCCAATTGTGTACGGGCAGTCAAGTAGTCAGGATTTTACAGATACTTGAAGAGCTGGAGCAGGAGGCTTCATGATCATATAGCTATAGTTTATTTCCGCTGTGTTGTAAGTGCTGTACTTGATGATGATATGTATATTCAAGTACAATCTTTTATTTCAAAGATATGTTATTTATTATATGTTATTCGTTCCGCTGTGAGCTTCGTGTTACTTTGATGTTGTGTTCTTCTTCTTCTATTCTAAGTTTCTATCTTATCTTTCCTCACCCTCTAATTTATTTTATTAACCATCTGGTATTTTTCGATGTTTGTTTAGTCATCAGTGAGTTTGTGGCGATAACCAAAGTCGACAAAATCCGGGTCATTACAGTTGGTATCAGAGCTTAAGTTAAGTGAATTGCCTTGGCTCTGTGGCGTGACTCGGTAGAGATAGGGTTAGTAATACCCTAGATTGAGTTTGAGTGTATATATACGAGTGAACGTATTTGTTATTGATATAAAAATGATTTTATATTATGGAGATTCATTGGTTGAGTTGTTTATGGGTTCTGGTCGATCAGTTTGATCCACTGTATCGGTAGGAGTTTATAAACACTCGAATACGATGGGTCGACACGATATGTTTTGAAAAGAGGGTAAATTGAAATAAGTTTACCCAAGGTATATCTTGATATAGAGATGATATATGTATCAAAATTATAATATATGGGATATATTGGTTGTTATTATAATCGAGTAAGATTATAAATTAAATGGTTATGTAAATAACCAATCAGAATTCATATAAGTGAAATACGTGAAATCAGATGAGTTAAATCTGAAATTTAAACCAGAAATTTGAACTAAAATTCTGGAAAATTGGATAAGTGTTAGTAAATGGATTTGGATTAAAAATAAGGAAAATTTAAGATCCTGGGAGATTTTAAATTGTTTTACAAGCAGTGTGAATTATATTTTGAAATGAATTTCAAAGTGGAAATGTTTAGAATTGGTTTTATAGTATTGAACTCACTTCGATCGCTAGAAAATATATTCTGATGATGACAGCTGCATCATCAGTATTCATTTTCGAGTTGTAAGTGACGAATTACAACCAAAGATATTGTTTTGAATGTGTTTTGGGAAAGACAAGTTGTGTTGAATTTCAAAAAAGCAATTTGATTTTTGAAAAGAGTAAACTATTTAAAAACTCCTAGGGAAAGACTTTTGAATTAAAAACAAATTTAACAGAAATTTGTGAAAGCAGAATTGAATTAAAGTAAATACAGTAAAATGGTAACTGAGATCGAAGTAGAATGATATCAAGACAAATCAGATTGTGAGATTCAAATTTGAAGTGTAATGTGATAAACAAGTTAAGAGTTGGAAATCGAGAAGAAACTCGAGTTGAAATGATATTTGGCTCAGATATAAGCGAATGGTTGTGTTGTGGATAAAGGCAGATTGGAATTTGATTGGGATGACCCTTGTATCCGCTGAATTGATAACATGTGGAAAGGATATAATGATATGCCGTCAAAAGGTACAAGTTTATATTTCTATTGGATATAAGATTTATGAGCCGAATTGGAAAGCCGCTTGGCTGTTTGATTTTCTTTTGGGATGGAGATGGCCCAGAGAGGCGAGTGGTGGTTTGACGTATTGACCAGTACAAAGGAGGTGCTGGCGAAATTTTTCAAAAAAATTTAAGGTGTTAAAATTTTTTCAGGATTTTTGAAAATTTTCGTTGATAAGAATTAATTAATATTTAATTGAAATTAAATTGGTCCAGTTGGAAACTGAAGTTAAGAAGTGAACAAATAAGTTATAACCAGTTAATAGAGTTGTTTTCTACCTTAGCAATTTCGAGGACGAAATTATTTTAAGTGGGGAAGAATGTAATGACCCGCATTTGAAGAGGTGTTATAATTAATTTATTTAATTATATAAATAGTGATATAGTGAATTAAATAGTGGTTTAATTAAATAATATGGAATATTTGATTAAATTAAATAATAGAATAATATATTTAATTCAACAATAATCAAAAATATTGGAAATCACAATATTCTGTGAACTAGGTCATCCCTAAGATTTAATTCAGCTTAGACCTGAATTATATTGACGAATATATTCAATCGACGTCAGTTTGAAATGTAGAATTTTAATATAATTAAAATAGAGCTCAAAATGGCGCGACAGTTCGCTATTCGGCGATTTGAACTTCAACCGAATGATTTTAAGCCGGATTCCTATGAAACCAGAAACGTTGGGAGCTGGTGAAGTATATCTTTCTAGTGGAAGAGAAAAATCGAGATTTCGTCGTGTATATTTTGATTTATATCCAAATCAAATTTTAATATAGTCGCTATAGAATCGTTTATCGACCATAACGGTTTATCTGATATAACTAGAGATCGGGTTTTAATTTAGTCAAGGTTCTATTGTGACGTAGCGATAATTTAATTTTTAGAATTTTATAGTAATTTTTAATTAATTAAATAAGCAACTTTTTATTTGGAGTATTTCGCACCCTGTAATCAACATTTTGAGGTTTCAAAATATGAGTTAATCTACCGGTATTATTGTATTTTTGGGATCGTGGCATCTTGCTAATCTCAATAATATTTTTATTTCTGTCGACAACAGTCCGTACGTTCGCAAAGTTTAATTAACGAGTGTGGCAGATCCTTTATATCATATAATGATGTTTCTTACTCACGGTCTCCCTTCCTTGGTGCTGCATGATCCACGCACTCTTCTTTTCTCACCGCCACTTCTTTATTCTCAGCAAAACGTGGAAGACTCTAATACATACAAACTAAAATAACAAGCTATAAATACACCACACTCCTCTCTAACCTAATCTTTTCCCTCACGATCGATGAAAGCGCCGCCAACAGTTTATTCCTTAAACATTTTCGTGCGTGAGGGTGCTGAATCTTTTCTCGGGCCAGTGAGGCATACATGCTGCGTATAGTATGAAGGGAACAGGGAGAGGGTTGGGGTTCAGGAAGTTGGACGCAAGGCTTTTATGTTGTTGGAGTTCGAGTGGCCACTGGTTGAAGCGGGAAGGAAGAGGTTGGTACTTATCTGCGCGTGGGACTGCATGTGTTGCATGAAGAGAGGGCTCCAGAATGAAGACATACGTGAATATACTATACTGGGAGCGGTGGACTATTTGTGAATAAGAGGAGCGAGTGCAAGTCATATGGAAAACGTGAGGGAGCTGTTCATTTGACGGATGGATTGAGTTTTGTTTTGGGTTAAGGAAGGGACTTAAAGGTTTGGGATTTGTTTTTTTTCTTTTGAATGGAAATTTCCGTTGAAGCGTATGAAGTAGAAGAGGAGTTAGGAGTGGAGAAAAGGAGGTGCTAATGTCATCTGTAAGGAGAGGAGCAGATTCGTTTAATCCAGGAGAGGAAGGAGAATGGTTCACGTGGGCTAGAGGGCATTGGGCCGAATTATTTAAGCAAGGCACAAATTCAAAATAAAACGAAAGAGAAAGAATAAGGGCGGGTTTCACTATGGAATGGGGAGGGAATTATACTGGTGCGGCAGTTTTCTAAAACGAGAAGAAGAGGGATTTCAGTTGGTCTTAAATGGAAGTTGGGCTGATATTTTTGGTAAGGCCCAATGAAGATTTAATATAAGTTAATATAGTTAATTTAATGTATTAACTCTTTAACGAGATATTTCACACATACATTATCAGTTTTTCGAACGGTCAGATCCGTCGGGATCGTATGGACGGGAGCTACACCATGGAACTGACTGGGAGTGGATTGGTGCTCGTTTGAATTTATGGCGAAATAAACTGTTTGATTCAAATCAATACAAACAGTTTATCGTTCTTTAACGATGAACTGCCAATGTGAGTAAACCTCACCAACTCTGAACAGTTCTATTTTTATACCGTATATTTAGAACTGATAAATGATGATTGATTGCTATGTGTTAACTGTTTGGTTGAATTATCTGTGTATTGATTGAAAATATAGATAACGATATATATATATATAAATCATTAATCGAATATTGATTCTGTTTTATCAGAATATTTTATATCTTGTTGTTTAACATCTGTGATGCAGGGAAACAGGTTGGAGGGGTCCAACTGGACTCCTCAATATTTATGATATTGTTTTGTTCATATAATGTAATATATGATGTGATATATAATCTGTTTGTTTATGTGTGTTCCAAATGATATCGATCATTGTGGTTTGCTATTTTTAAATATCATAAGAGTCCCTGGGATGTAAAAAGAATTATTTCAATGTATATTGAAATAAAGGGATTTTATAAAATCAATCGATTTTATAAAAGGAAATATTTTGAAAATAAAGGGATTTTATAAAATCATAGGATTTTATAAAGGAGAACATGTATTTAGAAAATAAATAAGAGTTTAGAAAAGGAGAATATTTATTTATAAGACAAATAGAATATCATAAGGAAATATTTATTGGGAAAATAAACAGGATGAAGATAAAAGGAAAATATTTATGAAACGAATAGAGTTTTATAAAAATGGAATATTTATTTAGAAAATAAATAAAAGTATAAGGGGATTATTTATTTAGAAAATAAATAGACAAATATAGGAAGAGAAATATTTGTAAAATATTTACAAATAAAGGTTATAAAAGGAATTATTTATTTACAAAATAAATAGAGTTATAAAAGGGAATTTTTAAAGAAGACTTAAGTGTTAAAAACGTAATGGATTATATAAAGGAATTAATCGAGTTAGAATTAGTCGATTAGAGATAATTGAATATAAAGTTATTCGAAATAGAGTTTATCGAATATTAGTTGTTCGAAATAGAGTAAATCAAATAAGGTTAAGAAAAATTAGAAACTGACTAGAGATTAGTAAATTGAATGGTTTTCTAAGTATCTATCTGATGTTGGTTTCGGCCTTCGGGATTTATACATAGGGAATTCTTCTCATACTAGTTTACAGTCAGGGACTGATAGTAGTGGAAGAATTGTGGTACGTAATCAAGCCGTGGAAATGTTTTCCATTGTTAATAACGTATATTTTCTAAACATAGAAAATGAGAAAATATATATATATATATGTATGTATGAATGATGATTGATCGATAAAATTTCCATTTGGAAAAAATATCGTTGTTTGCACACCTGTTTTTCTTTGATGGTTAAATCACAGACTATCGAGGTTTTGACCATTTTAACGTTGTTAATATAGAGAAAGCGGTTGGATTATTATCCGAAGAACCACTCTGTATAGGCATAAGCATTGCGAATCATATATGCCAAAGATAATTGAAGACGGAGTAAAGTGCAAGGGCTGTTGTATAAATCTTAGATAACAGTGCCTAAGATGGATATACTGAATAGTACCTTCGGTTCATCCTGTTCCTGGATGACTTGTATGGACGGATGTCTGGCAGAGTATTTCCATACGATCACGTATATTGATTTCTCCAACCGTACCAAGAGTGGAAGCGGAGAAGGAAACTTCTTTTAGCTAACACATAATGTATTGTTGAGGACGTCAATCGGGGATTTGATGGATTTGATGATGTGGCATTCAAAGTGAATCTGGTGTGATGATAAAGCGTAGCTTCTAGCCTTACATCCGGTAAATAACAGAAATCGGGCAGGTAGCATGGCTATGTAGGTCGCACCTATTAGGGTGTATAATCACCTGATCTAGAGTTTCAATTACTTCTAAAAATCTATTGTTTATGCTGTCCCATTCGGGAAACGGTTGCTGATCCCAACCGTTGGTGATATACATTCGATACACTCAAGCGAAATGAGTGGTCGGTCATGTGTGGCCGGTTTGCAAGATGTTCTTGTTGAACCCAGTGTATTCCTCTCTAAAGGTACACTAGCGAAAGGTGGTTCCATACCTTGTCATAGTTGGAAATCCATTACCCAATACGTGCTTGCGGTTTTGATTGTATACTATATATGTAGAACGTGGGATGAAAGCGTTTCTGCTAGATGATTATTATATTTTGGTTGATAGACATTATTATAATATCAAAAGGTTTTTTTGATATAAAAATAATTGGGATTCTCATAAGGGAAAAACCCGTTCCGTTATACGGCATGGTCTTATGAGATATCGTTTACTTGTTCGAACTGTTTTAAACTGTTTTACTCATACCAGTCCCATGACTGACCCGGAGTTTATTTTGTTTTGTTTTCCCTAAACTCTTGGGTGCCCAATTTTGTACGGGCAGTCAAGTAGTCAGGATTTTACAGATACTTGAAGAGCTGGAGCAGGAGGCTTCAGGATCATATAGCTATAGTTTATTTCCGTTGTGTTGTAAGTGTTGTACTTGATGATGATATGTATATTCAAGTACAATCTTTTATTTCAAAGATATGTTATCTATTATATGTTATTCGTTCCGCTATGAGCTTCGTGTTACTCTGATGTTGTGTTCTTCTTCTTCTTCTATTCTAAGTTTCTATCTTATCTTTCCTCACCCTCTAATTTCTTACATTAACCATCTGGTATTTTTTGATGTTTGGTTAGTCATCAGTGAGTTTATGGAAATAACCAAAGTCGACAAAATCCGGGTCATTACAAAAATGAAGGCATTAAAAGACTCAGATCCCATCACATAATGCAAACACAAACCAGAGGATAGAGTTTTACCATATAATGGCCAAATATGCTTGATACGCGAAATTCATCTTTTATTATTATTAGTGCATAGCGAAGAAAACAACTTCGAATTTTTAGATAAAATTTAATATCAAAATTTCAAAAATAACTATTTTTAAATATATATATATATATATATATATATATTGTATGTAGTTCAAATTTTAGATGATTTGACATTTTAATAATATAGGAAAAAAGTAACATTCAACCTAGTTCTCACGGACTGGTAGATCGAAAGATTAGAATATTTAACCTAGCATATAATATATTTGACTCTATTTTCTTTTCAAAACTAAACTTAGATTTACATGGATAAAAATGTGATGAAATCTAGACCTATTATTATATTGTTTATTCTTTCTTATAGAATAACTTAATGACTTATGATTGCACTCGTCTAGGTCAATTTTTCCACTAAGATAAATAAATCTGCCTAATAAATTAATTTCTTTAGATTGTCTCTTACTTAAACCAAATAGATATCTAAACTGATTAAAATATATAGCGTAGTGGAAAGAGTCATAATGTGAGATGGGTGGTGTAAAATTTTCTAAACTAGTCATATTCTAAATTAATAGCGATTGGATTTATGTAGAAATTGGATTTACTACTTTGAGCAGCCAACCCAACCACAAGTCGATCATGACGTGCTATGATTCAAAAAAATGAAATAATCATACAGTTTCGGATATAATGTTACATTATTATTATGAAATCTAAGAAAAAATTACAGCACTTTAATAATGCAAACTGAGGAAAAATTCCATTGCACTAAATAATTATTACATAATTGTTTAATTAGCGTTTAGTAACAAATGCTAAAAATATATGTATCCAGAGAAGTTAAAAAATTAACTATGATAAGTTAAATCTTTGGATATTATTATGGTTAAATCATATAAGTAAAATATATCAATCTATGCCTACCGCCTGAATGGTTGAAGCATCAGATTCACTTGTTTTGCACCAACCGAATTTGAGGATTCGTTATTCGGAACTATGGTTATGTATACTTTGATGATGATCTCATCCAATTAGCTATACCTTTAATAATTCAAAATTTTATATATAACAAGGATATAGTACGCTTGAACTATTCAAAAGCATTAGCTTTCAATTCCTTTGTAATAGAAATTAATGTTGAAAATCGATTAGTATATTCTTAAAGTATACAAATTTTAATACACATTTGTAATATAATATACAACTAAATGACTCATATTATGCATTTTTTATTTTTTATCCATTTAATGTAGAGGATTGTTTACTAAATACAAATAAACTTAAAACACATAAAATCAGTATCCATGAACTTTTTAATGCATTGATTTCATCTTAACTTATTTTAATATACCGATTTATTTATTTAGTTCATGCCAAAAAAATCCATTTATTAGAAATTTTAGAACTTAGCATTTGACACATGAATTTAAGTAATGATTATACTAGGCTATGGACCAAGATACATATTAATTAACATAGAAATTTATTTTTAAGAGTGAAGTTTATAAGAATATCTTTATGATTCAAAATAATACATGAACTAATGCATAGGACACAAAGATCTTTATTTATATATGGGCAATCCAAATTTCAAAAGAACAATAATTTAAACAACATGGCTTTTCATCCAACTTATATGATTGAATTATTATTCACAATTTTACATGTAATATGCATTATCATGATGGAAGCTCGTCCATATTATTTGAGTGAGAAAATCTCTCCAGGTAACGATAACCAGGAGGTGTTCTATCGTAGATACTAGTCAATACAAGGTGAACCACTCCACAACAAAGCGTCCATGCCACCTTCCATCAAAACAGAAGTGCATGGAGGTTCCGAACCAATCCACAACAAAGCATCGATGCCACCTACCATCAAAATGGAAGTGTTAGGAGGTCCTGACCCAATCCACCACCCATCGCCACCTTCAGTCAAAAGGAAAGTGCCAGGAGGTCCTGACCCAATCCACCACCCATCGCCACCTTACGTCAAAAGGGAAGTGCCAGGAGGTCCAGACCGAATCCACCACCTATCTCCACCTTCCATAAAAAGGGAAGTGCCAGGAGGCCCTAACCCAATCCACCACCCATCGCCACCTTCCATCAAAAGGGAAGTGCCAGGAGGTCCTGACCCAATCCACAACCCATTGCCACCTTCCATCAAAAGGGAAGCGCCAGGAGGTCCAGGACCAATCCACCACCCATCGCCACCTTCCCTCAAAAGGGAAGTGCCAAGAGGTCCTGACCCATTCCGCCACCCATCACCACCTACTTTCAAAAGGGAAGTGCCAGGAGGTCCTAATCCAATCCACTACCCATCGCCACCTTCAATAAAAAGGAAACTGCCAGGAGGTCCTCACCCAATCCACCGCCCATCGCCACCTTCTGTCAAAAGGGAAGTGCCAGGAGGTCCTGACCCAATCCACCACCGATCTCCACCTTCCATAAAAGGGGAAGTGTTAGGAGGTCATGACCCAATCCACCACCCATCGCCACCTTCCATCAAAAGGGAAGTGCCTGGAGGTCCTGACCCAATCCACAACCCATCGCCACATTCCATCAAAAGGGAAGTACGTGGAGGTCCAGACCCAATCCATAACCCATCGCCACCTTCCATCAAAAGGGAAGTGCCAGGAGGTCCAGACCCAATCTACAACCCATCACCACCTTCCATGAAAAGGGAAGTGCCAGGAGGTAATGACCCAATCCACAACCCATCGCCACCTTCCATCAAAAGGAAAGTGCTAGGAGGTCCAGACCCAATCCAAAAACCATCGCCATATTCCATCAAAAGGGAAGTGCCAGGAGGTCCAGACCCAATTCGTAACCAATCTCCACCGTCAATCAAAAGGGAAGTGCCAGGAGGTTCCGACCCAATCCACAACCCATCTCCACCTTCCATCAAAAGGGAAGTGCCAGGAGGTCTAGGACCAATCCACCACCCATCGTCCCCTTCCCTCAAAAGGAAAGTGCAAAGAAGTCCTGACCCAACCCACCACCCATTGCCACCTTCCGTCAAAAGGGAAGTGCCAAGAGGTCCTGATCCAATCCACCACCCATCACCACCTTCCGTAAAAAGGGAAGTGCCTTGAGGTTCCGACCCAATCCACAACCCATCCCCGCCTTCCATCCAAAGGGAAGTGCCAGGAGGTCCAGACCCAATCCACAACCCATCACCACCTTACGTTAAAAGGGAAGTGCCAGGAGGTCCTGATCCAATCCACAACCCATCGCCACCTTCAATCAAAAGGGAAGTGCCATGAGGTTCCGAACCAATGCACAACCCATCACCACCTTCCATCAAAAGGGAGGTGCTAGGAGGTCTAGACAAAATCCACGACCCATCGCCACTTTCCATCAAAAGGGAAGTGCCAGGAGGTCCTGACCCAATCCACAACCCATCACCACCTTTGATCAAAAGGGATGTACCAGGAGGTTTCGACCCAATCCATAACCCATCGCCACCTTCCATCAAAAGGGAAGTTCCAGGAGGTCCAGATCCAATCCACAACCCATCGCCACCTTCCATCAAATGGGAAGTGCCAGGAAGTTCCGACCCAATCCACAACCCATCGCTACCTTCCATCAAAAGGGAAGTGCCAGGAGGTCCAGGACTAATCCATCACCCATCGCCTTCTTCCTTCAAAAGGGAAGTGCCAAGAGGTCCGGACCCAATCCACCACCCATCGCAACCTTCCATTAAAAGGGAAGTGCCAGGAGGTCCTAACCCAATCCACAACCCATCGCCACCTTCCATTAAAAGGGAAGTGCCAGGAGGTTCCGACCCAATCCACAACCCATTGCCACCGTCCATCAAAAGGGAAGTGCTAGGAGGTCCTGACCTAATCCACAACCCATCGCCACCTTCCATCAAAAGGGAAGTGCCAGTAGGTCTTGACACAATCCACCACCCATCGCCACCTTCCATTGGATTAAAGTGAGAAATGCGTATAAGAAATGCAAATTAAAGTGAGAAGCCATTGGATTTAGAATATAACTTGGCAACTATCGAACTTGAATAATAGTTATTTTTTTCTATAACTTATATATGACTTACCAAAATGTAACAAGTCAAATTGTTATTGAAATAAACAATTGGATAATATGTTAGTTGTGTTATGAATAATGAATGTTGAAACTGAATGGATGACTTATGAAAACAAATAAAACTTAAGTCGTGATTATAATCGATCAATACTTAATATGTTATGAAATTTAATTCAACAAGCAAGATAAACAAGGTGAAATTAAATTGATTATTGATAAATATAAATAAATAATATATTAATTCTGATAATAATGATATATATAGTTATGTTATGGAATTGAATTCAACTAAAAAGGGTATATAAGTTAAAGTACTGTATGGATTGTTAGATTTATTTAACTTATGGAGATTAATGAAAATAAATTTGGAAATGACTGAATTAGCAAAATAACCCGAATAAAATGGAATTGATATAATATGTAAATGAATCTAATTTGTGAGGTGAAAAAAATATAGTGAACATCGATGATTGTAAATGAGTCGATTAGGTATAAGGTAATATGCATTAATTGAATATGAATTCATTTTAAGAAAATAAATGAAATGGACATGGAAGTGTATGAAGGAAAAATGCACTTGTTAAAGAAATAAATTAATGGAATAAAAGGGAAATTATATTTATACAGAGGATTGACATAATGTGAAAAGGCAGTTAAATGGTTGGATATGAAATTCTAATTGAAATGGACATATTGAACGATACTATATTACATTAATTGCATATAAAAACTTACCAAAAAATTAAGAAGTAAAAGTGTTAATATAATTTTGTAAAGCAATGCTAAGAACACTCTCCCTTAGGGAGAGTGAGCGTATACTTGCCACCTGAATGGTGGAAATGGGTTGGAAACAATCATTAGCTATATGGTATTAACAACTACCAACCTGTTTCCACCAATCAGGTAGCAAGTATAAGCAAACTCTCCCACTCTTCCTTAGGGAGAGTGTGCTTAGAACTATCCAAATTTGTAATTGTATATTTTACCAATCAATGAAACTTGGGTAATGAAGGTTAATGCAAATGAACATGTAATAACCCGAATTTTTGGAGGGTGATAGTAACGAATCAGAAATTCAGACGCTTAAAATATAAAAACAAATTAAATTTAACGTTTAAATAAATATTTATATTGGGTTCCAATTTTTGAATTTGGACCTTTATCCATTTTTAACCAAGCTTGAGCGAAAATCTTTTAATTCTTTCCATAAATTTAATTTTGTAATAAATGGGTTGAAGAAAAATTTATTATAACAGATTTACATTTTTCTGCATTTTTAAAATGGAATTCTCTTCGCAAATCATTTCAAATACGAACGTTTGTCGAAGTTTGTCAAAACAAATGGTACTAATATTATTACCGACTTGGACTTTATTTGAGTAGTGGAGGATAAATTCAATTTTTAAATGTGGATCTTGTAATTCAATTTAGAAATTTAATTTACATATTTGAACTTGAAATTGAAAATAAAACACTAAAACTTATTTAATTTATTGTTCGATAAATCTGTTGAATTTTATAAATGCATAAACAACATTGTTCGTGTGCTTCGTTCGAACCATTTCTCCTTGGTGCAGCCTAACGCATGTTCAGCCTAACGTTTAGTGCAAGCAACATCTGGAAAAATCTTGAGTTAGAGATTTGAAGTTGGACACTTGTGTATTCATTATAAAAATTAAAACACTTGTCCACTTCTATTTAAAATGATTCCATGTTGTTGTTCTCTTCTGTTTGTTGTTCCCTTAGTTTGGTTTATAAAAGCCGGGCCCTTCTCATTAACAAAAAAGAATCCTTTCTCCTCATTATTTTTCTACCAATCGTTAGTTTTAATTTTCCCCAAAATAAAATCAATTTGTTCCTCCCTTAATCAAAATCAAAACCGCTTCTTCCCAATTCGATTTTCCCAATATCGGTTTCCTCCTCTCCACCGCAAATCGAGCCCTCCTTCTATCATAAATTGTGTGCTTCGCCGTTCACCAACCCTGGTAGGCCGAAACTTTCTGCAGCGACCCGAACTTCCCGGCCGGCCTAAGCCCAACAAGAAGCCCATGTGGAAAATAAATAATATACAGTACAAATAAATAATATAAAGTGGAAAATACCAGAGATTTACATTACATAGTAACGGAAATATGATACATAAATATAATGTGCAGCGGAAAACATCAACTACCACAACTGAAAGAGATACACGGATACAAAGCATTCTGAATATAGCTCCAGCCATGATTCAGGATCCTTCAAAAATAAATATATACAAAAACCAAAACTACAAGTTGCCCATATGGAAAATAAGGGCACCCAGAGTTTAGGTGGGAAACAGTAAACTTCATGTCAGTCATGGGACTGGTGTGAGAACTTAAAATGTTATTATCGTCATTTTAATGTTGAGTAAACCAAGGGACCAAGTCGTATAACACAGAACGGGTTTTCTCCCAAGAATACCATAAAACAAACAGCGCAATGCTAAAATGGAAAATGAAGCCATTAAAAGACTCAGGTCCCATCACATAATGCAAACACAAACCAGAGGATAGAGTTTTACCATATAATGGCCAAATCTGCTTGGTACACGAAACTTATCTTTTATTATTATTAGTGCATAATGAAGAAATCAACTTCGAATAGAAATGTATCAATCATAGACAGCATAGTACCCCATCCAACTATGTCGCCATATAAGTTTACAACTAAAACCGTATAGCTCCTATTTGGAAGTTGGATTTCCATCATGATGGCTACTGATTCGAATGATTGATCACGTAGTGTAATACTCAACGGCTTACGTCCAGGGCTTTGAAAAACACCGTAATATAGATTCGCACTATTTCCAGGAAACCATCACTAAGGCTTAAGTACAGGTCATTGGAAAACACCTCTTACTCTATCCTTTTGGGAATCAGGTATAAGCCCTATCGCTACTAGTGTGGGGCGACCACACCCAGCACATCTCGGTCGACCGAATCTGTGTCAACCCTAAAATTTGTCA
Source organism: Allium sativum (assembly GCA_030737875.1). Classification (NCBI taxonomy): domain Eukaryota; kingdom Viridiplantae; phylum Streptophyta; class Magnoliopsida; order Asparagales; family Amaryllidaceae; genus Allium; species Allium sativum. The sequence goes on from CM060919.1 coordinate 1,337,183, forward strand.
AATCTCAACCCGAAGGCTGCTCATCCTCATCTCGAAAGTATACTGAACTAACCATTAATTTACCATCATATCGGTGTGCGAGGCTCATGAATTTACGCTACACAAAGTTGCGCTATAGTAAAGCTATACTTTTATCATCATCCACCAAGCTCTACTTTTCAACAAAAGCTTGGATCACTGCAACTCAGCATGCCACATTGTCAATGCATACCAGAGAAGGGTGTTAAGAAAGAGAATAAATTCTCCGCCACCAAACAGATATATATTTAGCAGAGATCAGCCAATGCAGCGCAAAATACAATGTCAAACATACAATCCATTTGCAAGTCCATTCTAGGTCTGAACAAAACCGAAGGCACCTTATCCTCATTCCATATGTCCAATACAGGAGAGAGATCCTCGCATATCCGAACAATTAACAAGTACGTCCGGACAACTACCACTATAACCCCTCCATAGGGGCTACACAAATCCTGGGCATCAATAGTTATCCATTCGATGTGAAGATCTCCAGGCTTCGACCACTGCCTTCAATATCTTCGACATTTAATCATCGTATTACTTATTCAGAATGAGTTAAACCCGGTCTTTCCGAATAATTCCTATTTCTTATCATCAAGTGCTATAAAAACACATCATACGCCTCATTCCAATACAGAATATTCTTTTATCCAAATATTCTTTACATTGGGAATTATTCCCATAAATCTTATGAAAGAATTAATTCATTTAAACCTCTTGTTTAAATCTTCACTAAGAAACCATTTCAAAAGATTTTGTATTATCTTTCCACAACTTTAAACCAAATTAAGTTTTATCAAACTAGTCGGGATTATCGAGCCTTACCGAAGTAATCATTTTACTTTATTTTTTCAATCCCAACATATTCATCCCATGGAGGAAAACTGGTAGTACTCCATATCTAACACCCACTGTGTTATTGTTAAATTCAATTACCATTCAATGTTTTAAATCTAATTAAAGATTTAACTATCGCATGGAGTAAAACCGGCGGTACTCCATTCTCGAACAATTTCTCGATTTTGGTAAATTTAGTTACCACATTCACATTACAATCTAATTAAAGATTCATTAAAACTCCACTCTGTTTTAATCTTCAAAATCATTATTCAATGATAATTATAAATTAGAAAATAAATCTTGTTTTTACTTGGGTTAATGAACCAATGTCATTTAAAACACAATTCACGATAAACCCAAAATCATCTTCTATTAAAATGGAACCTTCACGGAAATTAGATTAGTTGTAATCAATATGAATTTCCATATCAGACTAATAATATAAATGGAATAACAACCAAGCCTTTTCAATTCCATATACAGTAACGGTCTTCCTGCACAAAACCTCATCTCGATTATTACCGAATCAAATTTCATTCAATTCCAGTTTACTACATTAAACTGGAAAACTTTACTTTGGAAAATTTCCATTAAATCTAAAAAAAGATTTATAAATTCCAAGTCATATCTTTAACATTACTTGGGTTAAAGAACAAATGTTATTTAAAATAGTGTTCAATAAATTTAGAATCCAATTTCAATTCAATTCCAATTAAATTAATTAATTGGTAAACTTTAATAAATATTAATTAAATGATTTATTCTTTTCTCAACTGGGTTTAAGGACAGTGTTATTTAAGACACCATTCAAGAAAACCCAAAGTCCAATTCAATAATATATACAAGGATCGGAATATAAATTATATCGACTTATATTCAATATCAAATTCTGAAACCAACAAATATCGTATTGGAATTAACGATATCTGTATCTTCCAAATTCCACAACGTTATTCATATAATCACTGAATCCAATATTGAAATATTCCGAAAGATTATTTCCATTCAAATCCATTCCAATTTATATATATTGGAAAATTCTGGTTATCTCAAAACCATTTTAATTTCCTTACTCAAGTTGGTAAACAGCTTATTCTGATAAAAATATCTTTTACCTTTATAAACTTCGAATATTTCAAAAAAAATCATCTCTAATCATTTATTATGATTTTACATAATTTATTCATATTTTTAATAATTTTAGTAAGGCCCTTACAGTCGGTTTTCAATATTGGCCAACAAATTACATCCATAGCAACCTTTTCCAAAACTGATTTGAACATATCTTAAAATCTAACTGTTATATTTCAAATATCTTATCATCATTCGAAAGCTCTTTTCGATATGAACCCAATGGTTCCGGTTTTAGGAGAATCCGATGGTCGGTTGTCCCATTACGTCTTTTCAAAGTCAGTGGTTGAAATTCGCGAATGGACGTTGCATGAAACGTTCTATTCAAACAATATATATATAATATATATTTCATCGACTTCCATTCAAAACGTATTTTATAAAACGTTTATGAATTTTTTTTAAAAATGATTCCAACTTCCATTTTAATTTTAAATAAAAATTAAATATACCATATCATTATAATATTAAAATTATAATATTTTCAAAATATCAGATTTTGAAATTAAACCTTTTCGATATTCATTATAAAATGAATAAAACCGATAGAAAATTCCATCTGAGTTAAAATGGCGTATATTTACTTAACTCGGCTTCATATACATTTTAATTATGAATATTCCAATATTTTCGTATCCATCCAAAATCAGACATCAAAATCATATTTTAATTCTTCACTGGATATTATTTTAAAATATTTGTTATTTCTGAATTGTAATTAGACTCAGTCAATTACCATATAATTTTATTTATATGGATTCCATACATCGCATGTACTCAAAAAAAGTGATAAACAACTATTAAACATTCAATTCACATCAAGAGTGCAATTTACAACTGTACAAGAATTAAGTAATTAAATAACGCTTATAATAGTCTGTCAATCAATTGGTTGACGTACAATTAAATCCAAGGGAGATGTGAATTAATTATCATCCCCATACCCATTGTAACAACCCGGAAAATCAGAACCAATTTAAAATTTTTACTTTGGCAATTTTGATGAATTTTGAATATTTAAAATGATTTATTTTAAATAATAACGACTAGAAATTTATTTTGAATAGAAATAGAACGTATAAATTTATTTAAATCGAAGCTAGAATATAAATATTTATTTTAATTATAAAAGGAATTGGAAATGGCGCGGTAGTTTGAAAATTCGATTTCAAATTTCAAATGAATGTACAGGATTCAAAATAAACCAGATTTTAGTGAAACAAGAAATATTTGAATCTGTTTGAAAATATCTTTCCAACGAATGTGAAAAATCCAGATTTCATAGCGGGAATAAAAAGTTATGTCCAGTTGAAAATTCAGAATAGTCGCTATGGAATTTATATAAAATATAGCCCTTAAAAATAGCAATTCTGCAAACGACCTCCATTTTCGATGAGACCACTTTTGTTAGATCCAGAATGTCAAGTTATTGCTAGATTCCAATTTTTAAATTTTTTGGAATTAATAGGATAGTGTGGTGAATTTAAACATGTTTGGTCAATTCAGTTGGAATTTAATCGACTGAAAAATGATCGTTTTTCAAATGGTCTCCAAATTCTATGAAATTATTTTGGTTAGGATCGTATCATCAAAACAATGCTAGATTTATTTTTCTGGAATTTTTGGAGTCAGTATGTGGCCCCAGTAAATTAAAATGCACATTTCAATTAAATATATATTGATTTATAGTTTAATCTAAAGAGAAACTGTTTGTAACAGTCGAATTGGCTTACGGGGCATATCCCATTATGTCCAGAAGGGGGGTATTTGGCTAGGGACGACAGTCGTTGGGTTTGAATTGGAGTTCGGGGCGATTAACAACTAAGGAAGGAATTGAATATTAATTGAAATATATATATATATGTATAAATGGACAATAGGGTCAAACCTTTATTATATTCAATCCATCTGTCAAACCCAATAAACCGCCTCCCTTTTTCATTTTGAACGAAAAAAAATAAAAATAAAATCCCTAATCGATGAAATCGCGACAACCGGGAGTGGCTCCTTCCTCCGCCGCGTCATCAGCCGAGTGGCCACAACCCATCAAAGTTTCTCCGCCACTCCACTGCTCGATCCACTCCTCCCTCTCCGAATCTACGCTCCTCCGCTCTACCTCGAGGTGCGTGACAGCAGCAACCCCCACGAGCTTCTCCACCAATCGCCCCTGCTCCCCACACCCAAACCCGCACTCGAGATTTAATAAGGGCCACATCAAGTCCTTTGTCGCACGCGATTTCAAGGTGGTGAGCGGTTTTCTATTAACGAAGAAGAACGGATTTTTTTTGGGTCCAGGCAGAAATCTTTAACAAGTGAGTTTTTTTATTTCAGAGATTGAGCAGTAATTAATTTTTTTCATTAAAAGCATGGTTGTAAAAAAATTAGATTTTATATAAATAGTATTGATTTTTAAATATGATATTTATGTAAAATCATTATTTTTAAAATATACAAAACGGTATTTTTTTTAAAATATACAAAGCATTGTTTTTAATATATATATATATATATAGTTACGAAATAAAAATATAACTTTTATATAGAAAGTGGCAATGTAAAAATATAATTTTTATATAGAAAGTAGCTATGTAAAAATGCGATTTTTAATTTATAATACGGTCCATAAAAAAAGTGAATTTTCTTATTATGAAATATGTTTGAAGAAAAAGATAGGATTTTTAATTAGAAAAAGACAGGATTTTAAATTTGAAAAAGACAGGATTTTTAATTGGAAAAAGTTTTGATTTATGATTAGAAAAATATAATTTTTATGACTATAAAAATTATAATTTTTATGATTATAAAAATATAATTTTTATGATTAGAAAAATATAATTTTTATGATTAGAAAAATATGATTTTTATAATGAAAGTGAACTTATAAAAATGTGATTTTTAAAATATAAACATCGTGTTAAAAATATGATTTTTATATATGAAGTAGCGGAATAAAGATATGATTTTTATTATATAAATAACATTATAAAAAAAGTAATTTTTAATTATATATAGTGACGTTAAAAATAAGATTTTTAATATAAAAATCGTGTGAAACAGATTGTGATGGAACAGACTCGAATCAAATCCAAATCCGAACCGTTCAGAAATACAGAATGGAGGATTGGATCTCAAAGGTGAGAACTTCTCACTCTAAAGTCAAATATATATACTAGGATGTAGACGGTGCTTAGTAGCACCAGACACCTTTGTTTGGAACCATGTTTGTTTGGTTGCTTGATGGATTGGTTTTTTTGTTTGAATTTGGTTTGGGAAATGAATTGAATTGATTAGAATTTGGTTTGTACATAGCGCGAGCCATTATTAGCCGGGAGATAAGGCAAGACCTTATTCCGGTTCTAGTATCGCGCCGTTATGCTACCGATTTTTTCTTAAAATGTTAGAACAATAAAAATATCATTTTTATTGTATAAATGAACTGGATAAAATATTCATATGTTGAAATAAATATTTTGTAGTTAAAAATATAATTTTTAATGTGTATATAAATAAAATAAATATTCATTTACAAATCGGACGATTTTTTTATGTACACAGATTTGACTGATATTGATCGGGATGCAATATTTTACACATCGCCCAACTGCACAAATAATAATCAGTGTTTGTTGTTTGAAAACCAGACACGGGTATTGGGATGATATTGCACATACACTAATCTCAATATTTAGTTGTATGTCAATCGATTGGTCGACAGGCTGTTGTAAGCGTTAATTATTTATATTTAACGCTTATGCAGTTGTGTAATGCACTCTGAATGATGGCTGAGTGTGTTTGATTGTTGTAGTGTACATGTATGTGTGAAATCCATATAAATAAAATTATACGGTAATTGACTGTATTTGATTTCAATTCGGAAAGAACGATTATTTTAAATTAACGAATATTTTAAAATGACGAATAATGAATATTTTAAAATAACTAATATTTTAAAGTAATATTCAGTAATGGATCAAAATATGATTTTGATGTCCGATTTGGGATGGACACGAAAATATTGAAATATATGAAGCCGTGTTGATTAGATTAACTCCATTTTGATGTGAACGATATTTATATCGATTTTATTCATTTTTTTAATGAATATTGAAATAGAAATGATTTCAAAATCTGATATTTTGAAAATATTATCATTTATATATTATAATGATAAGGAAAATTCAATTTTGATTTAAAATTGAAAATGAAGTTAGAATCGTTTTAAAACGAATTTATAAAATACGTTTTAAATAGAAATCGACGAAATGTATATAATAAATATTACATATATTTAATGGCCTGAATAGAACGCGCCGCGCCGTGGTAGTTCGCGAATTTCGACCATTGACTTCGAATGGACATTTTGGAAGATCCGACTGTCGGATTCTCCTAAAACCGAAACCATTGGGTTCGTATCGAAAAGAGCTTTTCAATGAATATTAGAGATTTGAAATCTAACAGTTGGACTTGGAATTATGTCCAAAACAAAATTGGAAAAGGTCGTTATAAGTGCAGTTCGATGACCGTTTATGGAAATCGACTGTACGGGCCTTGATAAAATTATTAAAAATATTAATAATTTATGTAAAATCATAATAAATGATTTGGAAAGAATTGGGATGAAAAATTCCGTATTTGTACAGATAAAAATATATTTTTATCGAAATGAACTAGTTATTAACTAGAATTATAATCCAATTATTTAAAAGAAAATTGAGAATGGGTTTTAATACAACCAGAAGGTCCAATATATGAATTGGAGTGGATTTGAATGGAAATCATTTTCGGAATATTTCGATGTTGGATTTCGTGATTATACAGATATTATTATGGAAATTTGAAAGATATATATATACATATATATATATACTGTTATTTCCAATTTGATATTTGTTGGTTGCAAAATTTGATTTTGAATATAAGCCGATATATTTTCTATTCAGAGCCTTGTTGTAATAACCTAGATTTTGTCGACTTTGGTTATCGCCATAAACTCAATGATGACTAACCAAACATTGAAAAATCCCGGTAATTAATGAAAGAAATTAGAGGGTGAGGAAAGATAAGATAGAAACTTAGAATAGAAGAAGAAGAAGAACACAACATCAGAGTAACACGAATCTCACAGCGGAACGAATAAATATATTTCATAACATAACTTTGAAATACAAATTTGTACTTGAATATACATATCATTATCAAAGTACAGCACTTACAACACAGCGGAAATAACTATAGCCATATAATCCTGAAGCCTCCTTCTCCAAGCTCTTCCAGTATATCTGTAAATCCCGACTACTTGACTGCCCGTACAAAATTAGGCACCCAAGAGTTTAGGGAAAGCAAAACAAAATAAACTCCAGGTCAGTCATGGGACTGGTATGAGTAAAACAGTTTAAACAGTTTAAGCCATTAAACGAGATCTCATAAGACCACGCCGTACAATGGAACGGGTTTTTCCTTTATGAGAATCCAAATTAGCTTTATATCAAAAACCTTTTGATATTATAATAATGTCCATCAACCACAATATAATAATCATCTAGCAGAAATGCTTTCATCTCACGTTCTACATATATATATATATATATATATATATATAATCAAAACCTCCAGCACGTATTGGTTAATGGATTTCCAACTATGACAAGGTATGGAACCACCTTTCGCTAGTGTACCTCTAGAGAGGAATACACTGGGTTCAACAAGAACATCTTGCAACCCAGCCACACATGACCGACCACTCATTTCGCTTGAGTGTATCGAATGTATATCAGCAACCGTTGGGATCAACAACCGTTTCCCGAATGGGACAGCATCAACAATAGATTTTTGGAAATAAATGAAACTCTAGATCAGGTGATTATACATCCTACTTCGGTGCAACCGACTTAGCCATGCTGCCTGCCCGATTTCTGTCATTTATCGGATGTAAGGCTTGAGGTTACGCTTCATCATCACGTTAGATTCACTTCGAATGCCACATCGTCAAATCCATCAAATCACCGATTGACGTCCTCAACCATACATTATGTGTTAGCTAAAAGAAGTTTCCTTCTCCGCTTCCACTCTTGGTACAGTTGGAGAAATAAATATACGTGATCGTCTGGAAATACTCTGTCCGACATCTGTCCATACAACTCATCCAGGAACAGGATGAACCGAAGGCACTATTATGTAAACAGGATAGCCCTTGCATAACTCCGCCTTCAATTTCCTTTGGCATATATGATTCGCAACGCTTATGCCAATACAGAGTGGTTCTTTGGATAATAATCCAACCGGTCTCTCCATATTAACAACGTTAAAATGGTCAAAACTTCGATAGTCTGTGATTTAACTATCGAAGAAAAACAGGTGTGCAAACAACGATATCATTTCCAAATGGAAATTTATATCGATCAAACATCATTCAACATTTATCTCTTTATTTCATTAATTTACTTATCACTGTTTCCCTATATTCAATATTTCTTATTTTCTAAATTTGGAAAATATACGTTATTAACAATGGAAAACATTTCCATTTCTTGTTTTCTTTATTAGAAAACATTTTTGGTTTCTTATTTGGAAAACATTTCCAAAGCTTCTTCAATTGACTTAGATAGATGTTTAAACCAACCATCGCGATGCTAACTCAAACGATTTCCTATAATTACTAAATTCACTTAACCATCCCTTACTATCGAACCTTAACCATTCCTTAGTTAAAAATGAAGTCAATCAAGTTGGGGTAATACAACCTCTCAGACCTTAACTGAACAACGTTTCTAACCTTGAAATAGACAAAGTTCGCCCTTCTAATTCTTTAACAAACTTCCTTACGTAGCTCTCTTTCAAATCTTTTCTATTCGATAATTCTTTCCTTCGATGAGGCATATTCGATAACTCTATTTCAATTTATACTATTCACTTAACTCTTTTGATTTAACTCTAACTCTATTCACTTAACTCCTATCGAATAAACTATATTCGATAACTCTTTTAACTCTATTTGAATAAACTATATATTCGATTAACTCCTTTATTCTATTCGAATAAACTATATATCCGATTAACTCCTTTATTCTATTCGAATAAACTATATATTCGATTAACTCCTTTAATCTATTCGAATAAACTATATATTCGATTAACTCCTTTATTCTATTCGAATAAACTATATATTCGATTAACTCCTTTACTCTATTTGATTCACCAATATTTTTCTTTAACTCTATTGATTTTATAATTACTTCCTTATATAAAAAAATCCTTTTTCCTTTTATATATAAAATCCAGTGATTTTATATAAATAAATGACTTTCAAAATATACTTTGAAAATCTCCTTTTTTCTTTCTAGTATTTCTTATGGTTTTTAACCTACCATATAACAACGATAAAAATCGTCCAAACACGTATAATCAACAACATATTATATATCACATCATATATCACAATATATGAATAACAGTAAAATAAATGTTGAGGAATCCAGTTGGATTCCTCCAACCTGTTTCCCTGCATCACAGATGTTAAACAATATTGATAACATCACTTTCAGTTCCCTGTGATATATTCTGTTAAACAGAATCAATATAGAAATTCAACTAACTGACTAGCAGTTCAATCAAACAGTCAACACACAGTCAATCAGCCAATATTTAACAGTTCTAAAAATACAACATGAAATTATAAATTGTTCAGAGTTAGTGAGATTTACTCACTTTGGCAGTTCATCTTTATAGAACGATAAACTGTTATTTGATCTGAATCAAACAGTTTTATTTCGCCATAAATTGTAACGAGCTCGGATTCACTCCCAGTTAGCTCCGTGGTGTAACCCCGTCCATACGATCCCAACGGATCTTGTTTCGCAGAATTCTGATTATGTACGGCGAAGTTACACACCTTTAAAGTTTGAATACATTTTAAATTAATTAAACTTAGTGATATAAATCCGTCGGAACTTACCCCTTTATGACTTGGCCCATCCACCCTTTATAAAGCCCAAACCCGCCTGGTTCCTCCTTCTTCTACCTGATGTCATGACCTGCTGTACATCCAAACACCATTGCCGGCCCTTCTCTCCTCCACCATCCCTTCTGCACTCCACCGATCAACAAACTAAAACCATCAACGAACTCCTCGTCAAACTCTCCATCCACTGGTACTAAGATTGCCAAACTCGCACCCTTATAAAAAAAATGCGTTCGAACGATACCCCACGTGCAAGCAGTACAGGATTGACACAAATTATTTCAAATAAATCCCCAAAAATTCCAAGCGATGCTACTCGACCTCCTGGTTCTAAATACAAACTCAAAAGGATTCAAAACTTCTCAAATCACACCCAATATCGAGCCCTAGAACTCGCTGAGGAAAAACCCAATCCTAGAAAAGACGTCGCACCCTTGAATGAGCATACCAGATTGAAGAGAAACCTATTCTGAACTCGTATACACTCATTTCAGGATTTAGATGTTTTAAATTGATTTTCTTTTGATTTGTTTTTGCTTGCCATGTTTGATGTGTGAAGAACAAACCGACGGCGGAAATTTCTGATTGAGGAATTAGGTCTTAAGGATTGTTTAGGGGGGTATTTATAGGGGTTTAAGATATTTTAGATATTTTAGGATATTTTATTTTATTCTTTTTATATTTGTTTCGCCTTCAAAAAAATCCATGTGATCACAGACGGTACCTAAAAATCACGAAACTGGACATGTAGCTAGAGTTCGACATTACGGTCCCAACGAACTGGTTTCGTCGAATTCGGACTTCGTTTGCAAAAGTGGCTATTTTTAAACCCCTGAGTAACCCATTTAAATATATAAATATATTTAAATATAATTAAATTTAATATTTAAAAATGAATATTATCGTATATATTTACAACAGAATATCATACAGCTCTACTGGGATTTATAACTTGATATTTCAAATCTGGGTCAACCCGATATTCGATTTATATTGAAATTCCTTTTTAAAATATAAATAATTCTTTTATAATTTATAAAGGAATTCCACAGCGACTTTTCTAAAATTTGATTTGGACATAAATCAAAATATACACGACGAAATCCCGATTTTTCTCTTCCACTAGAAAGATATAATCCACCTGCTCTACACGTTTCTTGTTTCACAGAAATCCGGCTTAAAACGAATCCTGTATGTTCAGTTGAAGTTCGAATCACCAATTTACGAACTGCAGCGCCATTTCGAGCTCGATTTTAATTATATTATAACTCTACGTTCAAAATGTCGTTTATATAATATATTCGTTATTCAAATTCAATTCCAAGATGAATTAAATATCACAGATGATCCAGTTCACACCATATCGCCATTTCAGCCAATTCTGATTATTTCAGAATTTAATATATTATTTAATTTATTATTTTGATTAAATATTCACCATTATTTAATTCCACGACCATCAAATTCTCTAAACCACCATTTCAATAATTAAATAAATTAATTATAATACCTCTGCCAATGCGGGTCATTACAATCTTCCCCACTTAAAATAATTTCGTCCTCGAAATTGCTAAGGTAGAGAACGACCCTATCGACTGGTTAGAACATATCTGTTCAATTTTTAACTTCAGTTTCGACTAAACTAATTTAATTTCAATTAAATATTAATTAATTCTTATCAACGAAAATTTTCAAAAATCCTAAAAATTTTCTAACACTTTAAATTTTTGAAAAATTTCGCCAACACCTCCTTTGTACTGGTCAATAGGTCAAACTCCAACTCGCCTTTTAGGGCCATCTCCATCCCAAAAGAAAATCAAACAGCCAAGCGGCTTGCCAATTCGGCTCATAAATCTTATATCCAATAGAAATATAAACTTGTATCTTTTGTTGGCATATCATTATATCCCTTCCACCTGTTATCAATCCAGCGGATACAAGGGTCATCCCAATCAAATTATGAAATCACTTTTATCTCCACTACAACCATTCTCTTATCCAAGCCACATTTCATTTCAAACTCAAGTTTTATTCTTGATTTCACTCTCTTATCAATCCCACTTACTTGATTATCACATTACACTTCAAATTTGAATCTCACAGTCCAATTTGTCTTGATATCATTCTAATTCAATCTCAGTTACCACTTTACTGGCCATACTTTAATTCAATCTTGCTTTCACAAATTTCTGTTAAATTTGTTTTTAATTCAAACAGTCTTTCCCTGGGAGTTTTCAAACAGTTTACTCTTTTCAAAAATCAAATTTTCCTTTTGAACATGTCACTGAGCCCTTAATTAATATTCCATTAGTTCAATCACTTCTCTATTTCTTTATCAATATTTGTTAACCAAATATTTTCAATAACCATATTGGCCTTTTACGTTATTTGGAAAACATTTCTGGATATCGCCTTCCTTTATTTTCTAAACTTTAGAAAACATATGCTATTTATAATTGGAAAATATTCCAATTACTTATCTCTTTTCCGATCTCATTTATTTCTATACTTAGGAAATATTCTTTATTATATTTCCAAGCTTACACTTATTTGGGTTAAAACGGATGTTGTGTAAAACATCGTTACGACAACCCAAATACCATATTCAACTAACTCTTATTCAACATTGATCTTCGAGCCTGAAATCTTACTATTTATTTGTTAATAATGAAATCAATCAAGTTGGTGTGTAACTACCTCTCAGACCTTGACTTAATAACATTTATAACGTCAAAACAGATATGACTACTTACTCGAATAATCATTACCATACAACTACTTCTTCACTTTTAAACACGTATACGCTTCCTCTTTCTATTCTTACTAGATTTTATTCTTAATCTTCCTTTTTGATTTTACTATTCTATTTCTAAGTTCGTTTCCTTATCGACTTCTATATATACATATATCGATACGTTGATTTCTAACTATCAAATTATCTTAAAAATATTCTAACTCCTTAAATTCCCGGAAAAATTCGCCATAACCTCCTTTGTACCAGGAGCATCTGGATATTTCAAATAGCCTCCCATGGCCCTCACCAATCCAAAAGAAAAAGAAAAAGCCAAGCGGCTAGCCGATACGGTGCATAAAATTTCATATATGAATTAAATACATACCTTTTCGTCGAGCATTCTATTTATATACCTTCATACCTTATCCATACATATCTCATGTATATTTATACCTGCTCAATCTATTTTAACTATACCTGATCATTTTAACTCAATTCGTTAATTAATTTGTTAATTAACTCTTTAGTCTATTTCACTTTTATATTTGAGCATGACATGTTCAAATATATCTTAACTTGCTTATTAACTAATTTGAATCCAAATTTCAAATTTAAGTTCTATATTTGATTTCGAATATCCATTTACCGATCCAATTCACCTTTCAAAGTTCTACTTCAAATTCAAAACTCGATTAACTAATTTATCTTCGACTTAGTTAATTCTATTCAATTTCTATTCAAATTTATATCACTTGTATTATTCAAATCTATATATCAAATTCTATTATTCAAATTTTATATATATCAAATTCTATATTTGAATTCCATTTGAATTCTATATTCAAATTCCATTTCACCTTCGATATTCAAATCCTATATTTGAATTCCTTTATTTTTTCTATATTCAAATTCTATATTTGAATTCCATTTGAATTTCTATATTCAAACTCTATTTGAATTTCTATATTCAAACTCTATTTCAATTCCATTGAATTTCATATATTCAAACTCCCTTTAAATTTCTATGTTCAAATCCTATTATTACTCTATATGAATTCTATATTCAATTTTCCATTATTTAAATCTTCTTTATTCAAATCTCATTTGAATTTCTATATTCAAATCCCCTTTGAATTTTCTATATTCAAATTCTATGTTTGAACTTCCTTTATTCAAATTCCTTTTCAAACTTTCTTTATTCATTCTTTAAATAAGTCTCGATTTCAATTCCTTTTGAAATCGATATTTCTACCTTTGGAAAATAAATTCCCCTTTCAGTTTCACACTTGTATTTTTATTTCTGAATTATCCAATGATTATTCTTTTCACTTCATTTATAAACTTCGTTTATAAAAGAACTATTTATAAACTTCGTTTATAAAGGAACTTCTTGTTTTATTTCTTTTAAAACAAGTTAATATTTCAAATCTATTTAAAAATTCAAATTCTATTATTCAAATTCTATATTATAAATCCCATTTTGAAATTCAACACAACTTGTCTTTCCCAAAACAATTTAAAACAGTATCTCTGGTAGTAATTCGTCACTTACAACTCGAAAATGAATACTGATGATGCAGCTATCATCATCAGAATCTATTTCCCAGTGATCGAAGTGAGTTCAATACTATAAAACAATTTCTAAACATTTCCACTTTGAAATTCATTTCAAAATATAATTCACACTGCTTGTAAAACAATTTACAATCTCCCAGGATCTTAAATTTTCCTTATTTTTAATCCAAATCCATTTACAAACACTTACCCAATTTTTTCCAGAATTTTAATTCAATTCCTGGTTTAAATTTTAGATTTAACTCATCTGATTTCACATATTTCACTTATATGAATTCTGATTGGTTATTTACATAACCATTTAATTTATAATCTTTACTCGATTATAATAACAACCAATATATCCACTATATTATAATTTTGATATATATATCTTCTCTATATCAAGATATACCTTGGGTAAACTTATTTTAATTTACCATCTTTTCAAAACATATCGTGCCGACCCATCGTATTCGAGTGTTTATAAACTCCTACCGATATAGTCGATCAAACTGATCGACCAGAACCCATAAACAACTCAACCAATAAATCTCCACAATATAAAACAATTTTTATATCAATAACAAATACGTTCACTCATATATATATACTCAACTCAATCTAGGGTATTACTAACCATATCTCTACCGAATCACGCCACAGAGCCAAGGTAATTACTTAACTTAAGCTCTGATACCAACTGTAATGACCCGGGTTTTTGTTTCAAGTAAGCTTTGCAACCATCCTCTCCTCATCCTCCCGAAGCAGCAAGGTAATACCCCACTGTGGCTTACATTGGTACCCCAGTCCATACTTTATGGCCAGCCTTTCGACTTCACAACCAACCCTCATTTCCGGGACATGTAGGGGTAAGAATCTCCGCTTCGCCACCTAACGAAAAGCGAGAACCCCCTATCATGCGACACATGCACCAAGCACGCACGATGGACTGGTATGAGTAAAACAGTTTAAATAGTTTAAGCCATTAAATGATATCTCATAAGACCACTACGTATAACGGAACGGGTTTTTCCCTTATGAGAATCCAAATTAGCTTTATATCAAAAACCTTTTGATATTATAATAATGTCTTTCAACCACAATATAATAATCATCTAGCAGAAACGCTTTCATCTCACGTTCTACATATATATATATATACACAATCAAAACCGCAAGCACGTATTGGGTAATGGATTTCCAACTATGACAAGGTATGGAACCACCTTTCGCTAGTATACCTCTAGAGAGGAATACACTGGGTTCAACAAGAGCATCTTGCAACCCGGCCACACATGACCGACCACTCATTTCGCTTGAGTGTATCGAATGTATATCACAAACCGTTGGGATCAGCAACCGTTTCCCGAATGGGACAGCATCAACAATAGATTTTTGGAAATAAATGAAACTCTAGATCAGGTGATTATACACCCTACTTAGGTGCGACCGACTTAGCCATGCTGCCTGCCCGATTTCTGTCATTTACCGGATGTGAGGCTTGAGGTTACGCTTCATCATCACATCAGATTCACTTCGAATGCCACATCGTCAAATCCATCAAATCACCGATTGACGCCCTTAATCATACATTATGTGTTAGCTAAAAGAAGTTTCCTTCTCCGCTTCCACTCTTGGTACGGTTGGAGAAATCAATATACGTGATCGTCTGGAAATACTCTGTCTGACATCCGTCCATACAAGTCATCCAGGAACAGGATGAACCGAAGGCACTATTCGGTAAATAGAATAGCCCTTGCATAACTCCGCCTTCAATTTCCTTTGGCATATATGATTCGCAACGCTTATGCCAATACAGAGTGGTTATTTGGATAATAATCCAACCGGTCTCTCCATATTAACAACGTTAAAATGGTCAAAACTTCGATAGTCTGTGATTTAACTATCGAAGAAAAACAGGTGTGCAAACAACGATATCATTTCCAGATGGAAATTTATATCGATCAAACATCATTAAACATTTATCTATTTATTTCATTAATTTACTTATCTCCTGTTTCCCTATATTCAATATTTCTTATTTTCTAAATTTGGAAAATATACGTTATTAACAATGGAAAACATTTCCATTTCTTGTTTTCTTTATTAGAAAACATTTCTGGTTTCTTATTTGGAAAACATTTCCAAAGCTTCTTCATTGTACTTAGACAGATGTTTAAACAAACCATCGCGATGCCAACTCAAACCATTTCCTTTAATTACAAGATTCACTTAACCATCCCTTACTATCGAACCTTAACCATTCCTTAGTTAAAAATGAAGTCAATCAAGTTGGGGTAATACTACCTCTCAGACCTTAACTGAACAACGTTTCTAACCTTGAAAAAGACAAAGTTCACCCTTCTAATTCTTTAACAAACTTCCTTACGTAGCTCTCTTTCAAATCTTTTCTATTAGATAATTCTTTCCTTCGATAAGGTATATTCGATAACTCTATTTCAATTTATTCTATTCACTTAACTCTTTTGATTTAACTCTAACTCTATTCACTTAACTCCTATCGAATAAACTATATTCGATAACTCTTTTAATTCTATTTGAATAAACTATATATTCGATTAACTCCTTTATTCTATTCGAATAAACTATATATTCGATTAACTCCTTTACTCTATTCGAATAAACTATATATTCGATTAACTCCTTTACTCTATTCGAATGAACTATATATTCGATTAACTCCTTTATTCCATTCGAATAAACTATATATTCGATTAACTCCTTTACTCTGTTCGAATAAACTATATATTCGATTAACTCCTTTGTTCTATTCGAATAAACTATATATTCGATTAACTCCTTTGTTCTATTCGAATAAACTATATATTCGATTAACTCCTTTATTCTATTCGAATAAACTATATATTCGATTAACTCCTTTACTCTATTCGAATAAACTATATATCCGATTAACTCCTTTATTCTATTCGAATAAACTATATATTCGATTAACTCCTTTACTCTATTAGATTAGCCAATATTTTTCTTTAACTCTATTGATTTTATAATTACTTCCTTATATAAAAAAAATCCTTTTTCCTTTTATATATAAAATCCAGTGATTTTATATAAATAAATGACTTTCAAAATATACTTTGAGAATCTCCTTTTTTTCTTTCTAGTATTTCTTATGGCTTTTAACATACCATATAACAACGATAAAAATCGTCCAAACACATATAATCAACAGCAGATTATATATCACATCATATATCACAATATATGAATCACAGTAAAATAAATGTTGAGGAATCCAGTTGGATTCCTCCAACCTGTTTCCCTGCATCACAGATGTTAAACAATATAGATAACATCACTTTCAGTTCCCTATGATATATTCTGTTAAACAGAATCAATATAGAAATTCAACTAACTGACTAGCAGTTCAATCAAACAGTCAACACACAGTCAATCAGCCAATATTTAACAGTTCTAAAAATACAACATGAAATTATAAACTGTTCAGAGTTAATGAGATTTACTCACTTTGGCAGTTCATCGTTAAAGAACGATAAACTGTTGTTTGATCTGAATCAAACAGTTTTATTTCGCCACAAATTGTAACGAGCTCGGATTCACTCCTAGTCACCTCCATGGTGTAGCCACCGTCCATACGATCCCAAGGATCTTGTTTCGCGGAATTCTGATTATGTATGGCGAAGTTACACACCTTTAAAGTTTGAATACATTTTAAATTAATTAAACTTAGTGATTTAAATCCGTCGGGCCTTATCCCTTTATGACTTGGCCCATCCACCCTTTATAAGGCCCAAACCCGCCTGGTTCCTCCTTCTTCTACCTGATGCCGTGACCTGCTGTACATCCAAACACTATTGCCGCCCCTTCTCTCCTCCACCATCCCTTCTGCACTCCAGCGATCAACAAACTAAAACCATCAGCGAACTCCTCGTCAAACTCTCCATCCACTGGTACTAAGATTGCCAAACTTGCACCCCTATAAAAAAATGCGTTCGAATGATACCCCATGCGCAAGCCGTACAGGATCGACACAAATTATTTCAAATAAATCCCCAAAAAAATCCAAGCGATGCTACTCGACCTCCTGGTTCTAAATACAAACTCGAAAGGATTCAAAACTTCTCAAATCGCACCCAAGATCGAGCCCTAGAACTCGCTGAGGAAAAAACCCCATCCTAGAAATGACGTCGCACCCTTGAATGAGCATACCAGATTGAAGAGAAACCTATTTTGAACTCGTATACACTCATTTCAGGATTTAGATGTTTTAAATTGATTTTCTTTTGATTTGTTTTTGCTTTCCCTGTTTCTTGTGTGAAGAACAAATCGACGGCGGAAATTTCAAATTGAGGAATTAGGTCTTAAAGATTGTTTTGGGGGTATTTATAGGGGTTTTAAATATTTTAGATATTTTAGGATATTTTATTTTATTCTTTTTATATTTGTTTCGCCTTCAAAAAAATCCGTGTGATCACAGACGGTACCTAAAAATCATGAAACTGGACATGTAGCTAGAGTTCAACATTACGGTCCCAACGAAACTGGTTTCGTCGAATTCCGCCTTCGTTTGCAAAAGTGGCTATTTTTAAACCCTGAGTAACCCATTTAAATATATAAATATATTTAAATATATTTAAATTTAATATTTAAAAATGAATATTATCGTATATATTCACAACAGAATATCATACAGCTCTACTGAGATTTATAACTTGATATTTCAAATCTGGGTCAACCCGATATTCGATTTATATCGAAATTCCTTTTTAAAATATAAATAATTCTTTTACAATTTATAAAGGAATTCCACAACGACTTTTCTAAAATTTGATTTGGACATAAATCAAAATCTACACAATGAAATCCCGATTTTTCTCTTCCACTAGAAAGATATACTCCACCAGCTCCACACGTTTCTTGTTTCACAGAAATCCGGCTTAAAACGAATCCGGTATATTCAGTTGAAGTTCGAATCGCCAATTTACAAACTACCGCACCATTTCAAGCTCGATTTTAATTATATTATAACTCTACATTCAAACTGTCGTTTATATAATATATTCGTTATTCAAATTCAATTCCAAGCTGAATTAAATATCACAGATGATCCAGTTCACACCATATCGCCATTTCAGCCAATTCTGATTATTTCAAAATTAAATATATTATTTAATTTATTATTTTAATTAAATATTCACCATTATTTAATTCCACGACCATTAAATTCTCTAAACCACCATTTCAATAATTAAATAAATTAATTATAATACCTCTGCCAATGCGGGTCATTACACTTGTATATAATATCAAATGGGAATTTGGGTTTGTCGTGAACAATGTCTTAAATAACACATTTCTTAAATCCAGTTGAGGAAAGAATAAATCTTTTTATCAAGATTTAGTGAAATTTTCCAATTAATTAATATTTGATTGGATTTGAATAAAAGAAATGGGATTTTGGGTTGTCATGAACGGTGTCCTCAGTAACACAGTTGTTAAACCCGGTTTGAAAAGAATCAATCCTTTAATTAAGATTATTAGAGTTTCCAATTACATTTGGTAACTAGAATGAAATGGAATGTTAATCGAGTTTATCGTGAACTATGTTTTTAACGACATTCGTTCTTTAACCCGATTTACAGTGAAATGTGATTTGGAATTTTTAAATCTTTTAACTAAGATTTAAGGGAATTTTTCCAAAGTAAAGTTTTCCAATTAAATTAAAAAAATAGAATGGGATGGAATACGATTTGGTAATCACCGAAGTGAACTTCTGTGGAGGAAGACTGTTAATATATATATATAGAATTTAGAAGGCCTTGCTGTTATTCCATTTATATTATCGGTTGGTTATGGAAGTTTATATCGATTGTATATATTGATCTGTTTTCTGTGAAGATTCCATTGTTAATGGAAGTGATTTTGGGTTTATCATGAGCTGTGTTTTAAATGACATTAGTTCTTTAACCCAGTTAAAGATAAGATTAATTTCCTGAATTTGAATAATCATTAAGCAATTATTTTTGGAGATTAAAACTGAATTAGAGTTTTAATGAATCTTTAAATAGATTGAAAGGTGAATATGATAACTAAAATTATCAAATTCAAGAAATGATCGAGAATGGAGTACCATCAGTTTTACTCCACTCGGTAGTTAAATCTTTAAATAGATTTGAACGTGAAATGGTAACTAATTTTACCGACAACACCGTGGGTGTTAGATATGGAGTACTACCAGTTTTGCTCCATAGGATGAATAGGTTGGGAATGGGAAATTAAAAAATGATTACTTTGGTAAGGTTCGCTAATCCCGAATAGTTTGGAAAACCTTAATTTGGTTTACATTGTGAAAAGAATATTTGAATAAACAATATTCTGAATTGGAATGAGGCGTATTTTGTGTTTGTGTAGCACTTGTTTACAATATACGTGGGTTATTCAAAAAGGTGGGGTTTATACCCATTCTGAATAACTGATTCGACGATAAGTCAACAAGACGGTGGATGAAGACCGGAGGTCTTCACATCGTTTGGATGATTACTAATGTCTTGATTGGGCTGTACACCCAAGACGAGGTAATAAGTGGTGATCGTCCAGACGTACTTGGAGATCGACCGGATATGCGAGGACCTCTCTCCTGTAATGGACATATGCGACGAGGTATAAGGTGCCTCCGGTTTCATTCAGACCCATAACAAACTTGTAAATGGATGTGTGTCCGACATTGGATTTCATTCTGTGTGATTGATAGACATCAGTTGCATGGCGAGAATTGCATGTGTGCATTGTTGAGATGCAAATGATCAAGGCTTCTGTTGAAAAGAAGAGTCTTGCGGTTGGTGATCAAAGCACGCTTTAATATAGCATAGCTTTGTGTATTGCGTTAATTCGCGAGCCTCACACCCTAGTGTGAACCAGAAATGATAGAGGACCTCACGGAGGACATGCGTTTCCTTCTAGCTAGGAGTGGTGTCATGGTATGGAGCCCATACATTTTTACTTATGTGGATGATGGAAAGCGAGGCGCCTCGGATATATCGGTCACTACGAGGCCGATGGATGGTATGGTCGATATACTGACCAGATTGACGCCCCATAGGGCGGGGAAACGCAGTGTTCAGTCATTTTAATCCACTCCGTATGGACCGACCCTGTCGCTCCAAGGGTCGATGCATTCTGATCTTGAGACATGGGCTAGAGCGTCTCGAAGCGGTAAGGACGATCCATTGCCTTGGTTCACAGATGGAAATCCAACTTCCAATACGTGACATTTCGGTTTTGATTGTAGAGCCTAGTATTGGCGACATGATATATGGTAGCAATGCCGTCTATGATTGATACATTTATATTTGAAGTTGTTTTATACACTATGCACTTATAATAGTATCAAATGATTTTCTTTAAACGTACCAAGCATGTTTGGCTATTATAAGGGAAAACTCTATCCTCCATCTTGCGTTGCATTGTATGACTGGACCTGGGTCTTATAATAGCTTCATTTTTCCGAAAAGCGTTGTTTTATGCACTGGTATTCTGGGGAGGAAACCCATTCCGTATTATACGGCGTGGTCCCTTGATTTACTTTATTTTTAAAGTAAAGATTTAATAACTGTTTTAGTTCTCACACTAGTGACATGACTGATCTGGAGTTTATTGTTTTAACCTAAACTCTGGGTGCCCCTATTTTCCGCACGGGCAGCTAGTAGTTTTGGTTCTGCAGATTTATTCTTACAGGATCCTAGTTTATAACTGGAGATATATTCAGAAAGATATGTATCCGTGTATTTGTTTCAGTTGTGTTACGTATTATTTTTCCGCTGCATTATAATTTAAATCTCTGATACTTTTCTGATCTATAATATTTGTTCATACTCTGTATATTCTTGTACTCTGATGCGAATTTTTGTAATAGCAATGAAATGTTCTTCTGTTTGTGTTCTGATTTGTCGTGTTCTTAACTCAATCCAGGCTTTCCGTTACGGGGAAATTTGGGTCGTGTCAGCTTGGTATCAGAGCTTTGGTGTACAGAGCTCGAGTACAAGGCAAATTAGAACCAAACGAAAGAATTCATCAGAGATTGGATTAGTAATATCCAATGAGAATGACTCGTTAGAGATGGGATCTGTGGTATTCTAGAACGAGTGTAAAGAGTGTTATTTTTAAAATAAAAATTTAAACAAAATTTGTTTTGTATATTTAAACCATATTATACGTATTTGAATATTTATTTTATATTGAATTTAGACAATCAAGTATATAAAGATTTTTCATATATGCCTTTCAAACGTATATTCGGAGTTTTAATATACTGGATGGATATAGAATCACACTTTAGTTGCCCGGAGATGATTCCGATGATTGATATATCATCATCAGAAATTATGTTCGGGTGACAAAAGTGGGATACCTATATGTTACCAATTGACTGGTGTGAGAACCAAAACTAGATAGTGTTATTGTTGTGATTTGGCATCAAAAAGTGGATTTTTGAAAATATATAAAAGTTATGTGTTTGAAACTAAAATCAACTAGTTGATTGGTGATTGTTGATTTCGTTATGTGATTATTCATTTGAACCCATGTAACGACCCGTATTCTACGCATCATAGGATCGTAGGATATTTATTTCTTTGACATATGAAGTCGTATGGTCATGTAACTTTGGGAGATGACTATTGTGGTCATTTCCCATGTTCATGATTTTTCCCGATTTTTAAATGACCATTTTACTCCTAGTTGGCACTGTTTTGGCCATAACTTTTGACTGGAAAGGAATTTTGACCTGAAACCACTTCCATTGGCTCCGGATGATGGTTTACAATTCCGTAGAGTGGTCACATTAGCCAAACGGACTAACCTTTTGGGAGATATGGCTGAAACAAGTTTCAGATGGTGAAAACAGCTTAATTGGGCTTAACCGGGTGATTAGCAGCTAGGCCCAGGGGGGAATTTCGGGTTTAGAGGTATAGGAGGACTGATTAGGGTTAGGAAACCACTTTCATTTCAGTTTTGAGCCGCCACAAACCTTCTTGAGACCTTAGTAATGGCTTCCATCCTCTAAAATCACTCCAAAACACATTTTTAGTGAAGATTAAACCTAAACTACATCAAAGCAAGGCCAAATAGCAACAAAGCAAGGTTGGAGCTGCTGCTTTACATAGGAATTCGACCCAAACAGAGAGTATTTCAGATTTGGTGTTTTATTTTGTGGCCAAGGTGAGTGATTTGCATAATTTTTGCACTAATTACAGTAATTAAGGGTAATTAGTGAAGATTAGCGAATTTATACACTAATAAATTCTGGAAAAATATCTATAAATTCGAAAATAATATTTTATGCCTCTGGTAGGAATTTGGTTTAATTTGGTTAAGTTTTGTTAACCCTATGATTAGTTTTTCTTAAACATGCTTAAGGGAAAATAAGGGGTTTTGGGCACATTTGATCCATTTTAACATGAAGATTCATTGTTTTGGTGTTTGTGGTTAGTTTGCTATGTTGTTATGACTGTTTGACATGATTTGTGATTGATTAATATAGTTAGATTTGTCAAAAACGTCGTCGAACGGCGTAAACAAGTTGCTGGAAAAGTTGCAGAAAGTTTTGCAGGGTTTCGGATCGGATCGGATATGGGCTCGGATCGGATATGAGACCTGGGCAAGGAACCCGACCCGAACTGGAACCTGGCACAAAAGAAATTTGGCAAGAAGGAAGACCACTGCATAAAGTTGGAGGTGGACGGAGGATCGGATCGGAACTTTGGAACAGGATCGGATCAGAGTAGACTAGAGGGCGGATCGGATCGGAGTAGACTAGGGAGCGGATCGGATCGGAGCAAGCAAGCGAGTGGGATCGGATCGGGCAAATGGAGAAGGACAGTATCGGATCTGGGAACTTTGAAGGGAGCAACCACCGAACCAAGCAGAGAATAAGCACTACACTTCCGAACCGAACCGAGAAGAGATGGAGCACTGATCCAGGCACGGGCTAGGACCACCGAACCGAACCGAGCAAGAAGGTTACACCGAACCGAACCGAGCTAGACGAGGAGCACCGAACCGAACCGTACGTGGGCTATTATTACTACGCGATGACTCTTCTGAAGACCAACTCCAATTCAATCAAAACCCGAGATGCAAAGGAAGTCCAAATGAGGAGCTTTGACTTAGGATCCAGTTGGGAACCAATGAGTGGGCTTCATGATTGGACTTTGCTGCGGGACGTGTGCAAAGGGGCAGACGATGTTTATGACTTCGGATCACTATGTATGGGAAGTACGTGAACGGATTCAGGGCTGCAATGGCCTAGGTACGACTAAAGGGCTATAGACCAATGAAGTGGGGTCATTTGTAAAGATTTGGTCATGACTCCATGTGGTAAGCTTGGTAGTAGCAGTAGTTGTACAAGTCGAACTCCGTCACTACTTCAATGGGTCTAGTGGTTGACAGTGGTGGACATCATATGCTTTACGCACTGAGTGAGTGATGTGAGGATGGTTGCTATGGTTGATTTGTTTGCTATCATTATGACATGCACACCCCACCCCCGTATTCTTTACACTATTTATTATGGCACCTTAGAATAGTGTACGGTATGTGGTACTAACTCTTTGGTTGCAGGTCCAGGTTCAGGTATGGTTTAGTATACCTGTTATTATTCTATTTAGATGCTTATCGCTCATACCAGGCTTTATGTCTGACCCAGAGTTTTATGTCTCCTCTTATTACTCTGGGTGCTCACACGAGCAGACTAGAGACAGGTTAGCTGGTGATGCACGGGTAGATGATCCGGAGACGAGCAGGAGGCTTCCACGTAATATATGTATAGTATTCTCCCTGTGTTGTTGAAGATCACTGCTTGGGCACTGGTGGTGCATCTTCTACTTTAGCTTTCTTTTGTTTAGAGACAGTAAATTTGAAAAGTTGTAATAAGCTATATTTGGATTTCCGCTGCTCTGATGTTGATGTTGATTTTAGTTATCAGCTTATGCACTGTCTCACCTGTTTTATGTCAAGTATATTATTATTATATTTTACTCCATGCGCTGTGAGACATTCTACAGGTTCTTGATTAGTTAATTCTCTTCTTTCCTTTCTTCTGACGACCGTCCCGTGCTAGTCGGGCATGTGTACAGCGCACTTTCGAAGGAAATGCAGGCTGGTGCGGGGCGGGCCGTCACACTTGGTATCAGAGCTCTAGGTTGCGTAGTTAACCTAGGGAAGTTATTAGGGAGAGATAATATACGTATACGAGAGAGCGTATTTGTGATTACTTTGGTTTTTAAAAGCTATATGTATATACTATTACTAGTATAAGGATGAAGTCGTACTGCACTAGCACCACTATGGGGTCGTTAATCGTTTCCTTTTTCAGATTGACGATGAGCCGATATGTTAGAGGTACCGGTAGAGGGGCCAATAATGGGAATGCTGCTGACATGAGGACGATGTTTACTGACCTTATGAGAGAGATGCTTAGAGATGTACAGAGGGCAGCTCCCAATGGTGGAAATGGTGGTGGTCCAATAGTGCAGGCACCAAGAGTCGACTTCGCCAAGCTGAATAAGGATTATACTAGCCTTGGTGGGAAGTCGTTCCACGGAACGGAGTCGGCCACGGATGTTCAGGATTGGTTGGATAGTTGCGAACGTATCTTCAAGGATTTAGGTATCGAGGATGCGATGAAGAGAAAGCTAGCGTCCCGTCAGCTGCAAGGGCGGGCAATGAATTGGTGGAATGCTATAAAGGCAACTACTCCCGAAGATCAGATTACTTGGGAGCAGTTTAAGGCTCGCTTTAGCGAGAAGTTCATTCCGGCTGCTCAGAAGTCAGTGCTGTTTAAGAAATTCTTGGAGCTCAAGCAGAATGGCAGAGCTGTCTCGGAGTATATTGCTGAATTTGAACTTTTGTCAAAATATGGGTTATCTCTTATTGATACTGCCGAGAAAAAGAATGAGAAATTCATAACTGGTTTGGATTAGTACTTGGGGGAAAGACTTATTAACCACATCGATGAGACGTTTGAATCGATTGTGAGAAAAGCATTAAGATCAGAAAGTCTCTACCCTAAGCCGAAGACTGAGGTTGCATCCGCGGATGAGCCAAAGCCACAAGCAAGTGGTGGAGGCAAGGGTGGTTCCTAGAATAAGAGAAAGCAGAGTCAGACTAAGGATGGCCAGAAGAAAAAGAATAAGCAAGATGTTGAGTGCTTCAGCTGTGGTAAGAAGGGCCATTATGCTAGTAATTGTCGGGCCAAGCCAGTGGATAGGAAGTGCTTCAACTGTGGCCAAATGGGACATCACAAGGACAAGTGTCCGCAACCCCCTAAAGAAAAGCAAATAGTGAAAGCCTACGCCCTTAATGCTATTCCTTCTTCGTCGAATGCCCCAACAGCGGCGGAGAAGGGAAAGAATGTCGTCATTCAAGGTATGCTTTCTGTTTATGATGTTCCTGTTAGAGTTTTATTTGATACCGGAGCTTCCAGTTCTTTCATATCTAGTGACCTGGTAGATAGGTTGGGATTGGAGCCCGAGATCGTCGATAGACCTTTAGTAGTGACGAACCCGATTGGTGGTTCAACTAGCCTTAGCATGATTTGTCGTAATGTGGTATTATCGAGTCATGGATGCATGTTTGTTTGTGATTGCTTTGTTTTGGGCTTTACTGGGTTTGGCATTATTTTGGGAGTAGATTGGCTCCGAAGATACGGGGTGGTGGTAGACTGTGAGGGCTTTTTGGTGACTGCTGGAGCGAATGATGGGCGGAGGATAGTGTTTGGTGGTCTACCCAGTGAGGGGGTATTGGCTAGTTTTCTAAACTCCCTCGACATTCCGCATAGTGAGTTGTCAGGTTTGCCCGTGGTTGGCCAGTATCCGGATGTTTTCGAAGAAGTGACCGGGCTTCCACCACACCGAGAGATTGAGTTTCGTATTGATTTGGTAAAAGATGCCAGACCTATAGTGATGCCACTTCGTCGTATGGCACCAAGAGAGCAGCGAGAGCTCGAGGTGCAAGTCAGCGATCTTTTGAAGAAGGGATTTATCAGAAGGAGTGTTTCTGAATGGGGAGCACCAATTGTGTTTGCTACCAAGGCGGATGGTTCCCTTCGTTTGTGTGTAGACTACCGCGAGTTGAATAAAGTGACGAGGAAGAACAAGTATCCTCTACCGCGGATAGATGATTTGTTCGATCAGTTGAGTGGCGCGAGAGTATTTTCTCAGTTAGATCTCGTGACAGATTTTCATCAGCTTAGAGTGGAAGCTGAGATTATAGCTAAAACGGCATTTCGAACGCCGTCTGGATTTTATGAATGGTTGGTCATGCCATTCGGGCTGACCAATGCCCCAGCATATTTTGTGGATCTTATGAATAGGGTATTCAGAGATCAGTTGAATAAGTTTGTCCTTGTGTTCATTGATGATATTTTGGTCTATTCGAGGACAGAGGAAGAACACAAGGAACATTTAAGAGTAGTGATGGAGGTGTTGAGAAAACACCAATTGAAAGCAAAGTTTTCTAAGTGTCAGCTCTGGAAGAGGGAAATGAGGTTCTTGGGCCATGTTGTATCAGAGAATGGTATTGCCGTGGACCCGGCGAAGGTGGCTACGGTACAAGATTGGCCTACGCCCAAGAATGCAACAAATGTAAGAAGTTTCTTAGGGTTAGCTGGATATTATCGTAAGTTTATCCAAAGTTTCTCCAAGTTAGCAGCACCATTGACCCAGTTGACCAAGAAGAATCAAGCTTTTGTTTGGGATGAAAGGTGCGAGAATGCATTCAAGAGTCTAAAGGACAAGTTGACGAGCGCACCAGTGTTAGTCATTCCTAAGGGGGATGAAGAGATGACGGTATACACGGATGCCTGTGGTACCGGACTGGGTGCTGTATTGATGCAAGGCGGTAGGGTTGTAGCTTATACAAGTCGGCAATTGAAACCACACGAGAAAAGATACCCTACCCATGACTTGGAATTGGCAGCGATCGTGTTCGCGTTAAAGATGTGGAGACACTATCTCTTGGGAGAAAGATTTGAGCTGTTTACAGATCATAAGTCGTTGAAGTATCTCTTCTCCCAGAAGGATTTAAATCTCCGGCAACAAAGGTGGTTAGAGTTCTTGGCTTCCTATGATTTTGACATCGCATATACACCGGGAAAGGGCGATGTGGTGGCTGATGCATTGAGTAGAAGACATGCCAGCTTAGGGGCTATGTTCCTTGAATGGAAGCAACTGGAGTATATCGCGGAGTCTGATTTCAGACCAAAGTGCGAATTGGATCCAGAAATGTTAGCAAGTTTGACGATCAGACCCACTTTAATTGAGCAGATCGGCTCTAGTCAGAGGGACGATCCTAACCTATTGGAAATCATCTCCACGTTAGAGATGGGTATCGATGAGGAGATGAACAAGTATGGGCTTGATCGAGATGGATGGCTTAGAAAGAATGGAAAGCTTGTTGTACCCAATGTCAATGGATTGAGAGATGAAGTGCTTAGAGAATGTCATCACTCAAAGCTGACTATACACCCCGGTGATAACAAGATGTATCGAGATATGAAGCAAACTTACTACTGGGAAGGGATGAAAAGAGACGTTGGGAAGTTTATATCCAGGTGCATGAATTGTCAGCTAGTTAAAGCCGAGCAAAAGAAGCCTAGTGGGTTGTTACAGCCCTTAGAAATTCCCGAATGGAAATGGGAGCAAGTCTCGATGGATTTCATTGATGGTTTACCAAGGACTAGATCGGGACATGATAGCATTTGGGTAGTTGTGGATCGACTGACTAAAAGTGCAAGATTTATACCAGTCAAATCGACCAGAATGGCAGCTAAGTTAGCAGAATTGTATATGAAGTGGGTTGTGAGATTTCATGGAGTACCTAAAAGCATTGTGAGCGACCGAGACCCGTTGTTCACTAGTGGGTTTTGGAAGAGCTTACAAGAGGCTCTAGGGTCAGAGTTACATCTCAGTACCGCATATCATCCTTAGACCGATGGTCAGACGGAGAGGGTGAATCGTATTTTGGAAGATCTCTTGAGAGCATGTATATTGGATTTTGGTGGATCATGGGATGACCATTTGCATCTAGTAGAGTTTGCATATAATAATAGCTACCAATCCAGTATCGGTATGGCCCCGTTTGAAGCTTTGTACGGAAGACCGTGCAACTCACCATCATGTTGGATAGAGACTGGCGAGAAGTTTGTGCTTGGACCAGATATGGTGAGGGAAACTTCAGATAAGATTAAGATCATTCAACAACGAATGAAGGCTGCCCAAGATAGGCAGAAGAGTTATGCTGATAAGAGGAGAAGAGACCTAAAATTCTCCGTTGGTGACTTGGTGTTTGTCAAGATTTCTCCGTTGAAGAGCGTAATACGATTTGGCTGGAGAGGCAAGTTGGCACCAAGATTTGTTGGCCCATTCCCTGTTCTTGAACTAGTCGGGAATTTGGCATATAGAATTGACTTACCAGAGAAGATGGCCGGAGTTCACAATGTATTTCATGTTTCCCAACGAAGGAAGTTCGTTCACGACTCAGGTATGACTATTTCACCTGATCAGTTGGAGGACTTCGAAGTAGAACCTGAGGCGGTTGGGAACCGCAAGCCGGCCCGTATTGTCGAGCACGACATGAAGCAACTTCGAAGGAAGGCGGTGAAGTTAGTCAAGGTTCAGTGGGGCGAGGACGAGAATGATTGTACCTGGGAGACAGAGGAGAACATTAGGAAGACACACCCAGAACTCTTTGCCTGGTAAGATTTTGACTTCGATTTAGTTTTCCGCATGCTAGGATAGGCTTGTTTGCTTGTTTTGCATGTTAGATTGTTGTATGTGGTTGTTAGGCATGCGGGATCTTTTGTATGTTTTGGGTTAAGGAATTTCGGGGACGAAATTTCTTAAGGGGGGGAGAGTGTAACGACCCGTATTCTACGCATCATAGGATCGTAGGATATTTATTTCTTTCACATATGAAGTCGTATGGTCATGTAACTTTGGGAGACGACTATTGTGGTCATTTCCCATGTTCATGATTTTTCCCGATTTTTAAATGACCATTTTACTCCTAGTTGGCACTGTTTTGGCCATAACTTTTGAGTGGAAAGGAATTTTGACCTGAAACCACTTCCATTGGCTCCGGATGATGGTTTACAATTCCGTAGAGTGGTCACATTAGCCAAACGGACTAACCTTTTGGGAGATATGGCTGAAACAAGTTTTCAGATGGTGTAAAACAGCTTAATTGGGCTTAACCGGGTGATTAGCAGCTAGGCCTAGGGGGGAATTTCGGGTTTAGAGGTATAGGAGGACTGATTAGGGTTAGGAAACCACTTTCATTTCAGTTTTGAGCCGCCACAACCTTCTTGAGACCTTAGTAATGGCTTCCATCCTCTAAAACCACTCCAAAACACATTTTTAGTGAAGATTAAACCTAAACTACATCAAAGCAAGGCCAAATAGCAACAAAGCAAGGTTGGAGCTGCTGCTATACATAGGAATTCGACCCAAACAGAGAGTATTTCAGATTTGGTGTTTTATTTTGTGGCCAAGGTGAGTGATTTTCATAGTTTTTGCACTAATTACGGTAATTAAGGGTAATTAGTGAAGATTAGCGAATTTATACACTAATAAATTCTGGAAAAATATCTATAAATTCGAAAATAATATTTTATGCCTCTGGTAGGAATTTTGTTTAATTTGGTTAAGTTTTGTTAACCCTATGATTAGTTTTGCTTAAACATGCTTAAGGGAAAATAAGGGGTTTTGGGCACATTTGATCCATTTTAACATGAAGATTCATTGTTTTGGTGATTGTGGTTAGTTTGCTATGTTGTTATGACTGTTTGACATGATTTTTGATTGATTGGTATAGTTAGATTTGTCAAAAACGTCGTCGAACGGCGTAAACAAGTTGCTGGAAAAAGTTGCAGAAAGTTGTGCAGGGTTTCGGATCGGATCGGATATGGGCTTGGATCGGATAGGAGACCTGGGCAAGGAACCCGACCCGAACTGGAACCTGGCACAAAAGAAATTTGGCAAGAAGGAAGGCCACTACATAAAGTTGGAGTTGGACGGAGGATCGGATCGGAACTATGGAACAGGATCGGATCGGAGTAGACTAGAGGGCGGATCGGATCGGAGTAGACTAGGGAGCGGATCGGATCGGAGCAAGCTAGCGAGTGGGATCGGATCGGGCAAATGGAGAAGGACAGGATCAGATCTGGGAACTTAGAAGGGAGCAACCACCGAACCAAGCAGAGAATAAGCACTACACTTCTGAACCGAACCGAGAAGAGATGGAGCACTGATCCAGGCATGGGCTAGGACCATCGAACCGAACCGAGCAGGAAGGTTACACCGAACCGAACCGTGCTAGACGAGGAGCACCGAACCGAACCGTACGTGGGCTATTATTACTACGCGATGACTCTTCTGAAGACCAACTCCAATTCAATCAAAACCCGAGATGCAAAGGAAGTCCAAATGAGGAGCTTTGACTCAGGATCCAGTTGGGAACCAATGAGTGGGCTTCATGATTGGACTTTGCTGCGGGACGTGTGCAAAGGGGCAGACAATGTTTATGACTTCGGATCACTATGTATGGGAAGTACGTGAACGGATTCAGGGCTGCAATGGCCTAGGTACGACTAAAGGGCTATAGACCAATGAAGTGGGGTCATTTGTAAAGATTTGGTCATGACTCCATGTGGTAAGCTTGGTAGTAGCAGTAGTTGTACAAGTCGAACTCCGTCACTACTTCAATGGGTCTAGTGGTTGACAGTGGTGGACATCGTATGCTTTACGCACTGAGTGAGAGATGTGAGGATGGTTGCTATGGTTGATTTGCTCGCTATCATTATGACATGCACACCCCACCCCCGTATTCTTTACACTATTTATTATGGCACCTTAGAGTAGTGTACGGTATGTGGTACTAACTCTTTGGTTGCAGGTCCAGGTTTAGTATACCTGTTATTATTCTGTTTAGATGCTTATCGCTCATACCAGGCTTTATGTCTGACCCAGAGTTTTATGTCTCCTCTTATTACTCTGGGTGCTCACACGAGCAGACTAGAGACAGGTTAGCTGGTGATGCACGGGTAGATGATCCGGAGACGAGCAGGAGGCTTCCACGTAATATATATATAGTATTCTCCCTGTGTTGTTGAAGATCACTGCTTGGGCATTGGTGGTGCATCTTCTACTTTAGCTTTCTTTTGTTTAGAGACAGTAAATTTGAAAAGTTGTAATAAGCTGTATTTGGATTTCCGCTGCTCTGATGTTGATGTTGATTTTAGTTATCAGCTTATGCACTGTCTCACCTGTTTTATGTCAAGTATATTATTATTATATTTTACTCCATGCGCTGTGAGACATTCTACAGGTTCTTGATTAGTTAATTCTCTTCTTTCCTTTCTTCTGACGACCATCCCGTGCTAATCGGGCATGTGTACAGCGCACTTTCGAAGGAAATGCAGGCTGGTGCGGGGCGGGCCGTCACAACCCACATGTAAACGTATGGTAAATTTGGCCAAATTAATCAAATGGTGAACTGAATTGGAAATTTGATTTCAATTGCATATATGTACATGCGTATATAATGAACAGGTCATAGCAAGGAGGCTAAGAAGAGGAATAAAATTGTATGCCCGACAAATAGGTACATGTTTACTAATTTATTAGGTTTGGATGATTTTATGAGTCGATTGGCTAGCCGCTTGGCTTTTTCTTTTTCTTTCTGGATGATGAGGGCTCTACGTGGCTAGTTGCGGTTTTAAACGTCTCCCCGTACAAAGGAGATTATGGTGAAATTTAGGGTGTTAGCCAATTTTTTGAATTTTTTTAAAATTCTTAGAAACTGAAAAGTTGAAAAATGAAAGCCAAACTGAAAGTTGAGTTGGTCAGTTAAACAACTTTCAACTTCGTTCCTTTTCATGGACGAAAAGATTTAAATGGGGGAGATTATAACAAGCCGAAAAATCGGAACCAATTTAAAATTTTTATTTTGGAATTTTAATGAACTTTGAGTATTTAAAATGATTTATGTCAAATAATAACGACTAGAAATTTATTTTGAATAGAATTAGAATGTATAAATTTATTTAAATCAATGTTAGAATATAAATATTTATTTTAATTATAAAAAGAATTGGAAATGGCGCGGTAGTTTAAAAATTCGATTAGAAATTTCAAATGAATGTACAGGATTCAAAATAAACCGGATTTTAGTGAAACAAGAAATATTTGAATCTGTTTGAAAATATCTTTCCAACGAATGTGAAAAATCCAGATTTCATAGCGGGAATAAAAAGTTATATCCAATTGAAAATTCAGAATAGTCGCTATGGAATTTATATAAAATATAGCCTTAAAAATAGTGATTCTGCAAATGACCTCTGTTTTTGACGAGACCACTTTTGTTGGATCTGGAATGTCAAGTTATTGCTAGATTCCAATTTTCAGAATTTTTTGAATTAATATGAGAGCGTGGTGAATTTAAACATGTTTGGTCAATTAAGTTGGAATTTAGTCGAGTGAAAAATGACCTTTTTTCAAATGGTCTCCAAATTCGATGAAATTAGTTTGGCTAGGACTGTATCGTCAAAACATTGCCAGATTTATTTTTATGGAATTTTTGGAGTCAGTATGTGGCCCAAGTAAATAAAAATGTATGTTTAAATTAAATATATATTGATTTATATTTTAATTTAAAGAGAAATTGATCATAACATTCGAATTGGCTTACGGGGCATATCCCATTGTGTCTAGAGTGGGGGTATTCGGCTAGGGACGACAGTCGTTGGGTTTGAATTGGAGTTCGGGGCGATTAACAACTAAGGAAGGAATTGAATATTAATTTAAGTATATATATATATATAAATGGACAATAGGGTCAAACCCATATTATTTTCAATCCATCGGTCAAACCCAATAACCCGCCTCCCTTTTTCATTTTAAACAAAAAAAATCCCAAATCGATGAAATTGCGACAACCGGGGGTGGCTGCTTCCTCCGCCGCGTCATCTGCCAAGTGGCCACCACCCATCAGAGTTGCTCCGCCACTCCACCGCTCGATCCACTCCTCCCCTCCAAATCGAAGCTACGCTCCTCTGCACCACCTTGAGGCATGCGACTGCAGCAACCCCCGCGAGCTCCTCCACCAGTCGCCCCTGCTCCCCACGCCCAAAACCGCGCTCGAGCTCCACTGTGAAGGGCCACAGCAAGTCCTTCGTCGCCCGAGATTTCAAGGGGGTGAGCGGTTTTCTGTTAACTAAGAAGGACGGGATTATTTTGGGTCCAGGCAGAAATCATTAACAAGTGAGTTTTTTTATTTTATTGATTGAGCAGTAATTAATTTTTTTTCATGAAAAGCATGGTTGTAAATTTTTTTTATTTTATATAAATAGCATTGATTTTTAAATATGATATTTATATAAAAGCATTGTTTTTTAAATATACAAAGCATTGTTTTTAATATATATATATATATGTATGTATGTATATATATATGTATATGTATATAGTTACGAAATAAAAATATATTTTTTATATAGAAAGTAGCAATGTAAAAATATAATTTTTATATAGAAAGTATCAATGTAAAAATGCGATTTTTAATTTATAATACGGTCCATAAAAAAAGTGATTTTTCTTATTATGAAATATTTTTGAAGAAAAAGATAAGATTTTTAATTAGAAAAAGATAGGATTTTTAATTTTAAAAAGATAGAATTTTTAATTAGAAAAAGTTATTATTTATGATTAGAAAAACATAATTTTTATGATTACAAAAATTATAATTTTTATAATTAGAAAAATATAATTTTTATGATTAGAAAAATATAATTTTTATGATTAGAAAAATATGATTTTTAAAATGAAAGTGAACGTATAAAAATGTGATTTTTGAAATAGAAACATCGTGTTAAAAATATGATTTTATATATGAAGTAGCAGAATAAAGATATGATTTTTATTATATAAATAACATTATAAAAAAAGGTGATTCTTAATTATATATGGTGATGTTAAAAATGTCATTTTTAACAAAAAAATCGTGTGAAGCAGATTGCAATGGAATGGGCTGGAATCAAATGCAAATCCAAACCGTTCAGAAATAAAGAATGGAGGAGTGGATCCCAAATGTGAGAACTTCTCACTCTAATTTATTTGCTAGTTAAATATATATACTAGAATGCAGACGGTGTTTAGTAGCACCCGACACCTTTGTTTGGAACCATGTTTGTTTGGTTGTTTGGTGGATTGGTTTATTTTATTGAATTTGGTTTGGTAAATGAATTGAATTGATTAGAATTTGTATTTTACATGGCGCGAGCCATTATTAGGCGAGGGATAAGGCTAGACCTTATTCCGGTTCTAGTATCGCGCCGTTATGCTGCCGAAATTTTCTAAAAAATGTTAGAATAATAAAAATATCATTTTTATTACATAAATGAACTGAATAAGATATTCATGTGCTGAAAAAAATTATAGTTAAAAATATAATTTTTAACTTGTATATGCATAAAATAAATATTCATTTACAAATCGGATGATTTGTTTATGTACACACATTTGACTGATATTGATTGAGACGATATATTTTACACATCGCCCAACTGCACAAATAATAATCAGTGTTTGTTGTTTGAATACCCCACACGGGTATTGGGATGATATTGTACATACACTAATCCCAATAGTTAGTTGTATGTCAATGGATTGGTTGACAGGCTGTTGTAAACATTAATTATTTATATTTAACGCTTATGCAGTTCTATAATGCACTATGGATGATGGCTGACTGTGTTTGATTTGTAGTGTACACGTGTGTGTGATATCCATATAAATAATATTATATGGTAATTGACTGTGTCTAATTCCAACTCGGAAAGAACGAATATTTTAAATTAAAAATTTTTTAAATGACAAATAATGAATATTTAAATTAACTAATATTTTAAAATAATATTCAGTAATGGATCAAAATATGATTTTGATGTCTGATTGGGGATGGACACGAAAATATTGAAATATATGAAGTCGTGTTGATTATATTAATGCCATTTTGACGTGAACGATATTTATTTCGATTTTATTCATTTTTATAATGAATATCGAAATAGGAATGATTTCAAAATCTGATATTTTGAAAATATTATCATTTATATATTATAATGATAAGGAAAATTCAATTTTGATTTAAAATTGAAAATGAAGTTAGAATCATTTTAAAACGAATTTATAAAATATGTTTTAATTAGAAATCGATGAAATATATATAATATATATATTATATATTTAATGGCCTGAATAGAACACGTCGCGCCGCGGTAGTTCGCGAATTTCATCCATTAACTTCGAATGGACATTACGAGAAATCCGACCGTCGGCATCTCCTAAAATCGAAACCGTTGGGTTCGTATCGAAAAGAGCTTTCCAACTAATATAAGATATTTGAAATCTAATGGTTGGATTTGGAATTATATCCAAATCAAAATTGGAAAAGGTCGCTGTAAGTGCAGTTCGATGACCGTTTATGGAAATCGACGGTACGGGCCTAGATAAAATTATTAAAAATATTAATAATTTGTGTAAAATCATAATAAATGATTTGGAAAGAATTGGGATGAAAAATTCCGCGTTTGTAAAGATAAAATATATTTTTATCGAAATGAACTAGTTATTAACTAGAATTATAATCCAATTATTTTAAAATAAAATAAAAAAATTGAGAATTGGTTTTAATATAACCAGAAGGTCCAATATATGAATTGGAGTGGATTTGAATGGAAATCATATTCAGAATATTTTGATGTTGGATTTCGTCATTATACAGATATTGTTATGGAAATTTAAAAGATATATATATATATATATAAATCGTTATTCCCAATACGATATTTGTTGCAGAATTAGATATTGAATATAAGCCGATATATTTTCTATTCAGAGCCTTGTATTTAATATCAAATGGGAATTTGGGTTTGTCGTGAATGGTGTCTTAAATAACACTATTCTTAAATCCAGTTGAGGAAAGAATAAATCTTTTTATTAAGATTTAGTGAAATTTTCCAATTAATATTTAATTGGAATTGAATAAAAGAAATGAGATTTTGGGTTGTCGTGAACGGTGTCTTCAGTAACACTGTTCTTAAACCCCGTTTGAAAATAATAAATCTTTTAATTAAGATTATTAGAGTTTCTAGTTACATTTGGTAACTGGAATGAAATGGAA
This sequence comes from Allium sativum, assembly GCA_030737875.1. Classification (NCBI taxonomy): domain Eukaryota; kingdom Viridiplantae; phylum Streptophyta; class Magnoliopsida; order Asparagales; family Amaryllidaceae; genus Allium; species Allium sativum. The sequence continues at coordinate 1,374,658 of CM060919.1, forward strand.
AGTGAATCCAGTTTATCGTGAATTGTGTTTTTAACGACATTCGTTCTTTAACCCGATTTATAGTGAAATGTGATTTGGAATTTATAAATCTTTTAACTAAGGTTTAAGAGAAAATTTCCAAAGTAAAGTTTTCCAATTTAATAAAAAAATTGAAATGGAATGGAATTCGATTTGGTAATAGTCGAAGTGAACTTCTGTGGTGGAAGATTGTTAATATATAGGGAATTAAAAAGGATTTGCCGTCATTCCATTTATATTATTGGTTGGATATGGAAGTTTATATCGATTGTATATATTGATCTATTTTCCATGAAGATTCCGTTGTTAATGGAAGTGATTTTGGGTTTATCGTGAGCTGTGTTTTAAATGACATTAGTTCTTTAACCCAGTTAAAGATAAGATTAATTTCTTGACTTTGAATAATCATTAAGCAATGATTTTTGGAGATTAAAACTGAATTAGAGTTTTAATGAATCTTTAAATAGATTGAAAGGTGATTCTGATAACTAAAATTATCAAATTCAAGAAATGATCGAGAATGGAGTACCACCAGTTTTATTCCACTCAATAGTTAAATTTTTAAATAGATTTGAACGTGAAATGGTAATTAATTTTACCGACAACACCGTGGGTGTTAGATATGGAGTACTACCAGTTTTTCTCCATGGGATGAATAGGTTGGGATTGAGAAATTAAACAAATAATTACTTCGGTAAGGTTCGCTAACCCCTACTAGTTTTGAAAACCTTAATTTGGTTTACATTGTGAGAAGAATATTTTAATAAAAGAATATTCCGCATTGGAATGAGGCGTATGTTGTGTTTGTGTAGCACCTATTTATAATATACGTGGTCTATTCAGAAAGGCTGGGTTTATACCCATTCTGAATAACTGATTCGATGATAAGTCGACGATGAAGACGGTGGTTGAAGATCGGAGGTCTTCACATCATTTGGATGATTACTGATGTCTTGATTGGGCTGTACACCCAAGACGATGTAATAAGTGGTGATCGTCCATATGTACTTGGAGATCGACCGGATATGCGAGAACCTCTCTCCTGTATTGGACATATAGGACGATGAATAAGGTGCCTCCGGTTTCGTTCAGACTCAGAACGAACTTATAAATGGATGTGTGTCTGACATTGGATTTCATTCTGTGTGATTGATAGACATCAGTATCATGGCATGAATTGCCTGTGTGGCAGGCTGAGATGCAAATGATCAAGGCTTCTATTTAGAAGCAGAGTCTTGTGGTTGATGATCAAAGCACGGCTTTAATATAACATAGCTTTGTGTATAGCATTAATTCACGAGCCTCTCACCCCGGTGTAAACCAAAAACGGGAGGGGACCTCAGGGAGCACATGGGTTTCCTTCTAGCTAGGAGTGGTGTCAGGGTATGGAGCTCAGACATTTTTACTTATGTGGATGATGGAAAGCGAGGCGCCTCGGATATATCGGTCACTACGGGGCCGATGGATGGTATGGTCGATATACTAACCAGATTGACGCCCCATAGGGCGGGGAAATGTAGTGTTCTGGCATTTAAATCCACTCTGTGTGGACCTACCCTGTCGCTCTAAGGGTCGATGCGTTCTGATCCTGATACACGGGCTAGAGCATCTCGAAGCGATAAGGATGATCCCATGCCTTGGTTCAAAGATGGAAATCCAACTTCCAATACGTGATATTTCAGTTTTGATTGTAGAGCCTAGTATTGGTGACATGATATATGGTACCCATGTCGTCTATGATTGATACATTTATATTTGAAGTTGTTTTATATACTATGCACTTATAATAGTATCAAATGATTTGCTTTAAACATACCAAGCATGTTTGGCTATTATAAGGGAAAACCCTATCCTCCGGCTTGCGTTGCATTGTGTGATGAGGTTTGGGGTCTTATAATAGCTTCATTTTTTCAAAAAGCATTGCGCTGCTTTATGCACTGGTATTCTGGGGAGAAAACCCGTTCCGTGTTATACGGCATGGTCCCTTGATTTACTTTTTTTAAAAGTAAAGATTTAATAATTGTTTTAGTTATCACACTAGTCACATGACTAACCTGGAGTTTATTGTTTTAACCTAAACTCTGGGTGCCCCTATTTTCCGCATGGGCAGCTAGTAGTTTTGGGTTTGCAGATTTATTCTTAAAGGATCCTGGTTTACAACTAGAGATATATACGGAAAGCTCTGTATCCATGTATTTATTTCAATTGTGTTTTGTATTATTTTTCCCCTGCATTGTAATTTAAATCTCCGATATTTTTCTGATGTATAATATTTATTCATACTTTGTATATTCTTGTACTCTGATGCGAATTGTTGTAATAGCAATGAAATATTCTTCTGTTTGTGTTCTGATTTGTCTTGTTCTCAACTCAATCCGGGCTTTCCTTTATGGGAAAGTTTGGGTCGTGTCACCCATGTGGGGTTTTCAACCATCAAAAAAATATTACTATTTGTATACTTGGGCGATGTGTAAAATAATCGTCCCAACACCCATGTGGGGTTTACATCATAGTCCATGTGAACTTATCTGCATATTTGGGAGACGGGTGGGTAAATTGTTATTCCAAAATAATTTATAATATAAACGTTTTATTCTATAAACATTTATAATTATAGATTATAACAATAACATTAAAAGTGTAATAATCCATCAATCACCAAACAAATATTGCAATCACAAACAATCAATATATATTCAGTTATAAAAATAAATAACTGCACAAAATATTTGAGTGAGAGAGTTCTCATTTTTGGTTTCCACTCCGTCAGTCTTTATTTGACGATTTTAGTACTGTTTGGATTTAAATTTGCCTAAAATTTTAACTTGCTCCGTTTTGGTTCTGGCCAGTTCCATGTTGTTGAGTTCGCTGCCACGATTCCAACGCTTCGGAAATCGTCTTAGCATGTTTCCATTTCCAGAAGATATGATAGTTTATATGCTAATTAATTTAATAATTAACTTAATAAAATTTATTAACTTAATTAATTAAACCTTTTTCTAAATCCCTTTTTTCCATCGTTTACATTCTTCTCAAGGCCACTGAAATTAACCCACCATCGAACTTGAATTTCCACCATGTGTGACGCAACAGGGGGCCGGTCCCCGATCGGTTGCCACCACTTTGAAGAGGGTCGATCCGCCTACTTGCGCCTTCCACCTGGTCCCGCTCGCACGCCGTCGTCGTCCTGGAAACATGCTCAAACTGTAGTCATTCGAGATCCAAAATCCTCTACCTCGGCAAACTAAGTTAGATCATAGCCGTTCGGAAGAACAAGCTCACCAAGCTGATCATTTTTGTAGCTGATGAAATTTTGATTTGATTCGAGGATTCAAAGAAAAATAAGGGCGAAAATTGGTGCAATACTGGCCTTCAGTTTGCAAATGATAGCGGCATTAGATAATGAGGATTGACCTAGGGTTTTAGATATATATACATATTTAAATAATAATATTTAATGCGTAAATTACCCGTTTAATGCCACGAACTCCAAACGAATCCCAACGAATGTCGCCACCAGCCAAATACCTTAATTCCAGACACAATGGAATATGTTTCATAGGCTAATTCGACTGCTTCAATCTGTTTTTCCCAAAATTAAAATATAAATCCATATATCGAATTTAAACGTACATTTTAATTCGTCACGACCACATACTAACTTCAAAAATTATGAAATTTGAAATCTCGCTATGTTTTGACGATATGGTCCAAACAAAATTAATTTCATCGAATTTGGAGACTATTTGAAAAATTGTCTTTTTACTAGCTTAATAAATTTAAACTGAAATTCAATACACGTTTAAATTTACCACCCTCACATATTAATTCCAATTGACTTGAAATTTTAAACCTGACAATAATTTGATGTTTCGGATCCAAAAAAATTTGTTTCGCCGAAAACGGAGGTTGTTTGCAAAATGGCCACACTTATGGGCTATAAGTAATATTAAAATATATATAAATTCCATAGCGACTATTTGAAATTTTAAACTGGACATAACTTACAATTTATAAAGTGAAATCTCAAATTTTCACATTCGTTAGAAAGATAAAGTTAATTAGATTCTAACGTTTCTTGTATTATCAAAATCCGACCTATTTTGAATTATGTATAATCATTTAAAGTTCAAAACCAAATTTTCAAACTACCGCACCATTTCGAGTTCATTTTAATTAAATTTTAAGTTTATACGTTCTAACTTCGATTTAAAAAAATGAATCATTAATTCTCAAAATAAATCACAAAATATATTTAATTTCTATTAAAATAAATTTTAAATTGGTTCCAAAAATACGGGTTGTTACAATCTCCACCACTTAAATCTTTTTTGTCCTTGAAAAAGAACGGAGCTGAAAGTTGTTTAACCAACCAACTACACTTTCATTCTGATTTAAAATTTTCAACTTTTCAGTTTTTAAGAACTTCAAAATTTCTCTGAAATTTGGCTAACACCCTAAATTTCTGAAATTTTTTGCCATAACCTCCTTTGTACGGGTTGATCTAAACAAATTTATTGGACAGTATTAGGCACCCAATAAATCAATATATCGCATACAAATCAACTGTGAATTATCTATGCTCAAGTAAGATGTGTAAAAATCATCCCTTGACCTGGTGATGGGAATTCATCATAATCCATGTGTCGTATCAAAAACAAGAGAGACATGTATATATTTTCATCTCAAGACCTATGTAGGGTTTGTTATTAAATCCTGCAATTTTCCTTTATACGTTATTAAGTCCATAATCAGTCTTCAGTTCAACCTATAATTCAGTCATCGCCATACAAGCATCTCACTCATATGGTATTCCAACCCTCATCGTATAAGCGCCAAATGCTTATATGGAACATGATATGATATGTTGTCTTCAGTAATATGTTATGCGGTGTGATCCATAATTTTTGTTACTATCATATTGCGTATGTTTTAATTTCACACAGAACAACTATCACAGCGCATCTAAATCATTCATAGTAGTTTATAATAAATAAAATTGCGCAACCGACTCATTAAGGTGCACCTGTTTTTCGGGAGTGCAATTTATTTCTCTACTCAACAGTAAATCCATAACCTGCTCAACATATATACATATACATATATATATATATATATCCATGCAGATAAATCCAATTCGAACTAATTTTCAATTCAGTTCAACATTATATTTGATTTGGCTCAAATTAACTTTCATTCTTATATTGGTTTTATTATTCCAATATTTGTATTAGTTAAATTAATTATCACACATCACAATCAGCAATCAATCAGTTGATTAACTTTTCAAATATATAACTTTTATATACTCAAAAAATCATATTTGCGAGGCAAAATCAAAACAATAAGCGCTAACTAAGTTTTAGTTCTCACACCAGTCAAATGGAATCCTATAGATATCCACTTTCGAAACTCGAACATAGATACTGATGATGTAGCTATCATCATTAGAATTATCCCCGGGCGACTGGAGTGTGATTCTATATTTGTCCAGTATATTTGAGACTTCGAATACATGTTAATTACGCGTATATTCAAAATCTTCTTATAATCGATAGTCCAAATTTAAAATAAAATAAAATACTCAAGTACATATAATAAGATATAATTTTCAAAACTAAATTCGTTTTTATAAATAATACTCTTCAAACTCATTCTAGGTTATTACTGATCCTATCTCTAACGAGTCATTCTTATAGAATGTTACTAATCCTATCTCTGATGAATTCTTTCGTTTGGTTCTAATGTGTCTTATTCTCGAGCTTTGTAAACCAAAGCTCTGAACCACCCATAGCGACCCGAACTTCCCAACTGGCCTAAACCGAACAAGAAGGCAGAATGCTTTGAGAGCATGACTAATCAGAACACAAACATGAGAACTTTCCATTGCTATTACAAAAATTTACATTAGAGTACAAGGTATCATAGTACAAATAAATAATATACAGTGGAAAATATCAGAGATTTAAATTACATAGCAGCAGAAATATAATACACAAATATAATGTGCAGTGGAAAACATCAACTACCACAACTGAAAAAGATACATGGATACAAAGCATTTCGAATATAGCTCCAGTCGTGATCCAGGATCTTGTGAAAAGAAGTATCCGCGAAAACCAAAACTACAAGCTGTCTATGTGGGAAACATAGGCACCTAGAGTTTAGGTGGGAAACAATAAACTCCAAGTCGGTCATGGGACAGGTGTGAGAACTAAAACAGTTATTATCTTCATTTTAATGTTGAGTAAATCAAGGGACCATGACGTATAACACGGAACGGGTTTTCTCCCAAGAATATCATAAAACAAACTACGCAATGCTAAAAAGGAAAATGAAGCCATTATAAGACTCATGTCCCATCACACAATGCAAACACAAACCAAAGGATAGAGTTTTACTTTATAATGGCCAAATATGCTTGATATGGGAAATTTATCTTTTATTATTATTAGTGCATAGTGAAGAAATCAACTTTGAAAATAAATGTATCAATCATAGATAGCATAGTACCCCATTTTACTATGTCGCCATAAGTTTACAACTAGAACCGTAAGGCTCGTATTTGGTAGTTGAGTTTCCATCATGATGGCTATTGATTCGAAAGAGCGATCATGTAGTGTAATACTCAGCAGCTTACGTCCAGGGCTTTGGAAAACACCGTAATACACATCCGCACTATATCCAGGAAACAAGTATCACTATGGCTTAAGTCTAGGTCAATGGAAAACACCGCTTACTCTATCCTTCAAGGAATCAGGTATAAGCCCTATCCCTACTAGGTATGGAGCGACCACACCTAGCACATCTCAGTCAACCGAATCCTTAACAACCCTAAAGTTGTCAAATCTCAACCCGAAGGTTGCTCATCCTCACCTCGAAAGTATACTGATCTAACCACAAGTTTACCATCATACCGGTGTGTGAGGCCCGCGAATTTATGCTACACAAAGCTGCGCTATATTAAAGCTATGCTTTGATCATTATCCACCAAGCTCTGGTTTTCAACAAATGCTTGGATCACTACAACTCAGCATGCCACATTGTCAAATCATATCATACCATTGATTTCCGCCAATATATAACCTCTAAGCTCGTACTTCTTAGAGAAGAGTGTTAAGCAAGAGAATAAATTCTCCGCCACCAAACAGAGATATACTTAGTAGAGATCAATGAATATAGCGCAAAATACAATGTCAGACATACAATCCATTTGCAAGTCCATTCTGGGTCTAAATGAAACTGAAGGCCCCTTATTCCTCGTCCCATATGTCAAAATACAAGAGAGAGGTCCTCGCTTATCCGAACAATCAACAAGTACGTCCTGACAACTACCACTATAACCCCTTCATGGGAGCTACCCAAATCAAGGGCATCAGTAGTAATCCATTCGATGTGAAGATCGTCGGTCTTCTACCACCGCCTTCAATATCTTCGACTATTAGTCGTCGTATCACTTATTCAAATTGGGTTAAACCCGATATTTCCAAAATAACTAGCGTATCTTATAATCAAGTGCTATAAAAATACATCGTACGCTTTATTCCAATCCAGAATATTCTTTTATTCAAATATTCCTCGTATTGGGAGTAGTTCCCATAAATCTTATCAAAGAATTAATTCATTTAAATCTCTTGTTTAAATCTTCACTTGGAAACCATTTCAAAAGATTTTATATTATCTTTCCAAAACTTTAAACTAAATTAAGGTTTATCAAACTAGTCGGGATTATCGAGCCTTACCGAAGTAATCATTTTATTTTATTTTTCCAATCCCAACCTGTTCATCCTATGGAACAAAAATGGTAGTACTCCATATCTAACACCCACTGTGTTATTGGTAAATTCAATTACCATTCAACGTTTTAAATCTAATTAAAGATTTAACTATCTCATAGAGTAAAACTGGTGGTACTCCATTCTCAAACAATTTCTCAAAATTGGTAAATTTAATTACCACATTCACATTTCAATTTAATTAAAGATTCATTAAAACTCCACTTAGTTTTAATATTTAAAAATCATTATTTAATGATTATCCTAAATTAGGAAATAAACCCTGTCTTTACTTAGGTTAAAGAACCAATGTCATTTAAAACACAGTTCACGATAAATCCAAAACCATCTTCTGTTAAAATGGAACCTTCACGGAAATCAGATTAGTCGTAATCAATATGAATTTCCATATCAGACTAATAATATAAATGGAATAATGGCAAAACCTTTTTAATTCCATATATAGTAACAGTCTTCCTTTACAAAAGCTTATCTCGATTATTACCGAATCAAATTCCATTCAATTCCAATTTAATATATTAAACTGGAAAACTTTTTTTTGGAAAATTTATTTTAAATCTAAAAAAAAGATTTATAAATTCCAAATCATATTGTAACGACCCGAAAAATCTGAATCAATTTAATTTTTTTTAAATTGGCTATTTTAGTGGATTTTAAATATTTTAAATAATATCGATGAAATGTATGTTTGAATCGATGTTGAAAATGAAAATAATTAATTTGAATTATAAACAAGGCCTGAAATGGCGCGGCAGTTTGAAAATTTGAATTCAAACTTTGATTGACTGTGTCGGGTGCAACACAAAACAGATTTGAGTGAAACAAAAAATATTTAAATCTGTTAGTGAATACCTTTCTAATGAATCTGAAAAATCGAAGTTTCATAGCAGGAAGCAAAAGTTATTGCCAAATGAATTTTTTGAAAGGTCGCTATGGAGTTTATATAGCCCGAGAAATTGGCCATTTTGCAAACGAGCTCGGAATTCGATGAAACCACTTTTATTGGATCCGGGATGTGAAGTTATTGCAAGGGTTCAAATTTCATAATTTTTGAAGTTAATATGTGAGCGTGGCAAAGGAAAATGTGTTTGGTCGATTTATATTAAATCGGGTCGACTAGAAAATGGCCATTTTTCAAACGGTCTCGGAATTCGACGAAATCAGTTTTGTTGGGATCGTATCGACAATACATAGCCAGATATAATTTTTCTGGAATTTTTAGAACCAGTATGTGGCCCCGACAAATTAAAATGTACGTTCAAAACAGAATTTGAATGTTTTATATTTTAAATTGAAGAATAAGAGACTGTAACAGTCGAAATGGCCTATGAAACTTATCCCATTGTGTTCGGAATGGGGGTATTTAGCTAGGGACGACAGTCGTTGGGTTTGGATTGGAGTTCGTATGTGAAGAGGGGTATTTTGGAATTTTGAAAATATATAAATAAAATAAAAAAATATGATTGGCCCTCGCTTTTCCCTCTCCCCGTCTTCTTCCCAGATCTGAAATTCGCGATGGCGGCTACCACTCCGAAACTTCTCTCTTCCTTTTCTCTTTCGTTTCTCAATGAAATCAAGTGAGGTTGGATCCATTTTGAAGCTCTAACCGTCCTCTTCAAATCCATGTGAAGTTTGGCAATTATCGTGCAGTATTCCTCGAGTTGCGAGCCCGGGAAGTGCTCGACTTTCGAGCTCCGCCGCAGGTGACTGGAGCCACCGGAGTGGGTCCCCCTTCTGGTGCAGGTACTCCTCTCCGTCCTCTTCGACGCAGCGCCCTCCGATCCTCTTCATACTTCACGGATTTGGTGAAAATCTAGAACCTAGTTTTGAACACTAAACGAACGGTAACGGGTTTTATTTTCTGAAGTGATTTCAACATTTAAAAGTGTAGCAAAGTTTGCTTATCGAATAAAAATCATATCTTTTTCATGTGTGATCGAAATTCAGTGAAACAAGAGACACCGGGACCGTGAGGACGTCTTCTACATTCTAGAAGAGACCGGATATTTTTTTGAGCCTTCTACAATTTTTGGCAACGCAAAAAGCAAAGTGAGATTTCTAATTTATAAACGATATGGAAAACGACGATGTATAAATTATATAATCGATGTATGAGTTATATAAGCGTTGTACACCTCATGTATAAGCGTTGTATAAGTTGTACATTCGATGTATAAGTTATATATGCGTTGTAAAAATTATATTTGTGTTGAATAAGAGTGAAATGCTTATAATATATATATATATATATATATATATATATATATATATATATATATATATGCCCCTCGTCCACAAACCATGGACGATATTTATTGATTGTGATTGGTGTGAAAATTGATTGATTACGAATGGTTGATTATAATTGTTTGTGGTTGAAATTGATTGATTGTGGTTGAAAAATACCCGTTTGTGGTTGAGAATCATTTGGTTGAAACCACATAGGATTAGTTTGTGGAAATGAAATATATATACGTGCCGCCTGCGTGCGAACTAGATGCATGATTCCCCATTGTCAAAAGCTGCGAGCTTTAAGGTAGAGCGAGGAGCCGTACTAGGGACGGCCCCGGTTTAAACTACCCTGCCGTTATGCTGCCGAAATTTTGAATGATATTCATGTGTTAGAATTATTTTCCCGTGTTGAAACTATATTCGTGTGTTGTATAGAAAACCTTCATGTGTTGAATTGAAATTCATTCGTTGAACAGAATTCATGTGTTGAAAGGTATTCGTGTCTTAAATATAAAAATCACCTTTTTATCTATATATATATATATATATATATATATAAACTATAGAAAATCTTCAGATGTCTTAACAACATACACAAGCTCTCTATTTATAGGCTTTACATGTCTCATCAATTACAATAGTGTCCCTTGAATTAAGCGTATTCACCCTTGAAACCATATATATTACAACAATTTAGAGGTTCTCACGAGTCCGATTTTGTTCACACTTTTTTTTAGGTGTGAACAAAACACTCGGACCCTATTGGAGGAATTCGGGGGGGGGGGGGGGTCCATATGTGACCCACCAAATTCCTCCAATAGGAGGAAAGTGTTTAGTTCACACTTAAAAAAAATTATGAACAAAATCCTATTAGGTTCTCATGACTATTGCTTTCCAAACGAGGACCCTCTTCTCTGTACGAAAATGTTCCAATTTCCGCGTCTACCTTTATGCTGCTCTCTCTCTCTCTTCTCATTCTTTTTTTTTCTTTTCTCTGTCCAAATCCAAACACCGGACGGTGCTTTCACTTTACACCCAAACTCCAGTAATCAATTCAACCCACACACGGCACCCCTACTGACATGTATATAATACCCAGACCTTCAAATAGCTACCCTTCCTTGCGTCTCTTTCTTGTTTTCTTTTTTTTCCCTTGCGTTTTCCTTTTTTTATATATGGCAAGGCTTTGGTCTGCACAAGAGAAATTACACATGCATGTGCATGCGAGAGGTGTTTCGTGCGTGGACCCCTTCTGGTGCAAGGATGATTGATGGTCACATTGATTTTAGAAGAGAGGATCGTGTCTGACTGAGTTAAGGGAGCTGGCGGGAGTGAAGTGTGGAATGGAGAGGAGTAGTAGGTGGAGGTGTATGCTACTGGGAGGGGCGCGGTTTGAAGGCGGCAGGAGGAGCAGACTGGAAGTGTTAGTGGTGAAAGCGCTGAATTTGGAGAAAGAGGTGCGCAATGGGAGGATTGTAAGCACGGTGCGCCGGTGAGTGGATGTGGAGTTCTGTCAGGAAGTCGAGCGGATTAATGGTGTCAGGGCAGAGGAAAAAAACATGCATAGGGTTCAACGTTTTTTACTCTCTCTCTCTCTCTTTTGTGAGAATGGCATTCTGGGTCTAGAAGTGGAGCGTTTGCTAACACCGGTGGGGAGATTTTGTAGCAGTAAGGAAGGGTGCATGCACAAGCTACTCATTTGCAAACTTTTTTTTATATATTTTATTTTTATGCATGGCTGAAGCTTTGAAATGTTGGGAAGAAGAAAGAAACAGGCGAAAGAAGAATGAACGGGCGAGAGGAAGTTTGTACATGAGTTTCAAAACGGTGGATATATAGGAAATGGAATGAGAGAACTGTTAGCACGTGTAAAGCAATGGACAAGTATCCCCTCCCTTGCTTCAATTGCTTACACGTTTTTTATCTTTTTTTTTAAATTTAAATAACATAGCCTTTAGGACATACTTTCCTATTAACTAAAGCATGCACCTTATTTAGCATAGAAGCCTATGCACGGTTTTATGCCATGCGTTTCATTTAATACCTTCTCTCTCCTCTTTATTTTTTTAATTTTTTTTTGAATGTGGCTTTTGGAACATACTTATTGATGTCAAAATTAAGAATTCTCCCTTTTCAATATCACCATGCGTTTACACATATGGAAGGATCTCATGCATGAGTTCCATGACATGTTCCTCTTTATTTGAAATTTTTTTACATCAAAAAATTTCCTTTCGATTTCTTTTAGTTTTAATTATCGATAACCAACAACACTGAACTAATACTATAATTGTGTATACTAATGTGCCACGATCCCAAAATAAAAGTAAAATAGACCAGTTGATCAGTTCTGTAAAGTGTTAAAATGGACCACAGTTACCCTAAAATACATTATCAAAACATTTGCTTATTTTCCAAAATAAAAATTATATAAAATATTTCAAGACTACACGAACAAAAACTGAACAAAAATTTGAAACGAATATTTAATTATAATTTCATTTTGAATTCTTATCGTTTATAGCAACTAACTTGCAAATCGATTTTTAATAATCGACTACGACAAAATGTACCCTAAAAGAATCATTGTTATAACTACACTTCATGATAAAAGTAAACTTCAATCATTTTAAAATAATAATACAGTCTTAAAAAAATCATTTAAACCTTCCAAACTTACTTAAAATTTATATTAAATCCGAATTAAATTTCAAAAACTCTTGGATCGTTGCATTCTTCCACCCTTAAGGAAATTTCATCCTCGAAATTGGAACGAGATTTAGAGAAGAACAAAAGTTACCATAATTAATATTATTTTCCCCATAAATTTTCCCAAAATCCTTTTCAAAAGTTGAAATAGTGTTCAAATTCTAAATTCTAATGTAATAACCCAGAAAATGTGAACCAATTTAAAAATTTTAAATTTGGTTATTACCAAAGAATTTGAATAATTGAAATAACATATTTCAATAAAATAAAGAATTAGGTATAGTAAGGCAGTTAGAAATTTTGAATACAAACTTTGTCTGACTGTACCGGGTGGAAAATATGACGGATTTTAGCGAAATTGAAAATATTTAAATCTGTTTATGAATACCTTTCTAACGAATCTGAAAAATCGAAGTTTCATAACGGGAATCAATAGTTATGGCCGAATGAATTTTCAGAAAGGTCGGTATATATCATATATAGCCCCTGAAAATTGATATTTTGCATACGACCTCGGAATTCGACGAAACCACTTTTGTTGGGTCCAGGATGTCAAACTATTGCTAGGTTTCAAATTTCATAATTTTTGAAGCTAGTATGTGAGCGGGGCAAAAGAAAATGTGATTGGTCAATTTCTGTTAAAATGGGTCGACCCAAAAATGGCCATTTTTCAAACGAGCTCAGAATTCGACGAAACTGGTTTTGTTAGGACCGTATCGTCAAAACAAAGCTAGATTTATTTTTTTGGAATTTTTCGATTCAGTTTGTGGCCCTGGCAAATTGAAATGTACGTTCAAATTAAATATTGAATGTTTTATACTTTAATTTGAAAAATAACTGACCAACAGTCGAATGGGCCAACGAAACATATCTCATTGTGTCCGGAATGGGGGTATTTAGCTAGGGGCGACAGTCGTTGGGTTTGATTTCGAGTTCGTTTGTATAAAACACTATTTAAAATCTCCTATAAAGTCTCGACCAATAGGATTTTTTTCTTTAAAAAAAATCGCGAGAAACCCTAGCCGCCAGGCGATATCGACGTCCCACGTTGCTCCGTGCTTCTCCTCCATTTTCCGCCACCTCCGACGTAGCTAGGTCGCGCCACCACCCCAGTTCGACAGCCCCTCCTCCCCTCTTCACATCCGACCAAACGCTGCCCTCCACCATCGCCTGTATCGCCCGAACCACCCCCACAAATTCGCCGTCTTTCCGACGCCGCCCCACCTTCCTCCGACCACCGAGCTGACCCTGCTCCTAGGCGCAGGCGCGTCTCTCCAAGCCCGAGAGCATGGCACTACCTGATCGAAGCAACGATCGATGGATTTCACGAATTTTGCTAACCTAGTTCGGAATCAAAAATAAAGGTACGACCTTTATTATTCTGAAATGAAAATAACACTATAAAGCGTTGCAAAACTTTGAAAAATAATATCTTTTTCGTTCTTTAACGAAATTTGATGAAACCGGAGACACCGTGACCGCAAGGAGGCTCTCTACCATCTAGAAGAAGCCGTGGATTTTTCTGATCTTCCTACGATTTTTAGCACTGCAATAACCAATGTGAGGAATCTAAACTAAATTGTGTGAATGGAATCGCGTTGTATAAATTATATAAGCGAAGTGTAAATTATATATGCATTGTATACCTCATGTACATGTGTTGTATAAGTTATTTTAGCGATGTATACATTATACAAGCGTTGAATGAAACATATATGCTCTGAATTGTGATGAAATGCAAGTGAATTGTAATATAATATATATATATATACTCCCCTCGTCCACAGACCATGGACGATATTTATTGATTGTGATTGACGTGATATTATATGGTATGACGAATGGTTGGAAATAATTGTTTGTGGTTGATATTGTGGTTGAAAAATATCTTTGTGGTTGTAAAATACCCTCTTGTGGTTGAAACAAATTAGAATAGGATTGTGGAAATGAAAATAAAACATGCCGCCTGCGTGCGAACTAGATGCATGATCCCCATTGTCAAAAACCGCGAGGTTTTAAGGTAGAGCGAGGAGCCGTACTAGGGACGGTCCCGGTTTTAACTACCCTACCGTTATGCTGCCGAAATTTTCTGAAATATACATGTGTTAGAATATTTTTCATTCGTTGAAATAAATTACATATGTTGAAATATATATCCATGTGTTGAGTTGAAATTCATTCGTTGAATCAAAATTCATGTGTCGAATATTATTTGAATTTAAACAAATGGCTTTAGCGATAAAAAACACATTTTTATGTATATACAAACTATAGCGAATATTCATGTGTTGAGTTGAAATTCATTCGTTGAATCAAAATTCATGTGTTGAATATTATTTGTATTTAAACAAATGGATTTAGCGATAAAAATCACATTTATATATATATACAAACTATAGCGAATATTCATGTGTTGAGTTGAAATTCATTCGTTGAATCAAAATTCATGTGTTGAATATTATTTGAATTTAAACAAATGGCTTTAGCGATAAAAATCACATTTTTATGTATATACAAACTATATAGAATATTCATGTGTTGAATTGAAATTCGTCCGTCGAGTTGAAATTCATGTGTTGAATGTTATCGTATTTTAAAATAAAATGAAGCGACAATAAAAACTACATTTTTATTGTGAATATGAAGTGTTAAAACATTCACGTGTTGAATAAATATCTTTGATGATAAAAATATTTCTTTTATCATGTATACGCTTTGATAAAAATACACACGTGTTGAAATAAATAATAGTTTGCTAGAAATATTATTATTAGCTTTGTTCTGCATATATATACATGTGTTGAACAGGAAAAATGGATCAGCTGTAGAGTAAAGAAATTATTTGCGTGCCCGACAAATAGGTAAATCTTGATGAGTTGGCTGCGCAATTTTATTTTTATATCAACTCCTGTGAATGCCATTGGCTGCGGAGTGCTAGTTATTCTGTGTGAAATAATAAATATCGCCATAGGATAGTAACAATTAATTTTGAACTACACTACATGGCAAACTTCTTGACGATAGGCATACTTCATCATATTCCACATAAGCAAATGGAGCTTGTGTGACGAGGTTGAAGATTTACCATACGAGCGAGAGGCTTGTATGGTGATGACTATATACTACAGGTTGAACTGATGACTGGTATGGACTATATAAAATATAACGATAAATCGCCAGATTAATAAAAACCCCACACGGGTCTGGAGTTGACAATAATCACGTCTCTCTAGTTATTAGATACGGCACATGGACTATTTATTTCCACATGGAAACGGGGTGACGAGAATTTATTCTCTGGAGTGATTATCTATACATGCTCCCCCGTAAACACCAGAATATATCACTATAAATATGTGGATTCTTTTTAGGATTTATTGGGTACCTAACACGACCCAATAAATTTCCAAACCCCTCCCCGTACAAAGGAGGTTATGGCGAAATTTTTCGAAATATTAAGGCGCTAGTGAAATATTTGAAGTGAAAACGAAGTTGAAATTATAGAATGAACTATAGTTGGAATTATAGAATGAACTATATTTATATATATAAATATAAATATAATTAAAAGGAATCGAAGCCGTGCAGTTCGTGTTTTAGAATCGTAATTTGAAACGATTAGTACGAGAAATCCGACCATCGGATTTTCCCGAAACCGCAACCGCTGGGTTCGCCTTGGAAATATCTTCCCAACGGTACCAACCTTGTAAAAATCCAACGGTTGGATTGTCCGGAATGTTTAATTCAAATCTGGAGAAAAACAGCGCCAAAATCATTTATATTTATATATAAATATAAATATAATTAAATTAAATCGAATAACGACGCTGCAGTTCGAATTTTGAAACCGTAACTTCAAACGACTAGTGTGGAAGATCCGACCATCGGATTTTCACGAAACTGGAACTGTTGGGTTAGCTTTGGGAATACCTTCCTACTGATATAGACTTTGTAGAAATCCAACGGTTAGATTTTCCGATATGTGTAAAACAAGTTAGGGGAAAAACAGCGCCAGTGCCACGACACGACCTGAAACGTCGTTTAATCAAATATGGCCATTTTTAAATAAATAAAAATGGCGAAAAATCGTTATAAAATATTATAAGCAACATAGATTGCAAATAAACCAATTGGGCTTGAATTGTTTGATATTTGATGGTTGTATGTGTTTGACATGAAAATAACACTAAAGAACTGAAAGATAGATGTCGAATAATATAACCATGGAAAGAATCGATTTAAATTCTAATTACGTGAATTATTTGAAAAGGCCGAGTTAACCCTCATTTCAAATAATTTATTGAGCGATTCGAATTGGAAAATGCAAGGATGATTCAAGACCGACGATCTTCGTATCGGTTGGATGGGCGCTGCTGAGGTTTCTGACCGGAGTAGCTACCGGAAAGGAACGGAAGTAGTAGCCGTCTGAACGCGTGTGTTGATTGTACGAATATACGAGGAATTTGATGCCTCCGGTTTCGTTCAGACCTAGAACGGACTTGTAAATGGACTGTGTGTCTGACATTGGATTTTGTTCTATACTGATTGATCTCTGTTAAATATATATCTGTTTGGCGGCGGAGAATTTATTCTTTTGCTTAACGCCCTTCTCTGAGACGTACGAGCTCAGAGGTTATATATCGATAGAAATCAATCGTATGGAGTGAATTGCCTATGTGGCATGCCAAGATGCTATGATCAAGGCTTCTGTTGCAAAGAAAAGTCTTGTGGATGATGATCAAAGCATGGTCTACGTGGCCTAGCTTTGTGTATTTCGTAGATTCGCGAGCCTCACACCTCGGTATGAGTTAAAAAGGGGATACGGACCGCTGGGAGAGCACGACGTTTCTTTCTAGCTATGGTTGTGTCAGTGACTTACCAGCCCTGACATTTATATCTACTTTTCACCTTTGTGGTTGTTGGAATGTGAGGCACCTCGATTATAGGTCTGTAAGGACCGGGAAACGTGTGTTCAGGAATTGCCAATCCTCAAACGTAAGAGAGGATCGGCCCAGCCGAATCCAGGGTTGCCCAGAGTGCGTAGTCCTGAGGCATTTGCTAGAATGTCTCGAAGCGGAGAGGAGCTTGCCCCTTGCCTCGACTCATGACGGAAATCCAATTTCCAATACGAGATAACGGATTCGATTGTAACTTATATATGGCGACATAGTGGCATGGGACGCTCATGTCGCCTATGATTGATATTTATGATGCTATTCATTTTTGAAACATATATGCACTAGTAATAATATCAAATGATTTTTCTTTACACGTATCAAGCATATTTGGCCATTATAAGGGAAAACTCTATCCTCCGGCTTGCGTTGCATTGTATGATGGGACTTGAGTCTTATAATGGCTTCATTCTTTTTAAAAGCATTGCGTTGTTTTAAAGAATTTACTTTGTTTTAAATGCACTAGCAATCACTGGAGTAAACCCGTTCCGCGAAAGTGGCGTGGTCCTATGATTTGCTTATTACTGTTGTTTAACTGTTAAATAGATTCCTCATACCAGTCCCCATGACTGACTCGTTGTTTGTTTCACTTTGCAAACGCGGGTGCCCTTATTTTCACACGGGCAGCCTAGTTCACAGGTGACAGGTTGTTTTTGGCTCTGCACTGTTGCATAGAGTGCATTTTGGCTCATGGCGAGGCTGACTTCACAGAGATGACTTTGACATTTTCCGCCATTATTGTACTTATATTATGATTCCGCCACTGGCGATGAAGACTGCTTTACTTTCAGTATTTATTCTTGTATGTATATGTACCGCCTTCGGCGATGTAGACTGATACCCTTATTATGTCTCACTTCATGTATGTATTCCGCCTCTGGCGATGTTGACTGATCACTTCCCTTTTATTTACTAAGTTATATCCTACGCTGTGCTATTCTGATGTTGTTACATGTTGTGATTCCGCTGTCATATCCATGTAAAATTATTCTATTTATTGTTTTTGCTATTATTTATACTCTGCTATTATGATTAATGTGTTATATTCCAATGATTATCCTTAATACCGCCCCTCGGATTTTGGGATCGTCACAGTTGGTATCAGAGCTTTGGTTAATCTTAGCTCCGGGATCTAACACATTAAACACCTCGTCAGAATAGAATCAGCAGTGTTCTAAGGCGAGTAGCTCATTAGAGATAGGAGTAGCAATGTCCTAGAATGAGCTAAGCAGATTAGCAAAACAATTTGATCAGTACATCATTACCTTTCCTTATGTTCCCCGCTTTATCATATATGAAAATTATCAAATCTGTGAGCTTGACTCTTTTCTTGCTTATACAGTACTCTCTTTGATGGCTACACGAGCAGCAGCAGCTAGAGGAGGCCGGGGAGGCCGAGCAGGAGTAGCAGGAGGATGGGGGAATATCCCCGTAGTTGAGGGAGGCCCTATTGTTCAGCCACCAGCACCCGAGGACTTTGAGCTAGACAGAGTAGCAAAGAGGTATAGGAACCTTGGGGGAAAACCCTTTTCTGGCACGGGTACAGTGACAGAGGCTATAGCTTGGTTGAAGACATGTGAAAAGATCTTTGAAGGCATGGGTTTGGGAACCAACAACAAAGCACGACTAGGTATTTGGCTCCTACAGGAGGAAGCAGAGTTGTGGTGGGATGCCATCACCTCAGAAGATGCAGCAGGTACTGTCAGGACCTGGGAGCAATTCAAAACCATGTTCAACGAGAAGTTTGTACCTGAACAGACCTTAGAGAGGATGCGAGAACAGTTTGCTAATCTCCAGCAGGGAGATCTCTCTATCCAGGATTACCTCAATAAATTCACTCAGTTGTCGCGCTATGCTCCAGAGCTTATTATGATTATCAAAGCTAAAAACAAGAGATTTATATTTGGGCTAAAGCTCAAGTACCATGACAGAGCCATGAGTAACATCAAACTCTCCTTCTCAGAATTGGTAGAAATGGCTTGAAATTATGAAGATATGGATGAAAGGCATGCCCGCCAAGACCGCGCCAAAAGCCAAGCTGGAAATAAGCGCAAGGCTTCAGCAGATCAGCCAGAGTCTAGCGTTACAGCGGCCGCTACTCAGAAACCTGGAAAGATACCGAAAGGAAATTGCTACAACTACGGGAAGCCAGGTCATTTTTCTAATGTGTGCAAAGCCCCAAGGAAACCAAAGGCAAATCCAGACTCAGCCGAATGCTACAACTGCCATAAGAAAGGGCACTATAGCAGGAACTGTCCTCTAAAGCAGAATGCACAAGTGGATCATGTGTATGATGGGATGACCCCGCCAGCTACCACCGATGGATCAGGTAAATCCGACGTCTTGGGAGGTACCCTTACGATTAAAAATATTCCTGTTTCTGTACTTTTTGATACTGGTGCATCACGTAGCTTCATTTCTGGTAACACTGTGCACAAGTTAAAAATGAAAAAAAGAAAGCTTAAAGAATCAATTAAAGTTCAAAACCCGATAGGAGGTTCTGTTAGTCTCAGTTCATATTGTAGAGCGCCTGTCTCATATTTTTGCTACAAGTTCTCTTTTGATTTGATCATCATGGACCTTTCCGAATTCGACATTATTCTGGGACTTGATTGGTTGACAAAATATAAGGTCGAAGTTAGATGTGCCGAACGAATCGTTAAAGTAAAAACGAAGCTTGGACCTATATATATACCATGCCAGGGCTCAGAAATTAATAGAACAGAATTATGGTCTTCTTTGGAAGTTACTCCCCCTTCGTTAGAAAAGATACCGGTCGTTAAAAACTATGCGGATGTGTTTGAAGAAGTAGAAAACTTAGCGCCGCAAAGAGAAATTGAATTTAGAATAGATCTAATTCCTAACGCCCGACCAGTAGTACATCCAATAAGAAGAATGGCCCCGAAAGAAAAAGAAGAGTTAGGTAGTCAAACCCGAGAATTGCTTTGGAAAGGTCTGATCAGACCGAGCTTTCAGCTTGGGGAGCAGCAGTAGTATTTGTCCCGAAATCAGACGGTACTCTAAGACTTTGTGTTGATTACCGAGATCTCAATAAGCAGACACTGAAGAACAAATATCCCTTGCCACGTATAGACGATCTGTTAGATCAATTAAATGGAGCAACAGTATTCTCCAGAATGGACCTAGCTACAGGTTTCCACCAATTACGCATAGCCGAAGACTGTGTTCCTTTGACGGCCTTCAGGGGTCCCGATTTATTCTACGAATGGTTAGTAATGCCGTTCGGCTTGTGTAACGCTCCGACATACTTCGTCGATCTTATGAACAGAGTGTTCCGTGGTGTATTGAATAAATTTGTTCTAGTCTTCATCGATGACATTTTAATCTACTCCAAGTCGGAAGGAGAACATGAAAAACACTTAGAGCAAGTGTTGAAAATCCTAAGGAGAAATGTCTTGAAAGCTAAATTTTCTAAATGTGTCTTCTGGCAGGATGAAGTTAAGTTCCTAGGCCATGTTGTATCAAAAGAAGGGATTGTTGTAGATCCAAGCAAAATTACAGCGATTCAGAACTAGAAACAACCTACTACTCCCACTGAAGTTCGAAGTTTCCTTGGATTGGCTAGTTACTACCGGAAATTCGTTCAGGATTTTTCAAAGATATCTGGAGTTTTGACAAAGCTTACAAAGAAGCATGAGAAATTCAAATGGACTCCCGAATGTGAAGAAGCTTTCCAAGAGCTAAAACTGAAGTTGACAACCGCTCCAGTATTGACAATTATAGAAGGCAACCAAGACTTGACTGTATGGACAGATGCTTCTATTAGAGGGCAAGGCGCAGTATTAATGCAAAAGGGCAAAGTGGTTGCTTATGCCAGCCGTCAGCTGAAGCCGCATGAAAGAAACTATGCAACTCATGATCTTGAGTTATTAGCCATCGTGTTCGCTTTAAGAATCTGGAGGCATTATTTACTGGGCGAGAAGTTCGAACTATTCACGGATCATCAATCCTTGAAATATCTATTCACTCAGAAAGATCTAAATTTGAGACAACAGCGTTGGTTAGAATTCCTTGCAGCATACGATTTTGAGATTCTATACACTCCGGGGAAAGCCAATGTTGTCGCAGATGCGCTCAGTAGAAAGAATGAAATCATCGCCAGCTTTATCATTACTTCTTCCTTAGAAGATAAGATTACTATTCTATAGAAAGACGATGAATTTATTAAAAGGATTAGCCAGCGGATCCGAGAAGGAAAACCCTCAGATTTTAGCCTTGATAACCAAGGGGTCCTAAGATTACGAGGGCGAATTTGTGTGCCAAGAATTCCTGAGCTCAGAAGGGAAGTACTTGATGAGTGCCACAAGTCCAAATTAAGTATCCATCCCGGTGTGAGAAAAATGTATAACGATATCAAACGCACCTTCTGGTGGAAGGCGATGAAAAGTGATATTTCATTATATGTTAGTAGGTGCCCCACTTGTCAGCTAGTTAAGAGCGATCAGCAGAAATTAGCTGGACTATTACAACCAATAGAAATTCCAGGATGGAAGTTGGAGCAAATTTCGATGGACTTCATTGATGGCTTGCCTCGAACTAAGAAAGGAAACGACAGTGTATGGGTAATCGTAGATCGCTTCACGAAGACTGCCCATTTCATACCTGTCCGATCCAACAGAATGGCTCAAAGTTTAGCACAGATTTACTTCAAAGAAATAGTCAAACTACATGGAGTGCCGCTCAATATAGTCAGTGATAGAGATCCCATGTTTACTAACAAATTCTGGGAAGCATTCCAGACAGAATTGGGAACCAAGTTGAATCTAAGCACCGCTTATCACCCTCAGACAGACGGCCAAACTGAGCGGGTGAATAGAATTCTGGAAGATTTACTGCGAGCCTGCGTTATCGATTTTAGAGGCTCATGGGAAGATCACTTACATCTAGCTGAATTCTCTTACAACAATAGCTATCAAACAAGTTTGGGAATGTTTCCATTTGAAGCATTATACGGTAGACCGTGTAGATCTCCCGCTTGTTGGGTAGAACCTGGCAACAAACTTGTGTTAGGGCCCGATATGATTCAAGAAGCATCGGATAAAGTCGATTTCATTAAGAAGCGATTGAAAACCGCACAAAGCCGACAGAAAAGTTATGCTGATGCGAGAAGAAGAGATTTGTCATTTGCCGTTGGCGATTATGTTTATCTAAGAGTTTCTCCAATGCGGGGAGTAATCAGATTTGGCAAGACTGGGAAGTTGGCACCGAGATTTATTGGTCCCTTTCCAATACTTGAACGGATTGGAACTCTTACATATAGGGTCTAATTACCTGATTGGTTGCCTGGTGTACATGATGTGTTCCACGCGTCTCAACTCAGAAAACATGTTCATGATCCAGATCTTGTTGTAGAAGAAGCAGCGCAACAGGATATAGACATAACTCCAGAATTAGTGCTTAGAAGAGAGCCATTAAAGATTGTTGGCAAAGAAACTAGAGAGCTAAGGAGCAAAAAGATTCATTTAGTCAAAGTGCAGTGGAGTAGTGATCCTAGAGACTGTACTTGGGAGACTGAGGAAAGCATTAAACAAGCCTATCCCAAATGCAGAGTGGACATCTCCGACTAACTCCGGTGCAAGGTACCTTTACAATACTTTGCATTTACATTTTGTTTCCTACTTTGCTGTTAGTTCCTTTTCGAGGACGAAAAGTTTTAAGTATGGGAGATTGTAATAACCCAAAAAATGTGAACCAATTTAAAATTTTTAAATTTGGTTATTACCAAAGAATTTGAATAATTGAAATAACATATTTCAATAAAATAAAGAATTAGGTATAGTAAGGCAGTTTGAAATTTTGAATACAAACTTTGTCTGACTGTACCAGGTGGAAAATATGACGGATTTTAGCGAAATTGAAAATATTTAAATTTTTTTATGAATACCTTTCTAACGAATCTGAAAAATCGAAGTTTCATAACGGGAATCAAAAGTTATGGCCGAATGAATTTTTAGAAAGGTCGCTATATAGCATATGTAGCCCCTGAAAACTGATATTTTGCATACGACCTCGGAATTCGACGAATCCACTTTTGTTGGGTCCGGGATGTCAAACTATTGCTAGGTTTCAAATTTCATAATTTTTGAAGCTAGTATGTGAGCGGGGCAAAAGAAAATGTGATTGGTCAATTTCTGTTAAAATGGGTCGACCTAAAAATGGCCATTTTTCAAACGAGCTCAGAATTAGACGAAACTAGTTTTGTTAGGACCGTATCGTCAAAACAAAGCAAGATTTATTTTTCTGGAATTTTTCGATTCAGTTTGTGGCCCTGGCAAATTGAAATGTACGTTCAAATTAAATATTGAATGTTTTATACTTTAATTTGAAAAATAACTGACCGTAACAGTCGAATGGGCCAAAGAAACATATCACATTGTGTCCGGAATGGGGGTATTTAGCTAGGGGCGACAGTCGTTGGGTTTGATTTCGAGTTCGTTTGAAAAAACACTATTTAAAATCTCCTATAAAGTCTCGACCAATAGGATTTTTTTTTCTTTAAAAAAAATCGCGAGAAACCCTAGCCGCCAGGCGATATCGACGTCCCACGTTGCTCCGTGCTTCTCTTCCATTTTCCGACCACCTCCGACGTAGCTAGGCCGCGCCACCACCCCAGTTCGACAGCCCCTCCTCCCTTCTTCACATCCGACCAAACGCCGCCCTCCACCATCGCCTGTATCGCCCGAACCACCCCCACAAAGTCGCCGTCTTTCCAATGCCACCCCGCCTTCCTCCGACCACTGAGCTGACCCTGCTCCTAGGCGCAGGTGCGTCTCTCCAAGCCCGAGAGCGTGGCACTACCTGATCGAAGCAACGATCGACGGATTTCACGAATTTTGCTAACCTAGTTCTGAATCAAAAATAAAGGTACGATCTTTATTATTCTGAAATGAAAATAACACTATAAAGCATTGCAAAACTTTGAAAAATAATATCTTTTCCGTTCTTTAACGAAATTTGATGAAACAGGAGACACCGTGACCGCAAGGGGGCTCTCTACCATCTAGAAGAAGCCGCGGTTTTTTCTGATCTTCCTACGATTTTTAGCACTGCAATAACCAATGTGAGGAATCTAAACTAAATTGTGTGAATGGAATCGCGTTGTATAAATTATATAAGCGAAGTGTAAATTATATACGCATTGTATACCTCATGTACATGTGTTGTATAAGTTATATTAGTGATGTATAAATTATACAAGCGTTGAATGAAACATATATGCTCTGAATTGT
The DNA here is from genome assembly GCA_030737875.1 of Allium sativum. Classification (NCBI taxonomy): domain Eukaryota; kingdom Viridiplantae; phylum Streptophyta; class Magnoliopsida; order Asparagales; family Amaryllidaceae; genus Allium; species Allium sativum. Next base: position 1,399,618 of record CM060919.1, read on the forward strand.
GATGAAATGCAAGTGAATTATAATATATATATATATATATATATATATATATACATATATATACACTCCCCTCGTCCACAGACCATGGACGATATTTATTGATTGTGATTGACGTGATATTATATGGTATGACGAATGGTTGGAAATAATTGTTTGTGGTTGATATTGTGGTTGAAAAATACCTTTGTGGTTGAAAAATACCCTCTTGTGGTTGAAACAAATTAGAATAGGATTGTGGAAATGAAAATAAAACATGCCGCCTGCGTGCGAACTAGATGCATGATCCCCATTGTCAAAAACCGTGAGGTTTTAAGGTAGAGCGAGGAGCCGTACTAGAGACGGTCCCGGTTTTAACTACCCTGCCGTTATGCTGCTGAAATTTTCTGAAATATACATGTGTTAGAATAATTTTCATTCGTTGAAATAAATTACATATGTTGAAATATATATTCATGTGTAGAGTTGAAATTCATTCGTTGAATCAAAATTCATGTGTTGAATATTATTTGAATTTAAACAAATGGCTTTAGCGATAAAAATCACATTTTTATGTATATACAAACTATAGTGAATATTCATGTGTTGAGTTGAAATTCATTCGTTGAATCAAAATTCATGTGTTGAATATTATTTGAATTTAAACAAATGGCTTTAGCGATAAAAATCACATTTTTATATATATACAAACTATAGCGAATATTCATGTGTTGAGTTGAAATTCATTCGTTGAATCAAAATTCATGTGTTGAATATTATTTGAATTTAAACAAATGGCTTTAGCGATAAAAATCACATTTTTATGTATATACAAACTATATAGAATATTCATGTGTTGAATTGAAATTCGTCCGTCGAGTTGAAATTCATGTGTTGAATGTTATCGTATTTTAAAATAAAATGAAGCGACAATAAAAACTACATTTTTATTGTGAATATGAAGTGTTAAAACATTCACGTGTTGAATAAATATCTTTGATGATAAAAATATTTCTTTTATCATGTATACGCTTTGATAAAAATACACACGTGTTGAAATAAATAATAGTTTGCTAGAAATATTATTATTAGCTTTGTTCTGCATATATATACATGTGTTGAACAGGAAAAATGGATCAGCTGTAGAGTAAAGAAATTATTTGCGTGCCCGACAAATAGGTAAATCTTGATGAGTTGGCTGCGCAATTTTATTTTTATATCAACTCCTGTGAATGCCATTGGCTGCGGAGTGCTAGTTATTCTGTGTGAAATAATAAATATCGCCATAGGATAGTAACAATTAATTTTGAACTACACTACATGGCAAACTTCTTGACGATAGGCATACTTCATCATATTCCACATAAGCAATTGGAGCTTGTGTGACGAGGTGGAAGATTTACCATACGAGCGAGAGGCTTGTATGGCGATGACTATATACTACAGGTTGAACTGATGACTGGTATGGACTATATAAAATATAACGATAAATCAACAGATTAATAAAAACCGCACACAGGTCTGGAGTTGACAATAATCACGTCTCTCTAGTTATTAGATACGGCACATGGACTATTTATTTCCACATGGAAACGGGGTGATGAGAATTTATTCTTTGGAGTGATTATCTATACATGCTCCCCCGTAAACACCAGAATATATCACTATAAATATGTGGATGCTTTTTAGGATTTATTGGGTACCTAACACGGCCCAATAAATTTCCAAACCCCTCCCCGTACAAAGGAGGTTATGGCGAAATATTTCGAAATATTAAGGCGTTAGTGAAATATTTGAAGTGAAAACGAAGTTGGAATTATAGAATGAACTATAGTTGGAATTATAGAATGAACTCTATTTATATATATAAATATAAATTTAATTAAAAGGAATCGAAGCCGTGCAGTTCGTGTTTCGGAATCGTAATTTGAAACGATTAGTACGAGAAATCCGACCATCGGATTTTCCCGAAACCGCAACCGCTGGGTTCGCCTTGGAAATATCTTCCCAACGGCACCAACCTTGTAAAAATCCAACAGTTGGATTGTCCGGAATGTTAAATTCAAATCTGGAGAAAAAAAGCGCCAAAATCGTTATATTTATATATAAATATAAATATAATTAAATTACATCGAATAACGACGCTGCAGTTCGAATTTTGAAACCGTAACTTCAAACGACTAGTGTGGAAGATCCGACCGTCGGATTTTCACGAATCTGGAACCATTGGGTTTGCTTTGGGAATACCTTCCCACTGATATAGACTTTGTAGAAATCCAACAGTTAGATTTTCCGATATGTGTAAAACAAATTAGGGGAAAAACAGCGCCAGTGCCACGACACGACCTGAAACGTCGTTTAATTAAATATGGCCATTTTTAAATAAATAAAAATGGCGAAAAATCGTTATAAAATATTATAAGCAACATAGATTGCAAATAAACCAATTGGGCTTGAATTGTTTGATATTTGATGGTTGAATGTGCTTGACACGAAAATAACACTAAAGAACTGAAAGATAGATGTCGAATAATACCATGGAAAGAATCGATTTAAATTCTAATTACGTGAATTATTTGAAAAGGCCGAGTTAACCCTCATTTCAAATAATTTATTGAGCGATTCGAATTGGAAAATGCAAGGACGATTCAAGACCGACGATCTTAGTATCGGTTGGATGGGCGCTGCTGAGGTTTCTGACCGGAGTAGCTACCGGAAAGGAACGGAAGTAGTAGCCGTCTGAACGCGTGTGTTGATTGTACGGATATACGAGGAATTTGATGCCTCCGGTTTCGTTCAGACCGAGAACGGACTTGTAAATGGACTGTGTGTCTGACATTGGATTTTGTTCTATACTGATTGATCTCTGTTAAATATATATCTGTTTGGCGGCGGAGAATTTATTCTTTTGCTTAACGCCCTTCTCTGAGACGTACGAGCTCAGAGGTTATATATCGATAGAAATCAATCGTATGGAGTGAATTGCCTATGTGGCATGCCAAGATGCTATGATCAAGGCTTCTGTTGCAAAGAAAAGTCTTGTGGATGATGATCAAAGCATGGTCTACGTGGCCTAGCTTTGTGTATTTCGTAGATTCGCGAGCCTCACACCTCGGTATGAGTTAAAAAGGGGATACGGACCGCTGGGAGAGCACGACGTTTCTTTCTAGCTATGGTTGTGTCAGTGACTTACCAGCCCTGACATTTATATCTACTTTTCACCTTTGTGGTTGTTGGAATGTGAGGCGCCTCGATTATAGGTCTGTAAGGACCAGGAAACGTGTGTTCAGGAATTTCCAATCCTTAAACGTAAGAGAGGACCGGCCCAGTCGAATCCAGGGTTGCCCAGAGTGCGTAGTCCTGAGGCATTTGCTAGAATGTCTCGAAGCGGAGAGGAGCTTGCCCCTTGCCTCGACTCATGATGAAAATCCAATTTCCAATACGAGATAACGGATTCGATTGTAACTTATATATGGCGACATAGTGGCATGGGACGCTCATGTCGCCTATGATTGATATTTATGATGCTATTCATTTTTGAAACATATATGCACTAGTAATAATATCAAATGATTTTGCTTTACACGTATCAAGCATATTTGGCCATTATAAGGGAAAACTCAATCCTCCGGCTTGCGTTGCATTGTATGATGGGACTTGAGTCTTATAATGGCTTCATTCTTTTTAAAAGCATTGCGTTGTTTTAAAGAATTTACTTTGTTTTAAATGCACTAGCAATCACTGGAGTAAACCCGTTCCGCGAAAGTGGCGTGGTCCTATGATTTGCTTATTACTGTTGTTTAACTGTTAAATAGATTCCTCATACCAGTCCCCATGACTGACTCGTTGTTTGTTTCACTATGCAAACGCGGGTGCCCTTATTTTCACACGGGCAGCCTAGTTCACAGGTGACAGGTTGTTTTTGGCTCTGCACTGTTGCATAGAGTGCATTTTGGCTCATGGCGAGGCTGACTTCACAGAGATGACTTTGACATTTTCCGCCATTATTGTACTTATATTATGATTCCGCCACTGGCGATGCAGACTGCTTTACTTTCAGTATTTATTCTCGTATGTATATGTACCGCCTTCGGCGATGTAGACCGATACCCTTATTATGTCTCACTGCATGTATGTATTCCGCCTCTGGCGATGATGACTAATCACTTCCCTTTTATTTACTAAGTTATATCCTACGCTGTGCTATTCTGATGTTGTTACATGTTGTGATTCCGCTGTCATATCCATGTAAAATTATTCTATTAATTGTTTTTGCTATTATCTGTACTCTGCTATGATGATTAATGTGTTATATTCTAATGATTATCCTTAATACCGCCCCACGGATTTTGGGATCGTCACAGTTGGTATCAGAGCTTTGGTTAATCTTAGCTCCAGGATCTAACACATTAAACACCTCGTCAGAATAGAATCAGTAGTGTTCTAAGGCGAGTAGCTCATTAGAGATAGGATTAGCAATGTCCTAGAATGAGCTAAGCAGATTAGCAAAACAATTTGATCAGTACATCATTACCTTTCCTTATGTTCCCCGCTTTATCATATATGAAAATTATCAAATCTGTGAGCTTGACTCTTTTCTTGCTTATACAGTACTCTCTTTGATGGCTACACGAGAAGCAGCAGCTAGAGGAGGCCGTGGAGGCCGGGCAGGAGTAGCAGGAGGACGGGGGAATATCCCCGTAGTTGAGGGAGGCCCTATTGTTCAGCCACCAGCACCCGAGGACTTTGAGCTAGACAGAGTAGCGAAGAGGTATAGGAACCTTGGGGGAAAACCCTTTTTGGCACGGGTACAGTGGCAGAGGCTGTAGCTTGGTTGAAGACATGTGAAAAGATCTTTGAAGGCATGGGTTTGGGAACCAACAACAAAGCACGACTAGGTATTTGGCTCCTACAGGAGGAAGCAGAGTTATGGTGGGATGCCATCACCCCAGAAGATGCAGCAGGTACTGTCAGGACCTGGGAGCAATTCAAAACCATGTTCAACGAGAAGTTTGTACCTGAACAGGCCTTAGAGAGGATGCGAGAACAGTTTGCTAATCTCAAGCAGGGAGATCTCTCTATCCAGGATTACCTCAATAAATTCACTCAGTTGTCGCGCTATGCTCCAGAGCTTATTATGACTAACAAAGCTAAAAACAAGAGATTTATATTTGGGCTAAAGCGCAAGTACCATGACAGAGCCATGAGCAACATCAAAATCTCCTTCTCAGAATTGGTAGAAATGGCTTGCAATTATGATAATATGGATGAAAGGCATGCCAGCCAATACCGCGCCAAAAGCCAAGCTGGAAATAAGCGCAAGGCTTCAGCAGATCATCCAGAGTCTAGCATTACAGCGGCCGCTACTCAGAAACCTGGAAAGATACCGAAAGGAAATTGCTACAACTGCGGGAAGCCAGGTCATTTTTCTAATGTGTGCAAAGCCCCGAGGAAACCAAAGGCAAATCCAGACTCAGTCGAATGCTACAACTGCCATAAGAAAGGGCACTATAGCAGGAACTGTCCTCTGAAGCAGAATGCACAAGTGGCTCATGTGTATGACGGGAAGACCCCGCCAGCTACCACCGATGGATCAGGTAAACCCGACGTCTTGGGAGGTACCCTTACCATTAAAAATATTCCTGTTTCTGTACTTTTTGATACTGGTGCATCACGTAGCTTCATTTCTGGTAACACTGTGCACAAGTTAAAAATGAAACAAAGAAAGCTTAAAGAATCAATTAAAGTTCAAAACCCGATAGGAGGTTCTGTTAGTCTCAGTTCATATTGTAGAGCGTCTGTCTCATATTTTTGGTACAAGTTCTCTTTTGATTTGATCATCATGGACCTTTCCGAATTCGACATTATTCTGGGACTTGATTGGTTGACAAAATATAAGGTCGAAGTTAGATGTGCCAAACGAATCGTTAAAGTTAAAACGAAGCTTGGACCTATATATATACCATGCCAGGGCTCAGAAATTAATAGAACAGAATTATGGTCTTCTTTGGAAGTTACTCCCCCTTCGTTAGAAAAGATACCAGTCGTTAAAAACTATGCGGATGTGTTTGAAGAAGTAGAAAACTTAGCGCCGCAAAGAGAAATTGAATTTAGAATAGATCTAATTCCTAACGCCCGACCAGTAGTACATCCAATAAGAAGAATGGCCCCGAAAGAAAAAGAAGAGTTAGGTAGTCAAACCCGAGAATTGCTTTGGAAAGGTCTGATCAGACCGAGCTTTTCAGCTTGGGGAGCAGCAGTAGTATTTGTCCCGAAATCAGACGGTACTCTAAGACTTTGTGTTGATTACCGAGATATCAATAAGCAGACACTGAAGAACAAATATCCCTTGCAACGTATAGACGATCTGTTAGATCAATTAAATGGAGCAACAGTATTCTCCAGAATGGACCTAGCTACAGGTTTCCACCAATTACGCATAGCCGACGACTGTGTTCCTTTGACGGCCTTCAGGGGTCCCGATTTATTCTACGAATGGTTAGTAATGCCGTTTGGCTTGTGTAACGCTCCGGCATACTTCGTCGATCTTATGAACAGAGTGTTCCGTGGTATATTGAATAAATTTGTTCTAGTCTTCATCGATGACATTTTAATCTACTCCAAGTCGGAAGGAGAACATGCAAAACACTTAGAGCAAGTGTTGAAAATCCTAAGGAGAAATGTCTTGAAAGCTAAATTTTCGAAATGTGTCTTCTGGCAGGATGAAGTTAAGTTCCTAGGCCATGTTGTATCAAAAGAAGGGATTGCTGTAGATCCAAGCAAAATTACAGCGATTCAGAACTGGAAACAACCTACTACTCCCACTGAAGTTCGAAGTTTCCTTGGATTGGCTAGTTACTACCGGAAATTCATTCAGGATTTTTCAAAGATATTTGGAGTTTTGACAAAGCTTACAAATAAGCATGAGAAATTCAAATGGACTCCCGAATGTGAAGAAGCTTTCCAAGAGCTAAAACTGAAGTTGACAACCGCTCCAGTATTGACAATTATAGAAGGCAACCAAGAATTGACTGTATGGACAGATGCTTCTATTAGAGGGCTAGGCGCAGTATTAATGCAAAAGGGCCAAGTGGTCGCTTATGCCAGCCGTCAGCTGAAGCCGCATGAAAGAAACTATGCAACTCATGATCTTGAGTTATTAGCTATCGTGTTCGCTTTAAGAATCCGGAGGCATTATTTACTGGGCGAGAAGTTCGAACTATTCACGGATCATCAATCCTTGAAATATCTATTCACTCAGAAAGATCTAAATTTGAGACAACAGCGTTGGTTAGAATTCCTTGCAGCATACGATTTTGAGATCCTATACACTCCGGTGAAAGCCAATGTTGTCGCAGATGCGCTCAGTAGAAAGAATGAAATCATCGCCAGCTTTATCATTACTTCTTCCTTAGAAGATGATATTACTATTCTACAGAAAGACAATGAATTTATTAAAAGGATTAGCCAGCGGATCCAAGAAGGAAAACCCTCATATTTTAGCCTTGATAACCAAGGGGTCCTAAGATTACGAGGGCGAATTTGTGTGCCAAGAATTCCTGAGCTCAGAAGGGAAGTACTTGATGAGTGCCACAAGTCCAAATTAAGTATCCATCCCGGTGTGAGCAAAATGTATAACGATATCAAACGCACCTTCTGGTGGAAGGCGATGAAAAGTGATATTTCATTATATGTTAGTAGATGCCCCACTTGTCAGCTAGTTAAGAGCGATCAGCAGAAATTAGCTGGACTATTACAACCATTAGAAATTCCAGGATGGAAGTGGGAGCAAATTTCGATGGACTTCATTGATGGCTTGCCTCGAACTAAGAAAGGAAACGACAGTATATGGGTAATCGTAGATCACTTCACGAAGACTGCCCATTTCATACCTGTCTGATCGAACAGAACGGCTCAAAGTTTAGCACAGATTTACTTCAAAGAAATAGTCAAACTACATGGAGTGCCGCTCAATATAGTCAGTGATAGAAATCCCCTGTTTACTAGCAAATTCTCTAAAGCATTCCAGACAGAATTGGGAACCAAGTTGAATCTAAGCACCGCTTATCACCCTCAGACAGACGGCCAAACTGAGCGGGTGAATAGAATTCTGGAAGATTTACTGCGAGCTTGCGTTATCGATTTTAGAGGCTCATGGGAAGATCACTTACATCTAGCCGAATTCTCTTACAACAATAGCTATCAAACAAGTTTGGGAATGTCTCCATTTGAAGCATTATACGGTAGACCGTGTAGATCTCCCGCATGTTGGGTAGAACCTGGCAACAGACTTGTGTTAGGGCCCGATATGATTCAAGAAGCATGGGATAAAGTCGATTTCATTAAGAAGCAATTGAAAATCGCACAAAGCCGACAGAAAAGTTATGCTGATGCGAGAAGAAGAGATTTGTCATTTGCCGTTGGCGATTATGTTTATCTAAAAGTTTCTCCAATGCGGGGAGTAATCAGATTTGGCAAGACTGGGAAGTTGGCACCGAGATTTATTGGTCCCTTTCCTATACTTGAACGGATTGGAACTCTTGAATATAGGGTCTCATTACCTGATTGGTTGCCTGGTGTACATGATGTGTTCCACGTGTCTCAACTCAGAAAACATGTTCATGATCAAGATCTTGTTGTAGAAGAAGCAGTGCAACAGTATAGACATAACTCCTGAATTAGCGCTTAGAAGAGAGCCATTAAAGATTGTTGGCAAAGAAACTAGAGAGCTAAGGAGCAAAAAGATTCATTTAGTCAAAGTGCAGTGGAGTAGTGATCCTAGAGACTGTACTTGGGAGACTGAGGAAAGCATTAGACAAGCCTATCCCAAATGCAGAGTGGACATCTCTGACTAACTCCGGTGCAAGGTACCTTTACAATACTTTGCATTTACATTTTGTTTCCTACTTTGTTGTTAGTTCCTTTTCGAGGACGAAAAGTTTTAAGTGGGGGAGATTGTAATAACCCGGAAAATGTGAACCAATTTAAAAATTTTAAATTTGGTTATTACCAAAGAATTTGAATAATTGAAATAACATATTTCAATAAAATAAAGAATTAGGTATAGTAAGGCAGTTTGAAATTTTGAATACAAATTTTGTCTGACTGTACCAGGTGGAAAATATGACGGATTTTAGCGAAATTGAAAATATTTAAATCTGTTTACGAATACCTTTCTAACGAATCTGAAAAATCGAAGTTTCATAACGGGAATCAAAAGTTATGGCCGAATGAATTTTCAGAAAGGTCGCTATATAGCATATATAGCCCCTGAAAATTGATATTTTGCATATGACCTCGGAATTCGACGAAACCACTTTTGTTGGGTCTGGGATGTCAAACTATTGCTAGGTTTCAAATTTCATAATTTTTGAAGCTAGTATGTGAGCGGGGCAAAAGAAAATGTGATTGGTCAATTTCTGTTAAAATGGGTCGACCTAAAAATGGCCATTTTTCAAACGAGTTCAGAATTCGACGAAACTGGTTTTGTTAGGACCGTATCGTCAAAACAAAGCTAGATTTATTTTTCTGGAATTTTTCGATTCATTTTGTGGCCCTGGCAAATTGAAATGTACGTTCAAATTAAATATTGAATGTTTTATACTTTAATTTGAAAAATAACTGACCGTAACAGTCGAATGGGCCAACGAAACATATCCCATTGTGTCCGGAATGGGGGTATTTAGCTAGGGGCAACAGTCATTGGGTTTGATTTCGAGTTCGTTTGTAAAAACACTATTTAAAATCTCCTACAAAGTCTCGACCAATAGGATTTTTTTCTTTAAAAAAAATCGCGAGAAACCCTAGCCGCCAGGCGATATCGACGTCCCACGTTGCTCCGTGCTTCTCTTCCATTTTCCGACCAACTCCGACGTAGCTAGGCCGCGCCACCACCCCAGTTCGACAGCCCCTCCTCCCCTCTTCACATCCGACCAAACGCCGCCCTCCACCATCGTCTGTATCGCCCGAACCACCCCCACAAAGTCGCCGTCTTTCCGACGCCGCCCCGCCTTCCTCCGACCACCGAGCTGACCCTGCTCCTAGGCGTAGGCGCGTCTCTCCAAGCCCGAGAGCGTGGCACTACCTGATCGAAGCAACGATCGACGGATTTCACGAATTTTGCTAACCTAGTTCTGAATCAAAAATAAAGGTACGACCTTTATTATTCTGAAATGAAAATAACACTATAAAGCATTGCAAAACTTTGAAAAATAATATCTTTTTCGTTCTTTAACGAAATTTGATGAAACAGGAGACACCGTGACCGCAAGGAGGCTCTCTACCATCTAGAAGAAGCCGCGGATTTTTCTGATCTTCCTACGATTTTTAGCACTGCAATAACCAATGTGAGGAATCTAAAATAAATTGTGTGAATGGAATCGCGTTTTATAAATTATATAAGCGAAGTGTAAATTATATACGCATTGTATACCTCATGTACATGTGTTGTATAAGTTATATTAGTGATGTATAAATTATACAAGCGTTGAATGAAACATATATGCTCTGAATTGTGATGAAATGCAAGTGAATTATAATATAATATAATATAATATACATATATATATATATACTCCCCTCGTCCACAGACCATGGATGATATTTATTGATTGTGATTGACGTGATATCATATGGTATGACGAATGGTTGGAAATAATTGTTTGTGGTTGATATTGTGATTGAAAAATACCTTTGTGGTTGAAAAATACCCTCTTGTGGTTGAAACAAATTAGAATAGGATTGTGGAAATGAAAATAAAACATGCCGCCTGCGTGCGAACTAGATGCATGATCCCCATTGTCAAAAACCGCGAGGTTTTAAGGTAGAGCGAGGAGCCGTACTAGGGACGGTCCCGGTTTTAACTACCCTGCCGTTATGCTGCCGAAATTTTCTGAAATATACATGTGTTAGAATAATTTTCATTCGTTGAAATAAATTACATATGTTGAAATATATATTCATGTGTTGAGTTGAAATTCATTCGTTGAATCAAAATTCATGTGTTGAATATTATTTGAATTTAAACAAATGGCTTTAGCGATAAAAATCACATTTTTATGTATATACAAACTATAGCGAATATTCATGTGTTGAGTTGAAATTCATTCATTGAATCAAAATTCATGTGTTGAATATTATTTGAATTTAAACAAATGGCTTTAGCGATAAAAATCACATTTTTATATATTTACAAACTATAGCGAATATTCATGTGTTGAGTTGAAATTCATTCGTTGAATCAAAATTCATGTGTTGAATATTATTTGAATTTAAACAAATGGCTTTAGCGATAAAAATCACATTTTTATATATATACAAACTATATAGAATATTCATGTGTTGAATTGAAATTCGTCCATCGAGTTGAAATTCATGTGTTGAATGTTATCGTATTTTAAAATAAAATGAAGCGACAATAAAAACTACATTTTTATTGTGAATATGAAGTGTTAAAACATTCACGTGTTGAATAAATATTTTTGATGATAAAAATATTTCTTTTATCATGTATACGCTTTGATAAAAATACACACGTGTTGAAATAAATAATAGTTTGCTAGAAATATTATTATTAGCTTTGTTCTGCATATATATACATGTGTTGAACAGGAAAAATGGAATAGCTGTAGAGTAAAGAAATTATTTGCGTGCCCGACAAATAGGTAAACCTTGATGAGTTGGTTGCGCAATTTTATTTTTATATCAACTCCTGTGAATGCCATTGGATGCGGAGTGCTGGTTATTCTGTGTGAAATAATAAATATCGCCATAGGATAGTAACAATTAATTTTGAACTACACTACATGGCATACTTCTTGACGATAGGCATACTTCATCATATTCCACATAAGCAATTGGAGCTTGTGTGACGAGGTGGAAGATTTACCATACGAGCGAGAGGCTTGTATGGCGATGACTATATACTACAGGTTGAACTGATGACTGGTATGGACTATATAAAATATAACGATAAGTCGCCAGATTAATAAAAACCCCACACGGATCTGGAGTTGACAATAATCACGTCTCTCTAGTTATTAGATACGGCACATGGACTATTTATTTCCACACGGAAACGGGGTGACGAGAATTTATTCTCTGGAGTGATTATCTATACATGCTCCCCCGTAAACACCAGAATATATCACTGTAAATATGTGGATGCTTTTTAGGATTTATTGGGTACCTAACACAGCCCAATAAATTTCCAAACCCCTCCCCGTACAAAGGAGGTTATGGCGAAATTTTTCGAAATATTTAGGCGTTAGTGAAATATTTGAAGTGAAAACGAAGTTGATATTATAGAATGAACTATAGTTGGAATTATAGAATGAACTGTATTTATATATATAAATATAAATATAATTAAAAGGAATCGAAGCCGTGCAGTTCGTGTTTCGGAATCGTAATTTGAAACGATTAGTACGAGAAATCCGACCATCAGATTTTCCCGAAACCACAACCGCTGGGTTCGCCTTGGAAATATCTTCCCAACGGCACCAACCTTGTAAAAATCCAACAGTTGGATTGTCCGGAATGTTTAATTCAAATCTGGAGAAAAACAGCGCCAAAATCGTTTATATTTATATATAAATATAATTAAATTAAATCGAATAACGACGCTGCAGTACGAATTTTGAAACCGTAACTTCAAACGACTAGTGTGGAAGATCCGACCGTCGGATTTTCACGAAACTGGAACCGTTGGGTTCGCTTTGGGAATACCTTCCCACTGATATAGACTTTATAGAAATCCAACGGTTAGATTTTCCGATATGTGTAAAACAAATTAGGGGAAAAACAGCGCCAGTGCCACGACACGACCTGAAACGTCGTTTAATTAAATATGGCCATTTTTAAATAAATAAAAATGGTGAAAAATCGTTATAAAATATTATAAGCAACATAGATTGCAAATAAACCAATTGGGCTTGAATTGTTTGATATTTGATGGTTGTATGTGCTTGACACAAAAATAACACTAAAGAACTGAAAGATAGATGTCGAATAATATAACCATGGAAAGAATCGATTTAAATTCTAATTACGTGAATTATTTGAAAAGGCCAAGTTAACCCTCATTTCAAATAATTTATTGAGCGATTCGAATTGGAAAATGCAAGGACGATTCAAGACCGACGATCTTCGTATCGGTTGGATGAGCGCTGCTGAGGTTTCTGACCGGAGTAGCTACCGGAAAGGAACGGAACTAGTAGCCGTCTGAACATGTGTGTTGATTGTACGGATATACAAGGAATTTGATGCCTTCGGTTTCGTTCAGACCCAGAACGGACTTGTAAATGGACTGTGTGTCTGACATTGGATTTTGTTCTATACTGATTGATCTCTGTTAAATATATATTTGTTTGGCGGCGGAGAATTTATTCTTTTGCTTAACGCCCTTCTCTGAGATGTACGAGCTCAGAGGTTATATATCGATAGAAATCAATCGTATGGAGTGGATTACCTATGTGGCATGCCAAGATGCTATGATCAAGGCTTCTGTTGCAAAGCAAAGTCTTGTGGATGATGATCAAAGCACGGTCTACGTGGCCTAGCTTTGTGTATTTCGTAGATTCGCGAGCCTCACACCTCGGTATGAGTTAAAAACGGGATACAGACCGCTGCGAGAGCACGACGTTTCTTTCTAGCTATGGTTGTGTCAGTGACTTACCAGCCCTGACATTTATATCTACTTTTCACCTTTGTGGTTGTTGGAATGCGAGGCGCCTCGATTATAGGTCTGTAAGGATCGGGAAACGTGTGTTCAGGAATTGCCAATCCTCAAACGTAAGAGAGGACCGGCCCAGCCGAATCCAGGGTTGCCTAGAGTGCGTAGTCCTGAGGCATTTGCTAGAATGTCTCGAAGCGGAGAGGAGCTTGCCCCTTGCCTCGACTCATGACGGAAATCCAATTTCCAATACAAGATAACGGATTCGATTGTAACTTATATATGGCAAAATAGTGGCATGGGACGCTCATGTCGCCTATGATTGATATTTATGATGCTATTCATTTTTGAAACATATATGCACTAGTAATAATATCAAATGATTTTGCTTTACACGTATCAAGCATATTTGGCCATTATAAGGGAAAACTCTATCCTCCGGCTTGCGTTGCATTGTATGATGGGACTTGAGTCTTATAATGGCTTCATTCTTTTTAAAGGCATTGCGTTGTTTTAAAGAATTTACTTTGTTTTAAATGCACTAGCAATCACTGGAGTAAACCCGTTCCGCGAAAGTGGCGTGGTCCTATGATTTGCTTATTACTGTTGTTTAACTGTTAAATAGATTCCTCATACCAGTCCCCATGACTGACTCGTTGTTTGTTTCACTTTGCAAACGCGGGTGCCCTTATTTTCACACGGGCAGCCTAGTTCACAGGTGACAGGTTGTTTTTGGCTCTGCACTGTTGCATAGAGTGCATTTTGGCTCATGGCGAGGCTGACTTCATAGAGATGACTTTGACATTTTCCGCCATTATTGTACTTATATTATGATTCCGCCACTGGCGATGCAGACTGCTTTACTTTCAGTATTTATTCTCGTATGTATATGTACCGCCTTCGGCGATGTAGACTGATACTCTTATTATGTCTCACTGCATGTATGTATTCCGCCTCTGGCGATGATGACTGATCACTTCCCTTTTATTTACTAAGTTATATCCTACGCTGTGCTATTCTGATGTTGTTACATGTTGTGATTCCGCTATCATATCCATGTAAAATTATTCTATTTATTGTTTTTGCTATTATCTGTACTCTGTTATGATGATTAATGTGTTATATTCCAATGATTACCCTTAATACCGCCCCTCGGATTTTGGGATCGTCACATCTAATATCTCATTTAAAGATTTAAATTATAGAGAAAATAAACCCACAACAATATTATACCAAAATTTCGATTAACACAAACATCCATATATTTATTCTTGGCTCATATACATTGGTTCTTGATCCAGAATACATTCGCTTCTTAACATTACATATCTTTAGAGTTAATCCTATTGATTTAAAAAAAAATCTTCCGTGCTTCGGAGTCATCCAAAACTCACCATTTGATATCCCAAATTCCATTTTGTTCAAGTAATAACCTAAAATATTTATAAAAGATTATTCTATATTCCATTCACATAATTTATATTTAAGAAATTTAATCTCGAATATAACCTAAATCAAATTGCACCTTTTATTTACTATCCGTATTCGGGGTTTGTGGGTTTGAGGTCATTCGAACTCTAAAATGAATTAATTTCACCTTTCTATTCCAAACCTTCTAGTTTGGTTTTACTTCTAAACCCCAAACTTATACCTTTTACCATATTTCATAAAATCAAGTATATTAATTCATTTTATTTCCCAAACTTATTCTCACATATTCCATTTCTTAACCCATCTTAAGTGATTACTAATCCTATCATTTTCCAAACTTTTTCTCTTTCAGTATTTATCAAAACTTATCGACTATCCAAATCGTCGATAAATTCTAACTCAGTTCTCTAAATTAAATTCTTCTTAATTTAAGTCTATCGAAATTTCTAGATTCATAATTATTCCTAATTTATCTCAATTCATTGCAAATTCCGATTATATTCTAGAAACAATGAAAACATAAATTATTTAAATTTCGCTTATTCATTCTAATTCATATCAAAATATTTTCTTTGAGTAAATCCAAACAATTACAATCACTTATGTAAATGGTTTTAATTATTTTTTGACTTTCCGATTAGAATCATACAGTCCTCCCATTTTTGAAACTCGAAAATAATCGCTGATGATGTCCAGATCAACAACAGAGTTATCCTCCATCGACTAGAATGTGATTCTATATATATCTAGTGTACATTGGACTTCGCATATACGTTAGCTAGGCGTATATTCAAAATCCTTACATACTTGATAGTCCAATCATAACGTCGACTAATATACTCAAACCCTTATTGTCAATTATATTTCAAAACAATTTCGCATCTCAAAATGGTTTATAGAATTCAAAATAGTTTATATTCCCGAAATATGCCCAACTAGTTTCAAAATCATGCTTAATATCATTATATCTCCCACTAAATTCTTCAAGATCCATTTTAAATCCTTCCACCAAATTCTCTTAATCTTTCCATATTCTTTTCAATATCATTCTAAATATTCTTTGGATTATTTATCTAATTCTTAACATCGAAAACCAAGCTATCAAATTTAACCATTCTAAAAGCGGATGCCTTTATTTATAATATATTCTTTTAGGTTTATTTTAATTTTCAACAATCGTCCTCACATAGGAAACACTCATAAACTCATTCTAGGGTATTAATTACCCTATCTCTAATGAGTTTCTACACTGCTGTTCTGATACTAATGAATATACACCTTGAGCTGGGTTTAACAACTCTGATACCACATGTGACGACCCAACTTCCAATCACCTAGAGTCAATGTTTAAACCAACTCCAGATGTTTGAAAGTCGGATTCTCTAGGGTAGTACACATTAGACCATAATAAAATAAACTTTTATTACTCAAAACTTGATTACAACAGAGTTTATACTATCGGAGTTATAATAAAATACACAGTGAAAAAATAACCACAACGGAAGAAACGAGACGATATAGCGGAAGTATTCCAACTCTATCTCGAAGCTCCAACCCAAAAGCGCTTCTAATCTTGCTCCAAGGATCTATAACTGTAAAACTAAACTACTAGCTGCCCGTGTGAAAATTTATGGGCACCTAGAGTTTAGAAAGGGACAATAAACTCCAGGTCAGTCATGGGACTGGTGTGAGAATATAAAACATTTTGCTATATATTAAGGTAAATCAGAGGATCACGCCGTATAATATGGAACGGGTTTACTCCTATGATTGCCAGTGCATAAGTCGTACATGAGTTTTGAAAAAAATGAGACTATTATAAAGCTCGCCCCGAACACACCAAACAAAATGCAAATGCAAGCACATACTTGGACAAGTCTTATCCTTCTAATGCCAAATCCATGATATATGTCGACGGTGTGTATTATCACTACTAATAACATTTTACAAATAAATATACAAATCTAGGAAGCATAGTAACTATGCTTACATATATAGTTTACAAACAAAGAATTCGAATGGCTTGTATTATTGGTTATTGGATTTCAAACAAGATGGTTCCTGGCACAAAAGATCAATCGATGACACGAAGCCAAGTATCTCCCGGTTAACATCCAAACAACGGACACCGAATACATAGCGCAATAGTATATAACCCGGTTAAATCCAGACATCGGACATCATATATACTTTATTCCCTCCGGTTTTGAGGTAGATCTACCACTACAGCTTTCAAATTTCACTAGAGATTATGTATGCAACATAACCGCAGTTTCCCATCATTTCAGGTTGTGAGGTTCGCGAGGTTTCGTACCACAAAGCTACGCTCTTACACTAAGCCAAGCTTTGATCATTTCATCAACTTCAGCACTTCGCATGCCACACTGTCATTTCATAATCTACAACTGACAATCACTGACCAAATAAATTTGGGTCAAGGGAATAAATTCCCATCACCAATAGAACATGTTCAGTAATAATCAGTTAATACACTTTAAGATACAGTGTTAGACACACACATCCACACGAGTTCGTTCTGGGTTCGAACAAAGCCGAAGGCACCTTATTTCACGACTCAAGTTTGAGTGCGAAGGCCCTTGCAAATCAGAAAATTCTTTAAATGCGATCGGGCATTCTGCCACTTCGGTAATAGGGTCGTCTATCTACAGTAGCTATTCAGTAAAGAAACAAATCAGCAAGCAACCCGTTCAATGTGAAGAACTACAGTCTTCAATCGTCATTTTGTGTCTTCATTTGTTTCGTCGAATGATTATTTTGAATGGTTTTCGAGAAGTAAATTTCGATCCCGGTCTTTCCAAATAACCAGCTGAAACGACCCTAACTTCCCCGTAAAGGAAAGCCTGGATTGAGTTGAGAACACGACAAATTAGAAGACAAACAGAACAACATTTCATTGCTTATTACAAAAATTTACATCAGAGTACAGAATATACAGAGTATGAACAAATAACATACATTTGATAAATATTAGAGATTTATAATTGACAATGCAGCGGAAACTAATACAAAACACAACTGAAAGAGATAAACGGATACAGAGCTTTCTGAATATCATTCCAACTGTAAACCAGGATCCTATGAATATAAATCTGCAAAACCAAAACTACTAGCTGCCCATGTGGAAAATAAGGACACACAGAGTTTAGGTTAAAACAATAAACTCTAGGTCAATCATGTGATTGGTGTGAGAACTAAAACAGTTATTTAAATCTTTACTTCAAAATAAAGTAAATATAGGGACAATGCCATATAACTCGGAACGGGTTTTCTCCAAAGAATACCAGTGCATAAAACAAACAGCGCAATGCTTTTTGAAAAAAATGAAGCTATTATAAGACCCAGGTCCCATCACACAATGCAATGCAAGCCGGAGGATAGGGTTTTCCCTTATAATAGTTAAACATTCTTGGTACATTTAAAACAAATCATTTGATACTATTATAAGTGCATAGCGTATATAGAAACTTAAAATATAAATGTATCAATCATAGGCGGCATGGGTACCATCTATCATGTCACCAATACTAGGCTCTACAACCAAAACTAAAATGTCACGTATTGGAAATTGGATTTCCACCATGAGTCGAGGCAAGGGATGCACTCCATGCTGGCTTCGAGACACTCTAGCAAATGCCTCAGGGCTCGGATGCTGGCGAACCCTTGGATCTTCAGGGCCGGTCCACACATTGCGGATTAGTTATGCTTGAACACACGTTTCCCGTACCTATCGGACCTATCCATCGGCTCCTTAGAGACTGATATATCCGAGGCGCCTCGCATTCCAACAACCACACGGGTAAAAATAATAATAATGTCAGGGCTTGTAAAACGCTGACACCACCCATAGCTAGAAAGAAAAGTCATGCACTCCCTGTAGTCACGATCTCGTTTTTGACTCATACCGAGGTGTGAGGCTCGCGAATTAACGCTTTACACAAAGCTATGCCACACAGGCCGTGCTTTGATCACCAACCAAAAGACTCTGCTTTTCAACAGAAGTCTTGATCATTTGCATCTCAGCATGCCACACAGGCCATTCATGCCATGCGACTGATATCTATCGATATATAACCTCTAAGCTCGTACGTCTCAGAGAAGGGCGTTAAGCAAGAGAATAAATTCTCCACCGCCAAACAGATATATATTCAATACAAATCAATCAACAATGAATAAAATCCAATGTCAGCCACACAGTCCATTTATAAGTTCGTTCTGGGTCTGAACAAAACCGGAGGCACCTTATTCCTCATCCCATATGTCCAATACAGGAGAGAGGCCCTCACATATCCGTCGATCTCCAAGTACGTCTGAACGATCACCACTTATTACCTCATCTTGGGTGTACAGCCCAACCAAGACATCAGTAATCATCCAAACGATGTGAAGACCTCCGGTCTTCAACCACCGTCTTCATCGTTGACTTGTCGAATCAGTTATTCAGAATGGGTATAAACCCGGTCCTTCCAAATAACTCGCGTATATAATAAACAAGTCCTATAAAACACAACATACGCCTCATTCCAACTCTGAATATTCTTTTATTTAAATATTCATATCCTTTGGGAAAGGTTCCCATTAATTTTATCAAAGATAAATTCTTTAAATTTATTCTTTAATCTTCCTTTGGATATCATTTCAAACCATATTAAGGTTTTCCAAACTAGTCGGGATTAGCGCACCTTACAGAAGCAATCATTTGTTTAATTTCTCAATCCCAACTTATTCATCCCATGGAGCAAAACTGGTAATACTCCATATCTAACACCGCGGTGTTATCGGTAAAATTAATTACTATTTCACATTCAAATATACTTAAAGATTTAACTATCGCTTTGGAGCAAAACTGGAGATACTCCATTCTCGTTCATTTCAATCTGATTAAAGATTCATTAGAACTCCACTTAGTTTTAATCTTCCTAAAAATCAATATTGATGATTATTCAGAGCTAAGAAATTAATCTTATCTTTAACTGGGTTAAAGAACCAATGCCATTTAAAACACGGTTCACGATAAACCCAAAATCACATTCCATCAGTCTCTAACCGTAAATTAGTAAGAGAACAATTCCCTAAGTATTAATCCCAATTGCCGAAACCAACATCAGATCAATACCTAGGAAACCATTCAACTTAGCTAATCTCCCGTTAGTTTCTCATTTTCTTAACTCCATTGTGTTTAAGAACAGCATTTTTAAAGATACCATTCACGACAAACCCAAAATTAAATTCCACTTAAATATTAATTAATTGGTAAACTTAATTAAATCTTAATAAAAAGATTTGATCCTTTCTCAACTGGGTTTAAGAATAGTGTTAGTGAAGACACCGTTCACGACAAACCCAAAATCCCATTTGACATTAAATACAAGGCTCTGAATAGAAAAAATATTGGCTTATATGCAATATCAAATTCCGAAACCAACAAATATCATATTGGAATAACGATATATATATCTTCCAAATCCCACCACAATATCCGTATAATCATGGAATCCAATATCGAAATATTCCGAAGATACTTTCGTTTCAAATCCATTCCAATTCTTATATTGGAAATTTTTGGTTATATTAAAACCATTCACAAATCCAATTTATTTATTTAAAAATATTGGATTTTTAATTTTAGTTCATAACTAGTTCATTTCGATAAAAATATATTTTTATCCTTTCAAATATGGATTTTTTCATCACAATTCTTTCCAAATCATTTATTATGATTTTACATAAATTATTGATATTTTTAATAATTTTACCAAGCACGTACAGTCGATTTCCATAAACGGTCATCGAACTGCACTTACAACGACCTTTTCCAAATTTGATTTGGACATTATTCTAAATCCAACCGTTAGATTTAAAATCTCTTTTATTCGTTGGAAAGCTCTTTTTGGTATGAACCCAACGGTTTCGGTTTTAGGAGCATCCGAAGGTCGAATCTCCCGTAATATCAATACGAAGTCAATGGTCGAAATTCGCGAACGGTCGTTGCGCGTCGCGTTCTATTCAGGCCATATTATATACATATATATATATATATATATTTCGTCGATATCCATTTTAAAACGTATTTTATAAATCGTTTTAATTTCGTTTTCAAAATGATTTCAACTTCATATTCAATTTCAAATAAAAATTGAATATTTCATATCATCGATATACAAATGATAATATTTTCAAAACATTAGATTTTCAAATCACTTCCATTTCGATATTCATTTTAAAAATGAATAAAATCGATATAAATATCGTTCACGTCAAAATGGCGTTAATCTAATCAACACGCTTTTATTCAACGCATGAATATATTTTATTCAACAAATGAACATATTATTTTAAAATATTCTTTATGTATTCTATTCAACACATGAATATATTATTTTAAAATATTCTTTATTTTCGAATTGGAATGAGACACAATCAATTACCATATAATGTTAATTATATGGATTCCATACAACACATGTATATAATAACAATCATAAACAATCAACCATCATCCAAAGTGCACTACACAACTG
This sequence comes from Allium sativum, assembly GCA_030737875.1. Taxonomy (NCBI): domain Eukaryota; kingdom Viridiplantae; phylum Streptophyta; class Magnoliopsida; order Asparagales; family Amaryllidaceae; genus Allium; species Allium sativum. The sequence goes on from CM060919.1 coordinate 1,421,236, forward strand.
CATAAGCATTAAATTTAAATAATTAACGCTTACAACAGTCTGTCAACCCATCGATTGAAATACAACTAAATATTGGGATTAATGTATGTCCAATATCATCCCAATACCCATGTGGCGTTTTTAAACAACAAACACTGATTATTATTTGTCCAGTTGGGCGATGTGTAAAATATATCGTCTCAATCAATATCAGTCAAATGTGTGTACATAAACAAATCGTCCGATTTGTAAATGAATATTTATTTTATTTCAACAAATGAATATTTTATTTTATTCAACACATGAATATATTATTTTATTCAACACACGAATAATTATTTTATTCAACACATGAATATATTATACAGTCCATTTCATGTCACAACCAACTTTCACAACACAATCAAACAAACAAGTCGTCCATGGTCTGTGGACAATGAGGAACAGGTCATATTTGCAGTTATGAAATAAATAACTGTATAAAAATAATTTTGGTGAGAAGTTCTCACCTTTAGTTTCCACTCCGTCGGTCTTTAATTGACGGTTTTGGTACCATTTGGATTTAAATTTGCTCCAAATTCAAACAAGCTCCAATTTAGACCCAGTCATTTTTGTTGCAAAGCTCTCGACTCCACGGTCGCAGTAGATCCTGTTTCATGCGATTTGGAGTTTGTGGAAAAAAGATACTAATATACGAACATGGAATATTATTTAAATAATAAGATCACTATCCACCTTCTTCTCCAAACGATACCCTCAACTTAAAATGCTTGCCACGGCCAAACCATAAGTCAGAATTGCACGAAACCAGCGCCATTCTGTCCAGCTTCTCCTCCTCTTTCCAGCCGGATGGTCTCCCCCTCCAGTTCTCCACGTGGGCCCCATGATCTGCAGTTGAACGGAAAACTGTCGGTTCCGTTCGTCTTAGTGTTGCGGCCGCCTCAGTGCTCCAAATGCCCCCAATTTTTACCAGTAGTTTGGTCTCGACCTCCTGGACAATTTTCCCTTTGGTCCCTTTGCCTGGAAATGCACGGATCAATGAGAAATTGCCCATCTTTGCGACTGCTCTATTTTCAGCACCCCTCCAATAAAATTGACATTCTGGCCAACTCCAACCACCTGGGACCATGCCACCACTGCCAACATCTTCATATGATTCCACTCTACCTTCCCTCCAAACCGATCGATCTAATTCTCTATGTGATGCCCACAACAACCAAAATACGAAAACTGACATGTTGCATGTCGAGCCCAATTCCGCCAAACCACCAGTCCAATCACCACCAAATTTTTACAGTAGCTAGTACTCATCGTGCTCTACAATCTCACAAAATTTCATAGACTAACTCTTTATGGTTTGGGAGATATAAATTAGTTAGTTTCAGGGGCTTTTTTGCAAAATGTTTTTCAGGGAGGAAAGGGGCTGCCGATTTCCAAAGAAGAAGAGGGAGAGAAGTGAGGTTTTTGTGGAGGAAAAGATATTATATAGTGGAAAGTTTTATTTTTTTATTACTTTCTTTAGTTGGCGTTGTCTCAAATCGACAGTTATCGATGTCGCGGCCACACACGAACTCCGTTGTCGATGATAATTGACATGGTGCTATGTCTTGACGATACGGCTCTAATAAAACTAGTTTCATCGAATTCCGAGTCTGTTTGCTCAGAAAGCTCTATTTCTAGCCTAAATGGCTCTTCACTTCATAATTTATCCTATACGGCCACATATGGACTCCAAAAATTATGAAAATTGGAATCTAGCAATAATTTAACATTCCGGATCCAACAAAAGTGGTTTCGTAAAAAATGGAGGTCGTTTGCAAAATGGCTATTTTTCCATAGCGACTATTCTGAATTTTCAACTGGACATAACTTTTTATTCCCGCTATGAAATTTCAATTTTTCGGATTTGTTTGAAAGATATTTTCAAATAGATTCAAATATTTTTGGTTTCACTAAAATCCGGTTTATTTTTAATCATGTACATCCATTTTAAATTTGAAATCGAATTTTCAAACTACCGCACCATTTCCAATTTATTTTATAATTAAAATAAAATATTTATATTCTAATTTCGATTTAAATAAATTTATACGTTCTAATTCTATTCAGAATAAATTTCTAATCGTTATTATTTAAAATAAATCATTTCAAATATTCAAAATTCACTAAAATTGCTAAAATAAAAATTTTAAATTGGTTCTGATTTTCCGAGTTGTTACACCAGCGCTTCATGTGGAATCCATATTTCAAATTAATTTCTTTCCACTAAACAGATACATAACTTAATTCTTCTAAATTTCAAAATAATCATTTATCTAATTTCAAACAATCATTTTCAACTCAAGGATCTAGATTAACGATATTTCTTTAATTCAAACTCGTTGTATTCATTCAACACGGATTCATTACAATCGAGTCAAAGGACTCAGGATTGAAACAATTCCCAATTTAAAAATAAAATAAAATAAATATTTGAAACTAATACATGTGTTATTAACTAACTTTAAACTAGAAAGGGTTAAAATAATGACTTAACATATATTAAATTTTAAAGAAGTATACAAATATAATATTTTTAAACATATATATCTTTTAAATCAAATAAGTTATATTTAAATATTTTTGAAACTAATATACCATGGTTTAAATAGTTGAAATCCATATAAATATAAAAATTACTTAACTGGAATTGTTTCATTCCTGTGTCGATGATTTTAAACCATATTCATATTCGAAGAGTATAACTAGTTCTGATAATCTTGAGTTAATCCAATTGATTTCAAAGACGTTTAACTTGTTTACTTTGGTTCACTTTGATCTATGTTAACAATTATAATTAAACTAAGCCTCACTCGGTAAACAATGTTAATATCATATCATTCAAGTTAAAACCAAATGATTTGTATTTGATATACACTTGGTTACAGATCGAGACTTCTTATACCCAATATATATTCCATATTAAACTATTACTGTAAGTGGGAATTCGATATTTTCACTATTCAATTCCTTAAATAGTATTTGTCATCATCTACAGAACTTATATTAAATATCCAAAGATCACATTCATCGAATCAAATTTTAACAAACTTAAATTGGAAAAATTTATTATTATTACGCAATATTTGAGATTCACTTTCAATTTTCTCTTTTACCAGCCTGGACAAGTGAACGTTGGCCAGGTAAGTTCAGCGCACTGGCTGCCGCATCCCTTGCCTTAGCTACACACCCCTTTTACCATTGTAGAACTGATAATGGAACAACTTACTTGTTAACACGAACTTAAGTTTCATTCTTTACTTTAACTTCAATTTCAAATTATTATTCAAAGCCATTTATAATATATTATTATAAATATCTATCTAAACTTATATCAAATTTCAAGATAGAATAATTCAAGTTTAAATATCTTTCAAACAATTTTATAATGTTTTCTCAAACTATTAACTAAAGTCAAATTAGTTTTCACAAATCCAATAGTTCGAGTTTGCCAAACAAGACAGTAATTAAGTCTAAAATCAGCAATCAGTTTACACTAATAACAACATGATGATTAGTTTCCAACATCAAATTATTCAGACTATTAAAACAAACTAACAATTTTCCAAAGTATACCAAAACACTATTTCAATATTTAACATGTTCTTAACATATATTGGTCAATAAAAACATTGTAATAATACGCTATCATTGAATCAACCTTATCCAATTAATTCAATATCATTAAATAAATTATTAGTTGGAAAATTTATTTCAATAACCAAATATTATTAGTTAACAAATATATTCAAATCAAAGGATAATAACAACATTGATAAATCAGTAGATGTAATTAGATCAACATTTTAATTGATAAAATACTACATACTCATTTAATTGTCATTTACCCATAAATCAATCTTTGATTAATTTTAGGGAAGCACTAAATTTCCATCGAAAATTTGTACATGTGTCTATTCACACATTCTACAATGCATTTGCATCCATTTCTCTATGGCAAACAACAAACAATTTACGAACACGCGTTATAACATTAACACGCTTTGATATACAATTTATATTGGCAACCATTGCACAATAGCCATACTATCTACAAATTATCATATCCATATTTATGCAAACAATAAATTTAGGTTATAAAATAACGCTTGTTCATATGCCGTTTACCAACCATGAGCATACATTCACACAACGCGTTAGTTCTACGATCATAGATTTAACATATATGCAACTTATTACCTCTAGATGTCAATCACAATGTAGTCAACCATATTTACCATATAATTAAAGTTTTACCGTACTAATTAAATTTAAATATTTAATTTATGTTACAAAATAAAAGAAGAACAGAAGAAAATAAGAGAGAGCAGACATTATTATTCATTCAGATGTCTTAACAACATACACAAGCTCTCTATTTATAGGATTTACATGTCTCATCAATTACAATAGTGTCCCTTGCATTAAGCGTATTCACCCTTGAAAACATATATATTACAACACTCCCCCTTGAATATGCGTATGCAAAGATGATAAGATCGATTGCTTCATTAAAAACCTTTTTACGAAAAACCCTGTGGGAAAAATCATAAACAAGGAAAAGAGTACAATTTATTTCATCTCTAGGTAACATATTGACAATATGTTCCAATGAGGGTTAATACTTCTGGATCAAAATAATGCCTCATTAGAAACCTTACTAACAAAAACCCGATGGGAAAAATATTAGTGAAGGAAAAGAGTACACTATAGCATTATATATGCTCCCCCTGATTCGTAACGCATTATTCAAATAGTTTTGTGATGCAAACGACGCATACCAATTTTATAAACCATCTTCTGAAATGTTGACTTTGGAAGTGCTTTAGTGAATAAATCTGCTGGATTTTCTTAAGACTGAATTTGCTTCACTTCTATCTTATTGTCCTTTTGAAGTTCATGTGTGAAGAAGAATTTGGGAGAAATGTGCTTCGTCCTATCACCCTTGATATATCCTGCTCGAATCTGAGCTACGCATGCGGCATTGTCTTCGTAAATGATGGTTGATCATTCTGTTGTTGAGGGAAGTTGACATGTGTTTCGAATGTGTTCGATTAATGATCTCAACCAAATACATTCTCGGCTTGCTTCATGTAGTGCTAATATTTCAGAATGATTAGATGATGTTGCTACCAATGTTTGCTTTGTAGATCGCCATGAAATAGCTGCATTGCTGTTAGTAAAAACATATCCAGTTTGTGATCTTGCTTTATGTGGATCAGAAAGGTAACCTGCATCAGCATAACCAACTAGAATCGGATTATTGCCTATGTTAGAATAAAACAAGCCTAAATCTGTGGTTCCTCGCATATATCTCATGATATGTTTTATGCCATTCCAGTGTCTTTTAGTAGGTGCAGAACTATATCTGGCTAGAAGATTGACTGAAAATGCAATATCTTGTCTCGTGCATTGTGCTAAATATAATAATGCACCAATTGCAATGAGATATGGTACTTCTGGACCAAGGGCATTTTCATCATCTTCTTTTGGTCGGTAAGGATCTTTTTTAATATCTAGTGATCTGACAACCATATGTGTACTAAGTGGATATGCTTTATCCATTTGAAAACGCTTCAGGATTTTCTCAATGTAATTTGATTGATGGATTAATATGCCATTTTTACTGTGCTCAATCTGTAGACCAAGACAGTATTTGGTTTTGCCAAGATCTTTCATTTTAAATTCCTGTTTTAGGTAATCTATTGTTTCATTGATCTCTTCTAGAGTTCCAATCAAATTTATATCATCAACATATACTGCTAAGATAGCAAATCCCTTTACCGATTTCTTTATAAAGACATATGGACAAATGATATTGTTTTTGTACCCAGCTTTTACTAAATATTCACTAAGATGATTATACCACATTCTACCAGATTGTTTCCAACCGTATAGTGATCGTCTCAATTTTAATGAATACCTTGACTTTGATTTTGCTTCAGGCAATTTATATCCGTCTGGGATTTTCATGTAAATATCAGTATCCAATTCACCGTATAGGTAAGCTGTCACAACATCAGTCAATCTTATATCAAGCTTCTCAGAAACTACAAGGCTTATTAAATATCTAAATGTTATAACATCCATAACGGGAGAGTACGTTTCTTTGAAGTCAAAACCTAGTCTCTGGAGGAAACGTTGTGCAACAAGCCTTGCCTTGTATCTCACAACTTCATTTTTATCATTTCGTTTTCTAACGAATACCCATTTGTAACCGACTGGTTTAACACCTTCTGGTGTTTTCTCTATTGGTCCAAATACACCATGTTTTTGAAGTGAATCTAACTCAACCTGAATAGCATCTTTCCACTTTGGCAAATCTTGTCTTTTTCGACATTCATTTATGCTAATTGGTTCATTATCATTATTCTCATTATAATCATGACTTTTAATTATTTCAGTAGCTACTGCGAATGAGAATACATCATCAATTGTTATTTTACTTTGATCCCATATTTCTCCATAATTCGTATAAAACATTGAGATCTCATTATTATTAGGTACCGTTTTATTTTCGGAAGCTTCTATTATTTCTTATAGGATAATAGTTCCTTCACTGATTTTAGGAGAATTGAGATTTTCTTTTGAGTTATGCTTTGGATCATTTATAACCTCTTTGGAAGGTTTGCTAATTGATGATTTTTCATTAGACTTACTTTTTCTAGGCACCAAGTCTTTTGAACCTATCGGTCTTCCACGTTTTTGTCTAGCTTTCGATTCATTTGCTGCTATTGGTCCTTCGGGGATTTCAATTCTAGCTGGTGTATTTGCTGCTGGAATGTGAGATTTAGTTATTTTTGCAGCATCATTAAATGCATCTGGCATTTGATTTGCAATATTTTGAATATGCAAAATTCTTTGTACCTCATATTGACATTGTTTGGTACGTGGATCCAAATGAAACATAGAGGGATTATTCCATGAAATTTCATGCCGTTCTACTGGAACGGTCTTTTCTCCCCCTAACGGCGGGAAATTTGACTCATCAAATTTGCAATCTGCAAATCTTGCAGTAAATACATCACTCGTAAGAGGTTCAAGATAATGAATTATCGAAGGTGAGTCATATCCTACGTAAATTCCCAACCTTCTTTGAGGACCCATTTTAGTACGAAGTGGGGGACTAATGGGTACATGCACAGCGCAACAAAATTTTCGTAGGTGTGAGATATTTGGTTTGGATCCAGTTAAAAGCTATGATGGTGAAAATTTATAATAAGCCGTTGGTCTAATTTTAATCAATTTGGATGCATGCAGAATTGCATGTCCCCAAGCTGTAACAGGCAACTTTGTTTGCATAAGTAATGGTCTTGCAATAAGTTGCAAACACTTAATTAGTGATTCTGCCAGACCATTTTGAGTATGAACATGAGCTACTGGATGTTCAACTTCAATTCCCAGTGATAAACAATAATCATCAAATACTTGAGAAGTGAATTCTCCAGCATTAACTAATCGTATTGATTTAATTTGTTGATCGGGGAAGTGTGCTCTTAATTTAATTATTTGAGCAAGTAATTTGGCAAATGCCATGTTTCCAGTAGATAGCAAACATACATGTGACCAACAAGTCGATGCATCAATTAACACCATAAAGTATCTAAATGGCCCATAAGGGGGTTGAATTAGACCACATATATCACCTTGAATTCTTTGCAAAAATGCTGGAGATTCAGAGGTGATCTTACTATATGAAGGTCGAGTAATTAATTTTCCTTGTGCATATGATGTACACATGTAATCATTTGGTAAATTCAACTGATTTGGTAAATCATGCCCATTTGAGTTCTTAGCAATTTTACGCATCATAGTTGATACAGGATGACCTAAACGATCATGCAAAAGAATCAATTTCTTTGTATTTGCGAGCTTCGGGCTCATGTTTATAAAATGAGATTCAACTATGCCAATTTTGGTAAAGTATAATCCAGTTGAAATTGTACCAAATTTTTCTAAAATAAGCTTTTGGCTTTCAATTTTAGAAATAACACAAAGATATTCTTTGTTGTTTTCATTTATAGTTTCAATATGATATCCATTCATTCTTATATCTTTGAAGCTAAGCAAATTTCTTTTAGAATTGCTTGAATATAGTGCATTCTAAATGAATATATGTGTACCATTTGGTAACACTACATGGGCTCTTCCGGACCCTTCAATTATATTGGCTGAACCAACTATAGTTGAAACTTTATATGAAATATTTTCAGATAATTCAGAGAAAAACTTTGGGTTTTTCAAAATCGTATGAGTAGTTCCACTATCAACCAGACATATATCATAATTTAAACATTGTCGATCCATACCTTAAGAAATAAATACAGCCAGTCAATAACAGAAATAACTCATAAATATAAATAAATATCCATGTGAATAAACAACTAATCAAAGTCCAACATTACACATTATTTCTGCAATTCAATAAGAATAAACTAAAAGAAAAACAAATAAAAGTTCCAAACTAAAACATGCTGAAGGGAAATGAAACAAAAATAAAAAAACACAGGATGAGATTCAGGCTAGTCATTGGTTGGTTCGGTTAATTTGTTCGAATATTGTATTTAAATTTTCATCGCTGAATAAATTCCCATCATAGTCTTCAAAGAAATCATCTAACATCAGGTCAGTGTTATCGGACAATCCCTCAGTGTTATTTGTCTCGATATTCTTCGATTTATGGTATTCTTCAATTGTTTTCTTTGATGGTCTAGAAGTGCGTGACCAGTGTGCCCGCATCTATAGCAAATGTCCTCATAATGCTTCTTATTTTCAGCAGCTGAATTATTGCTATTTCCAGGCTCATTTTTCATTTGCTGCTTAAAATTAGTAGTTTTGTTGACTCCGAAACCACTATAACCACCTCTGCTGGGGTTGTATCCGCGTCCACGTCCACGACCACGTCCTCTTCCTTTTCCTCTGCCACGACCTCTTCCGGAGTGGGAAAAGTTAGCATTAACTTCAGGTAATGCAGCTGGACCAGTTGGCCTTGAGGAGTGGTTTTTAAGAAGCAGTTCATTGTTTTGTTCAGCAATCAATGGACATTCTATAAGTTCAGAATATTTTGTAAAGTGACGCTCTCGATATTGCTGCTACAGGAGCACATTCGAGGCATGAAATGTTGAGAAGGTCTTTTCCAACATTTGCGCATCATCTACCCTTTCTACACATAATTTTAGTTTAGAAGTAATTCTAAACATAGTGGAATTATATTCCCTAACGGTTTTAAAGTCTTGAAACCTCAGGTTCAACCACTCTTGTCTCGTATTTGGAAGTATAACCGTCTTATGGTGGTCATATCGCTCCTTCAGGGAGTTCCATAGGTGGAGAGGGTTTTTTCAGTTAAATATTCTGATTTTAAATCATCGTGGATGTGGCGTCTTAAAAATATCAGAGCCTTTACCCTGTCATGCTGGGACATATTATTGCCATTTTTAATGGCGTTATCTAAGTACTGAGATTGTAAATGAATCTCGGCATCCAGTATCCATGACAAATAATTGTCTCCAGAAATGTCCAATGCTTTAAATTCAAGCTTAGCGATGTTCGACATTTTGCAAACTACATTAAAAAAAATTGCACTAAATGAACTGTACGATAAAATAAATAAATAAATAAAGTATTGACAATGAACAACTGTATATGAGCTACTTCATTGTTGGAACTAAAACTTGCTGTCAAATAAAATCAATCATATACTTGTTTGAGCTCATGCGCCATATATGTTTAATATTATCAAAGTAGAAGAAAAAAAATCATGCATTAATAGGATATAGATCAATAATATCTACCACAACATTAAACCATGCATCATTTGAAGTCCGAAACCAAGTAGGGATGTGTTTCACTAACGAAACATTTTAGTAAAATACAAAAGTAGAAATAGATACACAAACATTTCTATAATGAAACATTACACTAAACCAAGGTGGGACGTATTGCCACATATGTTGGTTTAAACAGTGAAACTGAAATATTTCCATGATAGAATGATTAAAGATAGTGGCTTTTGTTGTGCGGAAGTAAGTACAGCGATTTACCTTGGTTTGGAAAGTAGAAAGATAAGAAAGAGTTGTATTTAAGAGTTTTTGCTGTGCGGAAATAAAAACCGTAGATAGTTCTTATAAAGCAAAAGGAAAGAAAAAAAATCCCTGAATATTGGTAGACCGGGTAAGTAGGTAAGATAACACACCGTTAGTCACAAGATAAAAAGTAATACCGTATAGCAAAAGAAACGGTACACCGATTAAAGTTAAGACTTTTTCATAAAGAAAAATTAAAACAAATATTTGAACAGCAGGTGATAACGTAGCACGGAGAAAAAGAAGAACACAAGAAAATAAGAGAGAGCAGACATTATTATTCATTCAGATGTCTTAACAACATACACAAGCTCTCTATTTACAGGCTTTACATGTCTCATCAATTACAATAGTGTCCCTTGCATTAAGCGTATTCACCCTTGAAAACATATACATTACAACAATTTAGAGGTTCTCACACGTCCGATTTTGTTCACACTTTTTTTTAAGTGTGAACAAAACACTCAGACCCTATTGGAGGAATTCAGGAGGGTCCATATGTGATCGAACAAATTCCTCTAATAGGAGGAAAGTGTTTTGTTCACACTTAAAAAAAAGTGTGAACAAAATCCTATTCGGTTCTCATGACTATTGCTTTCCAGACGAGGACCCTCTTCTCTGTACAAAAATGTTCCAATTTCTGCGTCTACCTTTATGCTGCTCTCTCTCTCTTCTTGTTCATTTTTTTTTCTTTTCTCTGTCCAAATCCAAACACTGGACGGTGCTTTCACTTTACACCCAAACTCCAGTAATCAATTCAACCCACACACGGCACCCTTACTGACATGTATATAATACCCAGACCTTCAAATAGCTACCCTTCCTTGCGTCTCTTTCTTGTTTTCTTTTTTTTCCCTTGTGTTTTCCTTTTTTTATATATGGCAAGGCTTTGGTCTGCACAAGAGAAATTACACATGCATGTGCATGCGAGAGGTGTTTCGTGCGTGGACTCCTTCTGGTGCAAGGATGATTGATGGTCACATTGATTTTAGAAGAGAGGATCGTGTCTGACTGAGTTAAGGGAGCTGGCGGGAGTGAAGTGTGGACCAGAGAGGAGTAGTAGATGGAGGTGTATGCTACTGGGAGGGGCGCGGTTTGATGGCGGCAGGAGGAGCAGACTGGAAGTGTTAGTGGTGAAAGCGCTGAATTTGGAGAAAGAGGTGCGCAATGGGCGAATTGTAAGCACGGTGCGCCGGTGAGTGGATGTGGAGTTCTGTCAGGAAGTCGAGAGGATTAATGGTGTCAGGGCAGAAGAAAAAAACATGCATACGGTTCAACGTTTTTTACTCTCTCCCTCCCTCCCTCCCCCCACCACCCCCCCCCCCCCCCGCGGCATTCTGGGTCTCTAGAAGTGGAGGCGTTTGCTAACACCGGTGGGGAGATTTTGTAGCAGTAAGGAAGGGTGCAAGCACAAGCTACTCATTTGCAAACTTTTTTTTATATATTTTATTTTGTTTTTATGCATGGCTAAAGCTTTGAAAAGTTGGGAAGAATAAAGAAACAGGCGAAAGAAGAATGAACGGGCGAGAGGAAGTTTGTACAGGAGTTTCAAAACGGTGGATATATAGGAAATGGAATGAGAGAACTGTTAGCACGTGTAAAGCAATAGACAAGTATCCCCTCCCTTGCTTCAATTGCTTACACGTTTTTTATCTTTTTTTTTAATTTAAATAACATAGCCTTAAGGACATATTTTCCTATTAACTAACGCTTGCACCTTATTTAGCATATAAGCCTATGCACGGTTTTATGCCATGCGTTTTATTTAATACCTTCTCTCTTCTCTTTATTTATTTTTTTTTTTTTTTTGAATGTGGCTTTTGGAACATACTTATTGATGTCCAAACTAAGAATTCTCCCTTTTCAATATCACCATGCGTTTACACATATGGAAGGATCTCATGCATGAGTTCCATGACATGTTCCTCTTTATTTGAAATTTTTTTACACCAAAAAATTTCCTTTCGATTTCTTTTAGTTTTAATTATCGATAACCAACAACACTGAACTAATACTATAATTGTGTATACTAATGTGCCACGATCCCAAAATAAAAGTAAAACAGACCGGTTGATCAGTTATGTAAAGTGTCAAAAGGGACCACGGTTACCCTAAAATACATTATAAAAACATTTGCTTAATTTACAAAATAAAAATTACAGAAAAATTATATAAAATATTTCAAGACTACACGAACAAAAACTGAACAAAAATTTGAAATGAATATTTAATTATAATTTAATTTTGAATTCTTATCGTTTATAGCAACTAACTTGCAGATCAATTTTTAATAATCGACTACGACAAAACGTACCCTAAAATAAACATTGTTATAACTACACTTCATGATAAAAATAAACTTCAATCATTTTAAAATAATAATATAGTCTTAAAATTTTATTCCAAAATCATTTAAACCTTCCAAACTTATTTAAAATTTATATTAAATTCGAATTAAATTTTAGAAAATCTTGGGTCGTTACAATTACTGGATTCGAAGAAAGAGAACGATGATGGATAGTCTTGACCTTCGGGTCATAATTGAAATGACTAAAATAGGAGTCATACCCAGGCCAATGTGAGTTAGCTACCCTTAGCAGACATGCTATTTCGATACCATATATATTACTTTATGATTTTTTGGCCCCTTTGATTTTAGGAGTATTGTCTGGGGTGGGCGGTAGCAGGCGGCTATGCGTTACCACCAGATTGGGTCCGTAATCTGGTGGAATCACTATTGATGGGTATTACCTCGATGCCTTATCATATTTATCTTGATCTAGCCCCTATGATTTTGATTTAACGTTGTCATATAGCGGCGCATCCCTATCCACCGACCTTACTGGTGTTATATATGCGATTTTATGATAATGTATAAATAGTGTAAGGGTAAAAATGTAATCCTACGTACGCTATTTTTATATTTTATATTTAACTATAGACACTATTATAATAGCGTATTGTGTTATATAGTACCTAGTTTAACGCATCCTTAGGAGATGGAAATTCCTGTAACATCTCTTAAGTTATTGCACTCATATTGTCACATGAATTTGATTTAGCTGATACTAGGTTGGAACCCGTGCTTCGCACATGGGAAGTTATTAGATTATCGTGACGTGGATTTGATGTGTCGATTTTAGGATTCAAATTTGTGCTTTATGGATGTTGAAATTTTAAGTCCTATTTTGGGATTTCAAAAATTCCACTTACAATTTGGGAATTTCTATATAAATCCATTGATATATATCGAATACTGACATAAATTTATATTATAGGTTCTGTAATACATGTTTGGTCGAAAAAGTGTATAAACCTGTAACTATTGTGATACAAATTATTAACTGAAGATTGGTAATATAATCATTTAAGCAACTTAGTTATTGTTCGGCTGGTTCAGGTTTATGATTCTTGATTTCATTTATTTCTTTTTTCTTTTCAGGTTCATTTTGTAAATTACACCTATGATTCTTCTTTGGATTTGTGTTTTCAGTAGAAATACATCAACGAATAACCTATACCTGTATTTAAAAAACATATGTATCATACATAGAATAATTGTATTTGATTATTGATATTAACTATTTATTCATGCTCAATGAATTTGTGTCAAAAATAAGAATAGTATCACGATCTTTCTCAAAACTACTTGGGGATTTTTTTTTCCTTTTTATTAGGTCGCTTGATTCATTGTCTATACAAACTTTTGCATGGTAATGGATTAATCTACTATTTTAAGTGTAATTAAAACATTTATAAGCTAAATAAAAAAATGAGGGCAACAACTGAAGTTGAACCTGATTTATTTTAGAATATGACCGAAAGTAAAACAATATTTCCAAAATGTCTTTAGTTTCACCACAATTTTCAGTCACAATATATGCCACATGCAATGTCACATATAATATCATGTTTACGAACAAAAAGTACTACCCTTTACTTTATATTTAAACCTTATATAATCACCAAAATAATCATGCCTTCACATGATATAGCATGCATTAGAATTTTTATGAGTAAGGTACAAAGGAGGATGTAAATTTATCCGAGTTTAACTAAAATATTCCATTCTTATTTATGCACACATAGTTATCGCTATCATCGCTTCTTTCAATATTGGATCTTATTACTGTCTATGTCAACTATCCAGTATTAACCTAATTTTTCTTTGGTATGATCTCTACCTTTGCTTTAGCTTCTTCTCCAGAATCTTTGGTAGTGACTTTGCATCCATTGCCCTTCTACGATAAAAATGTTCTTCTTTGGCTCTATTGAAACACTCACACTCCAGTAATATTGCATTGTTTTGCTGGGTAATAGCGGCATTACACATTTAGGTTGTAGATGGTAAAATTAAAAAAAGTTGTGGCTTATTTTCAAATATAATAAAGCACAATGTTCCTTTTTTATCTATTGTTTATTTTATCTTGTATTCATTAATTCTAGAATTATTAATTTAAAGTTATTTTATAGTTTTGTTTTTCTGGGTAAACTAGACAAATCCTGAAATTATTTATTTAAAATTGCAACCAAGAGAAACACAAGCGGAATAGCAATAGGGAAATAATAGCCACTTGTTACTTCCATGCAGTGTTTAATTCCTCTTTAACTACATTAGAAAGTTAAAGTTTATAAACTCCTCATTGCTACTACGGTAGAAGGAAATAACATAAATCCATATTACAAGTCTATCGCATTGTTGGGATGCACTATGCCGTACAAATAATCAGGAGGTAAAGATCGACTATACATATGAACCAGAGCTATCACAAGCGCATCGACATTTACCAGGTAATCTTTGAGTTGTTGTGGCTAGAGGGTCCCTATATTTACAATAGCAAAGAACCCAAGATTCTTCTTAGTCATTTAAAAATTTGAGCAAAGGATATTTTCCGAAACCTAGCTCCAAATCTGCAATCTGAATCCTTTACTGTTCCAACTCTAGATCTTTTTTCTCAAGAAATAAATTTTGGGTCTGATATGGAATTTAACAAAGACCCCATGTGCATCTTTTTAGGTTTTTTTTCCTATCATCCTCCTCTTTCATGTACCGCTCTCGGATTACTTTAAATGCTTCTTTTGTTGCATAAGATAAACCTATTTTGGGGTCATGGTACTTGGCAGGCAAGCCGGTAACCACACATGCATTTTTCTTAGGATGTGGCATGGACTTTGTGTTTATTTCTGATTGGAATGTAGCCCCCTGTCTGAATTACAGTGTTGATATACCATTTTTGGAGGAATACTGTGTCTTTGGACTAGCATAAACAATACTCTTGTGCATAATAGCTCTTTTCTTGACTTCTTCCTCCTTTGCTAACTTGCACTCCAAAATTTTCATATTTATGATCTCTATTTGAGTAGATTCGACGAACATTTCCTCTTGATACATCAGTTTGTCCTCGGTCTCCTTCTTCCTCTTAATTGACATCATAGTTTCCTGTATTGCTTCACGTATAGCTTCTCTTTCTTCTTGCGTTACGAAAACTGGTGTCCTGGTTGACTTCCATATTATCATCTCATTTTCTCTCTCATTATTAACTTCTTGAATGTTAGTTGACTTCCTTTTCCCTGAAATCTTCTCAGAGTCAGCACCATCTTCTGAATTCGGTATAGCTTTCTTCTTAGTAACTTTCTTCCTTAATGTCTTTCCAGGATTTATCACTATTTTTTATAGTGGCAGCCTCTCCTCAACACCATTTTCAGCATCAGCATCAGGTTTAGGTTCATCTACATCTTCATCAAAATCGCTATCAAATACGTCTGCAGCTTCTGGCTCTTGTTCATAATTATTATCGTCTTTCTCTTCTTTCAGAGCTTCTTGATTCCAGAATACCTCATCATCCTTGTAACAACCCAGAATTTTGGAACCAATTTAAAATTTTTATTTTAGAAATTTTAGTGAATTTTAAATATTTAAAATAATTTATTTTAAATAATAACGATTAAAATTTTATTTAAATCGAGGTTAGAACCAATATATTTATTTTAATTATAAAAGGAGTTAGAAATAGCGCGATAGTTTAAAATTTTGAATTTGAACTTTTGACTGAATGTACAGGATTCAAAATAAATCGGATTTCAGTAAAACTAGAAACATTAGAATCTGTTTAAAAATATCCTTCCAACGAATCTGAAAAATTGCAATTTCATAACGGGAATCAAAAGTTATGTCCAATTTAAATATAGAATAGTCGTTATGGAATTTAATAAAAAAATATAGCCTTTAAAAATAGCCATTTTGCAAACGACCTCCGTTTTCGACGAGACCACTTTGGTTGGATCCAGAATGTCAAATTATTGCTAGATCCCAATTTTTATAATTTTTGGAATTAATATGCGAGCGTGGCAAAAGAAAATGTGTTTTGTCAATTTCAGTCAAATTGGATCGACCAGAAAATGGCCGTTTTTCAAACGGTCTCCAAATTCAACAAAATTAATTTTGTTAGGACCATACCGTCAAACCATAGCTAGAACTAATTTTTCTGTAATTTTTGGAGTTAGTATGTGGCCCAGGTAAATTAAAATGTATGATCAAATTAAATAATTAAATGTTTTATATTTTAAATTAACGAAAAGTTGGCTGTAACGATCGAATCGGCTGATGAGACCTAGCCCATTGTGTCCGGAACGAGGGTATTTGGCTAGAGACAACATTAGTTGGGTTGGATTTTAAGCTAGTAAAAACTAACGGGCTTTTTTGGGGAATTAATGAATTAAATAATAAAATATTATAAATACACTAACAAAGAAAACCCTAATTCCAATTGACACCCGCCACTCTTCGTTTCAAGTGCAGAAAATGATCGATTTTGAAATCCTAATCAATCCCAATCCAAGCAGTAATAAATCAAACTTCATAGACAAAATTCGAAGAGATTTCCGAGGCCTTTATTTCTATACGGATTTGATTGGTTTTCATAATGTAGATCGAGAGATTTCTGGGTTTATAGGGCACACATATGTTCGCGATTTCAAGGTGTATGGGGCTTCGAACTAGAAGCCGTTCGCGATGTGAGAGGAGGAGGCGCGGGGCTTCATCGAGGTGTTCTCCGATCGGTGGTCAGGGCCTCTGGTGGCGGTGCGTTTTGTAGTAAGGAGCGGAGTTTTTGGGTTCGGATTCCATGAGTATTCAACGAAGAAGATGACCATTTAGGAAAGGTTAATTTATAATTAAATTTCTTAATTAATAATTAATTAATTAATTAATTATGTAATTGTTTAAAGTTTAAAAGACCGTAACTTGCCCAAATTAAAACAGAATCGACGAAACCACTTGCGTTGAAATCGTGATGAAGAACACTACACGATGTAACAAACCAGAACAGAAAATGAGCTGGTGGTGATTTTTGACTAAATTAAATGAACAATTTCATTTAGTGAAAAACAATCGTTGTAAAAATGATTTCTGAAACCGATCAAGGTGAGAACTAATTTTTTTAAACAGTTAAAATTAAATAATTATGATTGTGTTTAGAAATCTTTACCAATCCGCTGTTAAATTCAGTTTGATATTATACGCGATTTGATCTAGATTGATTGATGCTGTTTGGTGTGATCTGTTTGATAAAATTATATATAATGGAATTATGAAGATTTGTCAACAAACATAAAATTGTCATTTTGTTGAAATTAGAATTGATAATATAAAATTGTCATTTTGTTGAAATTAGAATTGATAATATAAAATTGTCATTTTGCTGAAATTCGAATCACTTTTTTAATCGTTTTGTTGAATTAAAATTGTCAACAAAAATGAAAGAATCAATTTCTTTTCATTTTGTTGAAATAGAATTGTCAACAAAAACAAAATTATCATTTTTATATGTGTTGTTGAAATAGAATTGCCAACAAAAACAAAACTATCATTTTTATATGTGTTATTGAAATAGAATTGTCAACAAAAATGAAAGAATCATATTTATGCATTTTGTTGAAATAAAATTGTCAACAAAAATGAAAGAATCATTTTTATTCACTTTGTTGAAATAGAATTGTCAAAAAAAATGAAAGAATCATTTTTATTCATTTTATTGAAATAGAATTGTCAACAAAAATGAAAGAATCACTTTTATTCATTTTGTTGAAATAGAATTGTCAACAAAAACAAAAGAATCATTTTTATGCATTTAATTGAAATAGAATTGTCAAAAAAATGAGAGAATCATTTTTAACCATGTTGTTGAAATGAAATTGTCAACAAAATAGAAATATCATTTTTATTTGTGTTATTGAAATAGAATGGTCGACAAAATAAAAATATCAATTTTTGTTAGAATTAGATTGGTATGCAAATGAAAATGACATTTTTTCCTTATGTTATACATTAGAAATTGTATACAAATTAAAGATACATTTTTACTGTTAAGTTACACATTAGAAATTGTGTACAAATTAAAGATACACTTTTACCGTTAAGTTATACATTACAAATTGTATACCAATTAAGGATACATTTTTATATGTTAATTTATACATTAGAATTTGTATGCAAATTAAAATAAACATTATTATGTGTTTGGTTATACATTGAAACGATATACAAATAAAAATATTTCTTTTATTTGTTAAAGTTAAAAATAGAAATTTCATACAAATAATGAAAGTAAAAAGTATCTTTTTATTTGTCATTAGCAAAAATGTCATGTAAATAAATTACATTTTATTTGACATTAGAAATATAGAAAACTTCATATAAATAAATTACATTTTATTTGACATTAGAAACGTGTAGAGATGAATGCAAATAAAAAACACTTTTATTTGACGTTATTAACATGTAGATATGTTTTGCAAATAAAACATTCTTTTATTTGACATGTTAAACATGTTAGTGGAATCTTCGAATGATTTATATTTTTATATAATTATCTATATATATAAATTAAAATTAAAATTAAAATTAAACGAATCGCACGTGGTAGTTCGCGGTTTGGAATCAGAACTTTAAACGATTGTACTGAAAGATCCGACCGTCGGATTTTCCCAAAACTGGAACCGTTAGGTCCACTTTGGGAAGACCTTTCCAACAATCTAAAATTTGTTAAAATCCAATGGTTAGATTTCAAGAAACGTGTAAATCAAATTTGGGTAAAAACAACGCCAGGGATGCACAGTGACCTGAAGCGCCATTAAATTAAATTGGACTGTTTTATATAAATAAAAATAGCGATAAATCGTTATAAAATAATGTTAACAATATGAAATGATTTATATTATATATATCTGAGAATTATTTGAAAAGACCGAGTTCAATCTCATTCCAAAAAATTATACGACGATTTAAGTCAAAGATATTGGAGATGATGATTCAAGATCGGCGATCTTCACATCGAATGGATGACTACTGATGCCCTAGACTTATCTGCTCCTAGGAAAGAGTTACAGTCATAGTTGTCTAGACGTACTTGTTGATTGTCCGGATAAGCGAGCACCTCTCTTCCGTATTGGACATACAGGACGAGGAATAAGGTGTCCCCAGTTTCGTTCAGACCCAGAATGGACTTGTAAATGGATGTGTGTCTGACAATGGATTTCATTCTATGTAAACAGATTTCTATTTAATATATATCTTTTTGGTGGCGGAGAATTTATTATCTTGCTTAACACCCTTCTCTGAGACGCATGAGCTCAGAGGTTATATATTGATAGTTATTGATCGCATGGCGTGGAATGTCAATGTGGCATTCCAAGATGCAAATGATCAAGGCTTTTGTTGAAAATCAGAGCATTGTGGTTGATGATCAAAGCACATCTCATTTGGGCATAGCTTTGTGTATAGCGTAACTTCGCGAGCCTCACACCCCGGTAAGAGTCAAAAACGGGATAAGGGAACGCAGGGAGTGAACACGTTTCTTTCTAGCTAGAAGTGGTGTCATGGTATGGAGCCCAGACATTTTTACTAATGTGGATGATGGAATGAGGCGCCTCGGATATATTGGTCGATAGTGACCAATTGATAGGTCCAATAGGACAAGGAAACGTGTGTTCAGGCATAACTAATCCACTAAAGTATTTGTGGACCGGCCTGTAGGTCCAAGGGTTCGCAAGCGTCTGAATCCTGAGACATTTGCTAGAGTGTCTCGAATCAGTAAGGAGATCTTCCCTAGCCTTGACTCATGATGGAAACCCAATTTCCAATACAATATTACGGTTTTGATTGTAAACTTATATAAGGCGACATAGTAGGATGTGGTACTATGCCGTCGAGGATTGATACATTTACTTCGAAAATATTTTTAAACTGATTAGACACTAATAATAATATTAAATATTGTTTTATACATATCAACCATCTTTGATCATTATAAGGTAAAACTCTATCCTCCGGTTTGCATTGCGTTGTGTGATGGGACTTGAGTCTTATAATGATTTCATTTTCTAAAAAGCATTGCATTGTTTCTAAAAGATTTATTTAATTTATGCACTGGAAATCCGATGGAGTTAACTCGTTCCACGTTAACGACGTGGTCCTGTGATTAGCCTTATCATTAGATAAGTTAAGTAAGATTTCTCATACCAGTCACATGAATGACTCGTAGTTTGTTTCACTTGCAAACTCGGGTGCCCATATTTTCCACACGGGCAGTCAAGTAACTTATTTTGCAGATATATTGAGCAGGATTCTAGATCGAAGCTTAAAGCTGTGTCCAGGGCAATGATAGTCTTCCGCTGTGTTAGTTTAATTGTTCCGCTGCATTGTATTACATTTATTGTAAATTATCTTCCGTTGTATTATATTCGATGTACTCTAATATTCTGTATTCTGATGTAACATTATTATAATGTTTATAAAAGTCTTCTGCTATTTGTTCTAATGTGTTGTATGCCCAAAGTTAGCGTATGCGGGATTCGAACAGTCGTGGACGATTTAGCGATTGATTAGGTTCGCGCGAAATCTGTGTCATTACACCTGGTATCAGAGCTTTGATTAACTCAAATCTTTGGGGTATAACTCGTTAGAACTGAACAAAAGACTCATCAGAGGTAGGATTAGTAATATCCTATAAAAGAACACTCATTAGAGATAGGATCAGCGGTATCCTAGAATGAGAAAGTTCGTTAGAGATGTGTAACGACCCAGGGATTTTCGGCCCTGGAAATCGACATAAATACCCTTATCGTAACTCAGGCCGACCTTCCAAACACCGAAAACACTGGAACGTTATTAGAAAGAATTTAGAGGGTGAGATAAGAAAGAAAGAAATATAAGAATAGAAGAAGAAGAACCAACACAACACAGAATCAGAGTCTCACATCGCAACGTACCAAAATATAATACAGAAATATAAACTTTATTGATAGTTTTTAAAAACACTTACAGTATCAGAGTACATCCACATCTTTGGAAAGTTATAATAACTTGTCCTCAGATACAATACACAGCGGAATACACATCATATAATATCATACGTCTGGATTCCTCCAGCTCGTCTCTTCACAGCATTCGATAACCTGAACCTGTACACCTCGGGCTAACCCGAGCATTTACAAACACCGGGTCAGTCTGGGGAACCAGAGTGAGATAAACTCGCACAGTATTTAGGGTAATTAACCAACTTGATTTTTAAAGTTTAAAATCTTTTCGAAAGAAAAGGATAATCGTAAGACCAAATCCACACATAAACACGGATGGTTTTTACCTTACGATAACCCAAACCATTTTGAAATCAATATCTTTTCTGTTATTATAACAATGTCTAAATACAAATAAATATCAATCTAGTAGAACGCTTGCATCTCACACTCTACATATATAGTATACAATCAAAACCGCGGGCGCTTATTGGAGATTGGATTCCGACTATGACAAGGTATGGGACCACCTGCCGATTGTGTATCTCTAGAGACGAATACACTGGGTTCAACAAGAACGTCTTGCAACCCGGCCCTCATATGACTGTGACGAGAAGGAATTTCGCTCGGTCCGAATCAGTCACTAAACCGATCCAGGCCGTTCGAAACGCCCTATCGTTTGAGAACAGGACAAATCAGAACGCATACAAGAGAACATTTCATTGCATACTACAACAATGCATCAGAATACAAGAATATACAGAGTATAAATGAATATACACAGAAATATCAGAGATTTAAATTGCATTTAAATACATAGCAGCGGAAAAATAATACAATACACAACTAGAATGAGATATACGGATACAAAGCTTTCCGGATATCGTTCCAGCTGTAAACCAGGATCCTGTGAATATAAATCTGCAAAACCAAAACTACTAGCTGCCCGTGTCAAAATAGGGGCACCCAGAGTTTAGGTTAAAACAACAAACTCCAGGTCAGTCATGTGACTGGTGTGAGAACTAAAACAGTTAATCTTTATTTTAAAGTTAGGTAAATCAAGGGACCACGTCGTATAACACGGAACGGGTTTCCTCCCAAGAATACCAGTGCATAAAACAAACAGCGCAACGCTAAATAAAGAAAAATGAAGCTGTTATAAGACCCAGGTCCCATCACACAATGCAACGCAGCCGAGGATAGGGTTTTCCCTTATAACAGCCAAAGAATGCTTGATACGTTTAAAACAAATCATTTGATACTATAATAAGTGCATAGTGTGTAAAACAACTTCAAATCATAAGTATCAATCATAGGCGGCATGGGTACCATATATCATGTCGCCATATATAGGTTTACAAATAAAACCGCAAAGTCACGTATTTGGAAATTGGATTTCCATCTATGAACCGAGGCCAGGGATCGTCCTCAACCGATTCGAGACAATCTAGCCCATGTCTTCGGAACAGCCGCAACTGCCCCTTGGATCGTCAGGGCCGGTCCACCGATGTGGATTATAGTGCCTGAACAATACGTTTCTCCGCCCTTTGGGGCGTAAACGAGCCAACGAATGACTCCATCGGACCTGGATCGTCCGATCAAACCGAGGCGCCTCGCAACAGCAACAACCACACAGGTGAAACGTATATAAATGTCAGGGCTGGTAGGTCACTGACACCACCCTAGCTAGAAAGAAACGCATGCCCTCCCTGAGGTCCTCTCCCGTTTTTGGTTCACAACCGGGGTGCGAGACTCGCGAATTCACGTTACACAAAGTTGTGCCACACAGGCTGTGCTTTGATCATCACCACAAGACTTTGCTTTTCAACAGAAGCCTCGATCAATTGCCACTCAGGCATGCCACACAGGCAATTCACTCCATGCGTTTGATATCCATCAATATATAACCCCTGAGCTCGTACGTCTCAGAGAAGGGCGTTAAGCAAGAGAATAAATTCTCTGCCGCCAAACAGATATATATTTAATAGAGATCAATCACACGGACTAAAATCCAATGTCAGACACACAGTCCATTTACAAGTCCGTTCTGGGTCTGAACGAAACCGGAGGCACCTAGTACCCCGCATATCCATCGATCTCCAAGTACGTCTGGACGATCACCAACTGTTTCCATCTTCTTGGGTGTACAGCCCAATCAAGATCATCAGTAATCACCCAAACGACGTGAAGACTTCTGGTCTTCGACCACCGTCTTCATCTTCGACACCACGTCGAATCAGTTATTCAGAATGGGATAAACCCGGTCTTTCTGAATAACTCGCGTATATATTATAAAAGTGTTACACAAACACAACATACGCCTCATTCCAATTCAGAATATTCTTTTATTCAAATATTCCTATACTTTGGGAAAAGTTCCCATTAATTTTATCCAAGATAAATTCTTTAAATTTATTCTTTAATCTCCTTTGAATATCAATTCAAACTAGTCGGGATTAGCGAACCACACCGAAGTAATCATTTATTTTATTTCCCAATCCCAACCTATTCATCCCATGAAGTAAAACTGGTTATACTTCATATCTAACACC
Organism: Allium sativum; assembly: GCA_030737875.1. Taxonomy (NCBI): domain Eukaryota; kingdom Viridiplantae; phylum Streptophyta; class Magnoliopsida; order Asparagales; family Amaryllidaceae; genus Allium; species Allium sativum. Next base: position 1,445,183 of record CM060919.1, read on the forward strand.
ACGGTGTTATCGGTAAATTCAATTACCATTTCACGTTCAAATCTAATTAAAGATTTAACTATCGCTTGGAGTAAAACTGGTGATACTCCATTCTCGATCTTTTCAATCTAATTAAAGATTCATTAAAACTCCACTTAGTTTTAATCTTTAACTGGGTTAAAGAATCCGTGTCATTTAAAACACGGTTCACGATAAACCCAAAGTCACATTCATTAATTATCGGGTTAAAGAACGAGTGTTATTCAAAACACTGTTCACGATAAACCCAAAAATCAATATCAATTCAATTCCAATTAAATATTATTTAATTGGTACACTTCATTAAATCTAAATAAAAAGATTTAATCATTTCTCAACTGGGTTCAAGAACAGTGTTAGTGAAGACACCATTCACGACAAACCCAAATCACATTCGATATTCAATACAAGGCTCTGAATAGAAAACATATCGGCTTATATTCAATATCGAATTCTACGACTAACAAATGTCGTATTGGAAATAACGATATAAATATATATCTTTCAAATTTCCATAACAACACCTGTATAATCACGAATTCCAACATCGAAATATTCCGAAGACAATTTCAATTCAAATCCACTCCAATGCAATCATTGGAAATTCTGGTTATTTTCAAAACCATTCCAAATTCAATTTATTCATTTAAAAATAAATAGAATTATAATTCTAGTTCAAAACTAGTTCATTTCGATAAAAATCTATTTTTATCTTTTCAAACATGAAGTTTTTCATCCCAAATCTTCACAAATCATTTCTTATGATTTTACACAAATTATTACTATTTTTAATAATTTTATCGAGGCCCGTACAGTCGATTTCCATCAATGGCCATCGAACTGCACTTACAGCGACCTTTTTCAAATTTGATTTGGACATAATTCCAAATCCAACCGTTAGATTTCAAATTTCTAACATTCGCTAGAAAGCTCTTTTCGATACGAACCCAACGGTTCCGGTTTAAGGAGAATCCGACAGTCGGATCTCCCGTAATGTCCATTTGAAATCAATGGTCGAAATTCGCGAACTGCCGCGGCGCGTTCTATTCAGGCCATTATATTATATATATAATATATATAATATATACTTCGTCGATTTCTATTTAAAACGAATTATATAAATAGTTTTAAAATTCGTTTCAAAATCTATTTCAACTTCCATCTCAATTCAAAGCAAAATTGAATTCTTCTCTATAAATTCGTTTTAAAATTCATTTCTATTCAATTCAAATTTCAATTCAATTTGAATTCATTTCAATTTGCTTTCAATTCAATTTGAATTCGTTTTCAATTCAATTCATTTCGAAATCGTTTTCAATTCAATTCATTTCGAAATCGTTTTCAATTCAATTCACTTCGAAATCGTTTTCAATTCAATTCATTTCGAAATCGTTTTCAATTCAATTCACTTTGAATTCGTTTTCAATTCAATTCATTTCGAAATCGTTTTCAATTCAATTCACTTTGAATTCGTTTTCAATTCAATTCATTTCGAAATCGTTTTCAATTCAATTCACTTTGAATTCATTTTCAATTCAATTCATTTCGAAATCGTTTTCAATTCAATTCACTTCGAAATCGATTAAAATCGATATAAATATCGTTCACGTCAAAATGGCGTCAATCTAATCAACACGGCTTCATAAATTTCTATTTTCAAATATTCTATTTCAAATATTTCTATTTCAAATATTTCTATTTCTAAACTGGAATGAGGCCCAATCAATTACCATATAAAATTAATTATATGGATTTTCATACAACACATGTATATAATAGCATTGAAAAATAATCAACCATCAACCAAAGTGCACTACACTGTATAAGCATCAAATAAAGATATCTAACGCTTATAACAGCATGTCAATCAATCGATCGACATATTTAATCAATCAGGATGAGTGAACTTCAAATTTCATCCTAACACCCGTGTGGGGTTTCAAACAATCAAACACATATTTTATTTGTGCTGTTGGGCGATGTGTAAAATTTATCGTCCCAATCAATATCAGTCAAATCAGTGTACATAAACAAACCGTCTGGTTTGTAAATGAATATTTTATTTTATTCACATTCACGTTAAAAACTATATTTTTAACGATAAAATATTTATTCCAACACATGAATTTTCTTTTCAGCTCATTTATTCAATAAATGACATTTTTATTTGTCTAACATATTTTAGAAAATTTCGGCGGCATAACGGCACGATACTAGAAACGGGACAAGGCCTAGCCTTATCCCCGGTCTAGTGAAGGCCCACGCCATTCACACATAAATCAATCCATTCATTTCACCAAACAATTCAATTTCCAATCAAATCATCTAACTAATCTATGCAGCCAAACAAACAAGTCCATGGTCTGTGGACGATTGTGTCGGGTGCTACTAAGCACCGTCTGCATCCTAGTATATATATATAACTAGAAAATTTAAATTGAAAGGTGAGAAGTTCTCACCGAAAGCTATCCAACTTCACGACACTTCATTTATAGAAATCTTCTTCATCCTCGCCTTTTTATCATCTTCTTTTGCCCGTAGTCACTACATATATAAAAAATCACGCATTTTTATATTTCGATGTCTTTAAAATAAAAATCACATTTTTATTTATTTACTTTCGATTTAAAAATCATATTTTTATAATCACTTCATATATTTAAAAATCGAATTTTTACTTTGGTGTCATATAGATAAAAATTCCATTTCAAAAATATTGATTTTGCCTTTTCAAAAATATAGATTTCATCTTTATAAAAATCATCACTTTATTTCAACGTATATAAAATAAAAATCAGATTTTTATTTCGCTACATATACAAAGATGATATCTTTATATTCTCTATCCTATAAAGATTATATTTTTAATGCTTTAAAAATATAAAAATCATATTTTTAATATTTCTATATAGTAAAGATTATATTTTTAATACTTTAAAAATATAAAAATCATATTTTTATCACTTTAAAAATATAAAGATCATACCTTTTACCAAATAAAAATCCTATCTTTTCACCTTTTAAAGTTCTAATCTTTTTCCATTTAAAATTCAAACCTTTTCTATTTTAAATTCTTTTTAAAATCAGTTTTAAATTACTCTTTAATATCAGTTTTAAATTACTTTTAAAATCAGTTTTAAATTACTTTTAAAATCAGTTTTAAATTACTTTTAAAATCAGTTTTTAAACAAACAAACAAAAAAAAAACAGTTTTTAAACTTAAAATCGAAATTAGTTTTAAACTTTAAAATAAAAACAGTATTTCATCTTTTTTTTTCCAGTTTATATAAATCAAAAATAAAATAAATAAAAAGAAAAAAGGACTTACAGGGGGGGTTCGGGCGTTCGCTAGCGTCGGAGGTCGGAGGGCTCGCTGGGGGTGGATCGGCGGTGTCCTGGAGGTGGCGCAGGCTCGGGGTGGCGTCGGGGGTCCCTGCGTGGGCCAGGGGAGAGTTGCGGTGGGTTTTAGGGGGCTCGAGGTGGATTCGGCGAGGAGGAGAAGAAGAGGGTCGCGGAGGAGAAGCAGGCGGAGGGAAGTGGAGGCCGCGCCTGAGGCGCGGTGATGGAAGGAGCGACGAGCTCCTCCTTTTTTTTTCTGTTGAATGAATTTTAATCGGGGGGGGGGGGCAGAGATAAAGGAAAGGGTTTTTTTTTATTATTTAATTATTTAATTCAATCCTAAAGTTGACTTTTTCATACGAACTCGAAACGAGACCCACCGCCTGTCCTCCATAGCGTTTTACCCCCATTCCGAACACAATGGGCTATGTATCGTAGGTTGATTCGTTCGTTTCGATTAGTTTCCGTTGAATTTACATTTAAATCACTATATTGAATTTTAAACGTACATTTCAAATTACTGGGGTCACATACTAACTCTAAAAATTCTCGAAAAATATTTTCTAGCTTCGTATTGACGATACGGTCCTAACAAAACTAGTTTCGTCGAATTCTGAGACCGTTAGAAAAATGGCCAATTTCCAGTCGATTAAAATCAACTGAAACTGGTCAAACGCGTTTTCCTTTGCCACGCTCACATATTGATTCGAAAAATTATGAAACTTGAAACCTAGCAATAACTTAACACTGCGGATCCAACCAAAGTGGTTTCGTCGAAATCCGAGGTCGTTTGCAAAATGTCCATTTTTAAGGGCCTGAATTCCATAGCGACTATTCAGAATTTTCAACTGGACATATCTTTTGATTCCCGATATGAAATCTTGATTTTTCGGATTCGTTGGAAAGATATTCACAATTAGATCTTTGGTTTCACTAAAATCCGGATTGTTTTGCACCCGGTACATTCAATTGAAGTTTGAAATCGAATTATCGAACTACCGCGCCATTTTCAATTCTATTTATAATTATATATATAAATATATATATTCTAACGACGACGTATATAAATATATACGTCGAATTCTATTCAAAATAAATTTCTCGTCGATATTATTTAAAATAATTCATTTTAAATGTTCAAACTTCGCTAAAATTGCCAAAATAAAATTTTCAAACTGGCTCGCATTTTACGGGTTATTACAATCTCCCCCACTTAAAACTTTTCGTCCCCGAAAAGGAACAAAGTCGAAAATGGTTTGATAAATCTACTCTACGTTCGATCTGGCTTCCATTCTCCAACTCTTCAGTTTCTGAGAATTTTCTAATTTTCAAAAATTTGGCTAACACCCTAAATTTTCGAAAAATTTCGCCATAACCTCCCCTGCAATGAGAGCATCGGGGAATTTCAAATAGCTTCCCCGGTCCTTCTAATCTCAAAAAGAAAAAGAAAAAGCCAAGCGGCTAGCCAATAGGCTCACAAAATCATCATCACCCAAACAAAACAGGAAATTATGTAGTAAACATGTACCTATTTGTCGGGCAAACAAATTTTATTCTTCGGCTCTAGCCTCCTTGCTATGACCTGTTCAATGTAAGTATATGTATATGCAAGCAAACGCGGCCAATTTTCGATATAGTTCAATATTTGATTCATTTAGGCATAAATGGTTAAAAATTAGCAAACAAATAAACAAACAACACAAACATCAATCAATTAGTAAATTAGAGTTTCAAATTCGTAATTTTGATATATTTATACAAAAAATCATGTTTTTGATGCCAATTCATAACAATGTGTTCTAACTATATAAGTTTTGGTTCTCACACCAGTCTAATGGAAATATATAGAAATCACACCTTCGAAACACGAATATGAATACTAATGATGATGCACCATCATCAGAATCATCCCCGGATATCTAGAATGTGATTCTATATCTACCCAGTATATTAAAACTTCGAATATACGTTCATGACGCGTATACGCGAAATCTATATATACTCGATTGTCCATATTCAAAATAAATAAATATTTAAATACGTATAAAGAGATTTAAATTTTCAAAACAAAATTGTTTTCATTTGAAAAATATACTTTTTTCACTCGTTCTAGGATACTACTGATCCTATCCCTAACGAGTCATTCTAATTGGATATTACTAATCCAATATCTGATGAATTCTTTCGTATGGTTCTAATGTGTCTTGTTCTCGAGCTCTGTAAACCAAAGCTCTGATACCAAATGTGACGAGAAGGAATTTCGCTCGATCTGAATCAGTCGCTAAACCGATCCAGGCCGTTCGAAACGCCTATCGTTTGAGAACAGGACAAATCAGAACGCATACAAGAGAACATTTCATTGCATACTACAACAATGCATCAGAATACAAGAATATACAGAGTATAAATGAATATACACAGAAATATCAGAGATTTAAATTGCATTTAAATACATAGCAGCGGAAAAATAATACAATACACAACTAGAATGAGATATACGGATACAAAGCTTTCCGGATATCGTTCCAGCTGTAAACCAGGATCCTGTGAATATAAATCTGCAAAACCAAAACTACTAGCTGCCCGTGTCAAAATAGGGGCACCCAGAGTTTAGGTTAAAACAACAAACTCCAGGTCAGTCATGTGACTGGTGTGAGAACTAAAACAGTTAATCTTTATTTTAAAGTTAGGTAAATCAAGGGACCACGCCGTATAACACGGAACGGGTTTCCTCCCAAGAATACCAGTGCATAAAACAAACAGCGCAATGCTAAATAAAGAAAAATGAAGCTGTTATAAGACCCAGGTCCCATCACACAATGCAACGCAGCCGAGGATAGGGTTTTCCCTTATAACAGCCAAAGAATGCTTGATACGTTTAAAACAAATCATTTGATACTATAATAAGTGCATAGTGTGTAAAACAACTTCAAATCATAAGTATCAATCATAGGCGGCATGGGTACCATATATCATGTCGCCATATATAGGTTTACAAATAAAACCGCAAAGTAACGTATTTGGAAATTGGATTTCCATCTATGAACCGAGGCCAGGGATCGTCCTCAACCGATTCGAGACAATCTAGCCCATGTCTCCGGAACAGCCGCAACTGCCCCTTGGATCGTCAGGGCCGGTCCACCGATGTGGATTATAGTGCCTGAACAATACGTTTCTCCGCCCTTTGGGGCGTAAACGAGCCAACGAATGACTCCATCGGACCCGGATCGTCCGATCAAACCGAGGCGCCTCGCAACAGCAACAACCACACAGGTGAAAAGTATATAAATGTCAGGGCTGGTAGGTCACTGACACCACCCTAGCTAGAAAGAAACGCATGCCTTCCCTGAGGTCCTCTCCCGTTTTTGGTTCACAACCGGGGTGCGAGACTCGCGAATTCACGTTACACAAAGCTGTGCCACACAGGCTGTGCTTTGATCATCACCACAAGACTTTGCTTTTCAACAGAAGCCTCGATCAATTGCCACTCAGGCATGCCACACAGGCAATTCACTCCATGCGTTTGATATCCATCAATATATAACCCCTGAGCTCGTACGTCTCAGAGAAGGGCGTTAAGCAAGAGAATAAATTCTCTGCCGCCAAACAGATATATATTTAATAGAGATCAATCACACGGACTAAAATCCAATGTCAGACACACAGTCCATTTACAAGTCCGTTCTGGGTCTGAACGAAACCGGAGGCACCTAGTACCCCGCATATCCATCGATCTCCAAGTACGTCTGGACGATCACCAACTGTTTCCATCTTCTTGGGTGTACAGCCCAATCAAGATCATCAGTAATCACCCAAACGACGTGAAGACTTCTGGTCTTCGACCACCGTCTTCATCTTCGACACCACGTCGAATCAGTTATTCAGAATGGGATAAACCCGGTCTTTCTGAATAACTCGCGTATATATTATAAAAGTGTTACACAAACACAACATACGCCTCATTCCAATTCAGAATATTCTTTTATTCAAATATTCCTATACTTTGGGAAAAGTTCCCATTAATTTTATCCAAGATAAATTCTTTAAATTTATTCTTTAATCTCCTTTGAATATCAATTCAAACTAGTCGGGATTAGCGAACCACACCGAAGTAATCATTTATTTTATTTCCCAATCCCAACCTATTCATCCCATGAAGTAAAACTGGTTATACTTCATATCTAACACCACGGTGTTATCGGTAAATTCAATTACCATTTCACGTTCAAATCTAATTAAAGATTTAACTATCGCTTGGAGTAAAACTGGTGATACTCCATTCTCGATCTTTTCAATCTAATTAAAGATTCATTAAAACTCCACTTAGTTTTAATCTTTAACTGGGTTAAAGAATCCGTGTCATTTAAAACACGGTTCACGATAAACCCAAAGTCACATTCATTAATTATCGGGTTAAAGAACGAGTGTTATTCAAAACACTGTTCACGATAAACCCAAAAATCAATATCAATTCAATTCCAATTAAATATTATTTAATTGGTACACTTCATTAAATCTAAATAAAAAGATTTAATCATTTCTCAACTGGGTTCAAGAACAGTGTTAGTGAAGACACCATTCACGACAAACCCAAATCACATTCGATATTCAATACAAGGCTCTGAATAGAAAACATATCGGCTTATATTCAATATCGAATTCTACGACTAACAAATGTCGTATTGGAAATAACGATATAAATATATATCTTTCAAATTTCCATAACAACACCTGTATAATCACGAATTCCAACATCGAAATATTCCGAAGACAATTTCGATTCAAATCCACTCCAATGCAATCATTGGAAATTCTGGTTATTTTCAAAACCATTCCAAATTCAATTTATTCATTTAAAAATAAATAGAATTATAATTTTAGTTCAAAACTAGTTCATTTCGATAAAAATCTATTTTTATCTTTTCAAACATGAAGTTTTTCATCCCAAATCTTCACAAATCATTTCTTATGATTTTACACAAATTATTACTATTTTTAATAATTTTATCGAGGCCCGTACAGTCGATTTCCATCAATGGCCATCGAACTGCACTTACAGCGACCTTTTTCAAATTTGATTTGGACATAATTCCAAATCCAACCGTTAGATTTCAAATTTCTAACATTCGCTAGAAAGCTCTTTTCGATACGAACCCAACGGTTCCGGTTTTAGGAGAATCCGACAGTCGGATCTCCCGTAATGTCCATTTGAAATCAATGGTCGAAATTCGCGAACTGCCGCGGCGCGTTCTATTCAGGCCATTATATTATATATATAATATATATAATATATACTTCGTCGATTTCTATTTAAAACGAATTATATAAATAGTTTTAAAATTCGTTTCAAAATCTGTTTCAACTTCCATCTCAATTCAAAGCAAAATTGAATTCTTCTCTATAAATTCGTTTTAAAATTCATTTCTATTCAATTCAAATTTCAATTCAATTTGAATTCATTTCAATTTGCTTTCAATTCAATTTGAATTCGTTTTCAATTCAATTCATTTCGAAATCGTTTTCAATTCAATTCATTTCGAAATCGTTTTCAATTCAATTCACTTCGAAATCGTTTTCAATTCAATTCATTTCGAAATCGTTTTCAATTCAATTCACTTTGAATTTGTTTTCAATTCAATTCATTTCGAAATCGTTTTCAATTCAATTCACTTTGAATTCGTTTTCAATTCAATTCATTTCGAAATCGTTTTCAATTCAATTCACTTTGAATTCGTTTTCAATTCAATTCATTTCGAAATCGTTTTCAATTCAATTCACTTTGAAATCGATTAAAATCGATATAAATATCGTTCACGTCAAAATGGCGTCAATCTAATCAACACGGCTTCATAAATTTCTATTTTCAAATATTCTATTTCAAATATTTCTATTTCAAATATTTCTATTTCTAAACTGGAATGAGGCCCAATCAATTACCATATAAAATTAATTATATGGATTTTCATACAACACATGTATATAATAGCATTGAAAAATAATCAACCATCAACCAAAGTGCACTACACTGTATAAGCATCAAATAAAGATATCTAACGCTTATAACAGCATGTCAATCAATCGATCGACATATTTAATCAATCAGGATGAGTGAACTTCAAATTTCATCCTAACACCCGTGTGGGGTTTCAAACAATCAAACACATATTTTATTTGTGCTGTTGGGCGATGTGTAAAATTTATCGTCCCAATCAATATCAGTCAAATCAGTGTACATAAACAAACCGTCTGGTTTGTAAATGAATATTTTATTTTATTCACATTCACGTTAAAAACTATATTTTTAACGATAAAATATTTATTCCAACACATGAATTTTCTTTTCAGTTCATTTATTCAATAAATGACATTTTTATTTTTCTAACATATTTTAGAAAATTTCGGCGGCATAACGGCATGATACTAGAAACGGGACAAGGCCTAGCCTTATCCCCGGTCTAGTGAAGGCCCACGCCATTCACACATAAATCAATCCATTCATTTCACCAAACAATTCAATTTCACCAAACAATTCAATTTCCAATCAAATCATCTAACTAATCTATGCAGCCAAACAAACAAGTCCATGGTCTGTGGACGATTGTGTCGGGTGCTACTAAGCACCGTCTGCATCCTAGTATATATATATAACTAGAAAATTTAAATTGAAAGGTGAGAAGTTCTCACCGAAAGCTATCCAACTTCACGACACTTCATTTATAGAAATCTTCTTCGTCCTCGCCTTTTTATCATCTTCTTTTGCCCGTAGTCACTACATATATAAAAAATCACGCATTTTTATATTTCGATGTCTTTAAAATAAAAATCACATTTTTATTTATTTACTTTCGATTTAAAAATCATATTTTTATAATCACTTCATATATTTAAAAATCGAATTTTTACTTTGGTGTCATATAGATAAAAATTCCATTTCAAAAATATTGATTTCGCCTTTTCAAAAATATAGATTTCATCTTTATAAAAATCATCACTTTATTTCAACGTATATAAAATAAAAATCAGATTTTTATTTCGCTACATATACAAAGATGATATCTTTATATTCTCTATCCTATAAAGATTATATTTTTAATACTTTAAAAATATAAAAATCATATTTTTAATATTTCTATATAGTAAAGATTATATTTTTAACACTTTAAAAATATAAAAATCATATTTTTATCACTTTAAAAATATAAAGATCATACCTTTTACCAAATAAAAATCCTATCTTTTCACCTTTTAAAGTTCTAATCTTTTTCCATTTAAAATTCAAACCTTTTCTATTTTAAATTCTTTTTAAAATCAGTTTTAAATTACTCTTTAAAATCAGTTTTAAATTACTTTTAAAATCAGTTTTAAATTACTTTTAAAATCAGTTTTTAAACAAACAAAAACAAAAAAAAACAGTTTTTAAACTTAAAATCGAAATTAGTTTTAAACTTTAAAATAAAAACAGTATTTAATCTTTTTTTTTTCCAGTTTATATAAATCAAAAATAAAATAAATAAAAAGAAAAAAGGACTTACAGGGGAGGGTTCGGGCGTTCGCTAGCGTCGGAGGTCGGAGGGCTCGCTGGGGGTGGATCGGCGGTGTCCTGGAGGTGGCGCAGGCTCGGGGTGGCGTCGGGGGTCCTTGCGTGGGCCAGGGGAGAGTTGCGGTGGGTTTTAGGGGGCTCGAGGTGGATTCGGCGAGGAGGAGAAGAAGAGGGTCGCGGAGGAGAAGCAGGCGGAGGGAAGTGGAGGCCGCGCCTGAGGCGCGGTGGCGCGGTGATGGGAGGAGCGACGAGCTCCTCCTTTTTTTATTTTTATTTTTTTATTTTCTGTTGAATGAATTTTAATCGGGGGGGGCCAGAGATAAAGGAAAGGGTTTTTTATTATTATTATTTAATTATTTAATTCAATCCTAAAGTTGACTTTTTCATACGAACTCGAAACGAGACCCACCGCCTGTCCTCCATAGCGTTTTACCCCCATTCCGAACACAATGGGCTATGTATCGTAGGTTGATTCGTTCGTTTCGATTAGTTTCCGTTGAATTTACATTTAAATCACTATATTGAATTTTAAACGTACATTTCAAATTACTGGGGTCACATACTAACTCTAAAAATTCTCGAAAAATATTTTCTAGCTTCGTATTGACGATACGGTCCTAACAAAACTAGTTTCGTCGAATTCTGAGACCGTTAGAAAAATGGCCAATTTCCAGTCGATTAAAATCAACTGAAACTGGTCAAACGCGTTTTCCTTTGCCACGCTCACATATTGATTCGAAAAATTATGAAACTTGAAACCTAGCAATAACTTAACACTGCGGATCCAACCAAAGTGGTTTCGTCGAAATCCGAGGTCGTTTGCAAAATGTCCATTTTTAAGGGCCTGAATTCCATAGCGACTATTCAGAATTTTCAACTGGACATATCTTTTGATTCCCGATATGAAATCTTGATTTTTCGGATTCGTTGGAAAGATATTCACAATTAGATCCTAATGTTTTTGGTTTCACTAAAATCCGGATTGTTTTGCACCCGGTACATTCAATTGAAGTTTGAAATCGAATTATCGAACTACCGCGCCATTTTCAATTCTATTTATAATTATATATAAATATATATATTCTAACGACGACGTATATAAATATATACGTCGAATTCTATTCAAAATAAATTTCTCGTCGATATTATTTAAAATAATACATTTTAAATGTTCAAACTTCGCTAAAATTGCCAAAATAAAATTTTCAAACTGGCTCGCATTTTACGGGTTATTACAATGACCGACCACTCATTTCGCTTGAGTGTATCGAATGTATATCACCAACGGTTGGACTCAAACCACCGTTTCCCGAGAAGGGACAGCATCGAAATAGATTAAAGAAACAAAAGGATTTTCTCTAAATAGGCGATTATACACCCTAATAGGAGCGAACCACATAGCCATGCTGCCTGCCCCATTTTTGTCATATCCCGGTTGATGAGGCTTGAAGCCAGAATTTCCTTTTGAACATCTGGTCATCATTCACTTTGAATGCCACATCGTCAGATCCTCCAGATATCACTAATTGACGTCCCCAAAAATATTCTAGCAGTTAAGCTAAGAGAACGGCCATTCCCCGCCAACCACTATCGCACGTTTGAAGAAATCAACGTACGTGGCCCTTTGGAAATACTCTGTCAGACATTCGTCCATACAAGTCATCCAGAAACTGGATGAACCGAAGGTACTCTCCTACTGCATCTCATATAGGAATCACCCCATGGATCAGTAGCGAGAAGTCCTTGCAACCCATAGATTCCGACCACGACAGAACCACAGTACATCTCTGGCTGCAGACCAGAGATTATTAGCAGTCCTTCCGTTTTCGAAAATCTACGGTCTTCAATGCTCCATCTCGATCATCTTCTAATATCTTCACGTATTTGCTGGTCGGAATGGTTTCGAATATAAATTCGATCCCGGTCTTTCTGTACCAACAATCGTATTAGACAGATTGGATAGTTGGTGATTTAACTATCAAAATAAACAGTGTTTCAATCATGACAAAAAGAGTTCACTGGTTAAGTATTCAGCATCACTTGGCCTTTTAATTAAACATCATTACGAAATATCCTTTATTTGTTACCTGACAGAACCCAGTGCTTATTTCTGTTGGATAGAACCCCACCTTTACATTATTTCACTACTGGAAATGAATTATCACTAACCCCTTTTTCCATCACAACTAATATTACCCTTAGATAGTCCTGATATCGTTCAAGTTGGGGTATTTTAATTACCTCTCAGACCTTGATCAACATCGATCATATCTAAAGATAGATACGCATTGTAATACAAAACCAATATCTCATCAAATCTCCACACAAATTCCATTTAACTGTTTTATTCAAAAGTGTGGTTTCATAAACCTTCTTTTCTTTAGAAAATCTTTTTCTCTACTATACCATAAATTCTTAATTCACTAATTAATTAATCTTACTTTTAATTCTGCCTCTTCAACCAACTCATTTTTATAATTCGAATTTGGTTACAAAATCTCATGATCTGCTCCTTTTTACCAAATTCTCTTTTACAATCCCTTTCAAACCCATTTGACAATTCCTTCCTTGAAATCTTATTTTAATCCCTTCACTTCTACTTAACCCATTATTAAGTAACTTAAATGTGTAATTTACACTTTTACACATTAAAACTCATCTACATAACCTTGATTCATTATAAATCTTTTTTATCGAAATCACCTTTCACTTGACTCAAATAAATAAGTAACATTCATTTCTAAGCTATTATCCTTGCTAAAGATTCCTTTTTATAACTTGTTGTACAAATTCGGGTTTTAAATATAAACCTGTTCGTAATTCCTTTTTACCATTCAATTGGATTCCACTTCAATCTCAGGTTCTTTTTAAATGAATCTCAATTAGAAAGTATTTTTCTAAAATAATAATCCATTTTGGTAGTTAACTACTTTCGTAATTAATCCCTTTATTTATCAAAATATTATTAAACTCCCTTTTTAAACCATATTAAAATTAAACCATATCATTTGATTTATTTCTCAATCTCGTATTATAAATCTGATTAACATCAGAGCAGACTTTATAAAATTGATTAAAATAAATCAAATCTTAAATAAACCATTTATTTATTCTCCCTCTCTATAAACTTTTATTTAAAATAATATGTTTCAAATCTATCTCCAGTTGTGAAAATATATTTTATAGGCCATATGTTGCCAGACACTCAACCAATACCGCTCATTGCTTTAAACTGAACAGATGCTGAAATTCCAGTCAACAATCAATACTCAAATCAATCAATAAACAAAACAATTCAAACCATTAAACACGTTTATTTTATAAACGTGACCAACAAGGTAAGTTACCTTTATTGGAACCAATCGTTAAAAATGATTTGGTATTTCACTGAAATTAAACGACGATTTAATTTCATCAGTTCAATCAACCAATAATTATATAACTAGCAAACAGTCAAGCATCAGCAAGCAGAGCACAAAAATAAAAACCCAGTTTATATAAAATATAAATGGGGAAAAACTGAGTGAGTTTAACTCACTTGGATTTGAATTCGTCGATAAACAGTTTGTTCCAGTTAATTTAACAGACGTTTCGTTCATCCGAAAAATCCAGCTGCTCCTAGTCTTATCTGGTTCTTTTCCATCTCGTAGTATTCGTCGATGCGGTTCCGACGCTTTTTGTTTCACCTAATTCTGATTACGTATGAATTTGAAATCAAAAATCTAAGTTTGTATAAACATTTAAACTAAATAGATTTTTAATTAAAAAAAACTTGGCCTCACTCTTAAATTTCGGGGCCCAGCCCAATAACCAAGCTCGCTGATCCAACCCGCTACCCCCTTCAAAACCCTCAATCGGATCCTCTTCTACTCATTTTAGTAGTCGCCCTCCACAAATTTCTCCAGACCGAAACCCTAATCCCTATATCCCCTTTTTGATCTCCAGCCGCTTCGAGATAGATGGCGTCGCAACCTCCTCCGTCTACTTCAACTTCAACAGCCACCTCATCCCGACCCATGACGAGCGAGCCAGACCGAACTCCATCGGGTTAAGCTAAGGTTTTTTTTCTTTTCACTCTATTTTTCTATTACAGTATTACTTCGTTTGATTTTTTTCTCTGGTTTCTTTGATTCTTGTGTGGTTCGAACAAATTGTGGTGCGTATTTATAGTTGTGAATTCGCTCTAGATAAGGACGATGTCAACATGAATGGTAAAATCATAGGTTTATCCTAAGATCTTAGATGCTGCTTAGTTGTATTATCAAACTGTGGTACTTGCGATGGATGTTGCGTGATTATAGTAGAGATTTGGTTGAATTTAGGGGTTTGATTTTGGTATGGTTGGTCTGTTCAAAGAAAACATTGATTGATTTGGTTAGATTGCTATGGCTTGATAAATCAAATCCATAGATTTGGGACTTTATTGTCGATTTTGTTTTGGGTTTTCTAATGTATGAAAACAGTGAAATTCAAAATATACTTATTGTATTTTAGCTGTCTAATTTTGACTATACAATCTGTGTATAACATATTCCTATCTCTGTGTATAGATTTCATAGGAGATTCATACATATATATTTACAGTGTATCTGTGAGGATATATATTCTGTTTTGGTTTTGTAGACTTGATAATACAAATCCATATCTTTTGAGCGGTCAACCCTTACAGATCTGATGTGAAAAATATACATTATTGTTTCCTTCTTCTTAGCTGTTCTACACCTTTTCCCTTAGCTGTTCATACTGTATGTATGAACATGGCTAGCTGTTTTAACTGTTTATCTAGTTGTTTAGGCTATTTTTATTTTCATATATGTGATCGTTCTGCTATTTAGGTAAAAGATTTGATGTATGAGAGATTTTCTTTTTACTGTTCAAGATGCGAGAGAAATTTGATGTATGAACACACATATACATCCTTTTCAATCCAGCTATGCTTGTACCCTTATTAGCTGTTTATTAACTAGTTATAGCCTAGCCTAGATAACAAGTTACATCACTTGCAGTTGCATAATCCAACTGTTCAAAATGAGCTTTCAATTCATTTATGTACTGTGTAAAAATATTTTGTTTCTTTATGTCTGAACCTAATTCATATAACATTATATGCATATCTTTAGTTGTCCATAAATATATATTTATTTGTTTTCACTTTAGCTGGTCATGAACTTTTCTTTTCCTTTTCTGTTTCATATCTTAAGGTGACAATTCTATCTACTGTTGCTTAAAGGAAATAGGACATGCAGAACTTATGTTTAAAAATGAATTATCTCATGTTCTTGCTTTGCATTTGTACAGACATTGTATATGTCTTTCTTTACACTTGTATTTGTATAAAAATATATGAATATATATGTTGTTCTCCCTGTATTCCTATTTTCCATGTTAAATACATTCTATATTTTATTATTTATGGGGCAAACTTTTTATTTGTTGTAAAAAAAACATGATGCGAATATATTTTATTTATGATGGCATACCCACTTTGTTCGGTTGTTGCATTAATCATGTACACTTTAACTTGTATAGTTACTCTCTTGTTCATTACTTAAGTGACCTATCAGTACCCTTGAATACGCCAGTTTATTTTTATCTTATTATTAAATTAAATTAAACCACTAAATTGAATGACAAATTAATATCATAAAAAATAATTAAAATAACAGTTTCAATATAAATGCCAAGACTTAACATTACAAGTTTTACATTTGAAACGGTACTCCATCTATATTAAATTCTTTTATACAATATAAATCATTAAAATTATGGGTTTAAATTATTTAAATAATTCAAAACTCAATATTAAAAATTTTGGTTTTAAATAAAAGATTTAGCTACTAAAGATACGGGACATTACATTCCTTCCCCCTTAAAATAATTTCGTCCTCGAAATTGCTAAGTTAAGAAAGAACGTTACAATCCATTAGTTTCTAATTATTCCATTCAAACAACTATCATTCAATAACAAACAATTCAAAATCAGTAATCAATCCACAACCAAATCAACTGAATTCACATTTAGTATTAATACTTTATTTTGGTTTCACAGATTTGAACATCAATCGGTTAATACCCGATTTATTTCTATTTGATTAATTCAAATTCCAAATTTAATTAATTAAATTAAATTTGACCAAGTTAGGTTTCAATTCAAATTTCAATCAAAATTTGAATTTCATTCACATCAATCAAGCAGACAAACCAATATCTCGATAATTTGACAAATCATTTCTTTTCTACACAAAAGTATAATTTGGGTAAAATTATTTCATTTACCCTCTTTTCTAAATGATATCGTATCCGTGGACAGTCCAATGCTTCTCAACACTTGAACCGATCAACAAACACAATACAAAACATTTGTATATAAAATTTACAAATACGCTCTCGTATATATACACTCAGTCTCGATCTAGGGTATTACTAACCCAATCTCTATCGAGTCACACCACAGAGCCAAGGTTATTTCTAAACCAATAGCTCTGATACCACTGTAACGACCCAGGGATTCGAGTAGGCTTTTCAACCATCCTCTCCTCCCCCATAGCAGAGGGCTAACCACCCCCCGTGGCTTACAGAGATACCTCAGAACTGCTTTTACGGCCAGCCTCTCGACTCGACCAACCCACATTGTCGGGAGATGTAGAGGTAAGAGTCTCCCGTTCGCCACCAAACGCGAAGCGAGAACCCCCCATCATCTGTACCAATTAAGCAACCAGCTCTGATACCACTGTAATGACCCAGGGATTTTCGGCCCCGGAAATCGATATAAATACCCTTACCGTAACTCATGCCGACCTTCCGAACACCGAAAACACTGGAACGTTATTAGAAAGAATTTAGAGGGTGAGATAAGAAAGAAATAAATATAAGAATAGAAGAAGAAGAAGAACCAACACAACACAGAATCAGAGTCTCACATCGCAACGGAACAAAATATAATACGGAAATATAAACTTTATAGAGAGTTTTTAAAAACACTTACAGTATTAGAGTACATCCACGTCTCTGGACAGTTATAATAACTTGTCCTCGGATACAATACACAGCGGAATACACATCATATAATATCATACTTCTGGATTCCTCCAGCTCATCTCTTCACAGCATTCGATAACCTGAACCTGTACACCTCGGGCTAACCCGAGCATTTACAAACACCGGGTCAGTCTGGTGAACCAGAGTGAGATAAACTCGCACAGTATTTAGGGTAATCAACCAACTTGATTTTTAAAGTTTAAAATCTTTTCGAAAGAAAAGGATAATCGTAAGACCAAATCCACACATAAACACGGACGGTTTTTACCTTACGATATCCCAAACCATTTTGAAATCAATATCTTTTTTGTTATTATAATAATGTCTAAATACAAATAAATATCATTCTAGTAGAATGCTTGCATCTCACGCTCTACATATATAGTATACAATCAAAACCGCGTGCGCTTATTGGAGATTGGATTCCGACTATGACAAGGTATGGGACCTCCTGCCGATTGTGTATCTCTAGATACGAATACACTGGGTTCAACAATAACGTCTTGCAACCCGGCCGTCACATGACTGACCACTCATTTCGCTTGAGTGTATCGAATGTATATCACCAACGGTTGGACTCAAACCACCGTTTCCCGAGAAGGGACAACATCGAAATAGATTAAAGAAACAAAAGGATTTTCTCTAGATAGGTGATTATACGCCCTAATGGGAGCAAACCACATAGCCATGCTGCCTGCCCGATTTTTGTCATTTCCCAGTTGATGAGGCTTGAGGCCAGAATTTCCTTTTGAACATCTGGTCATCATTCACTTTGAATGCCACATCGTCAGATCCTCCAGATATCACTAATTGACGTCCACAAAAATACTCTAGCAGTTAAGCTAAGAGAACGGCCATTCCCAGCCAACCACTATCGCACGTTTGAAGAAATCAACGTACGTGGCCCTTTGGAAATACTCTGTCAGACATTCGTCCATACAAGTCATCCAGGAACAGGATGAACCGAAGGTACTCTCCTACTGCATCTCATATAGGAATCACCCCATGGATCAGTAGCAATAAGTCCTTGCAACCCGTAGATTCCGACCACGACAGAACCACAGTACATCTCTGGCTGCAGACCAGAGATTATTAGCAGTCCTTCCGTTTACTAAAATCTACGGTCTTCAATGCTCCATCTCAATCATCTTCTAATATCTTCACGTATTTGTTGGTCGGAATGGTTTCGTATATAAATTCGATCCCGGTCTTTCCGTACCAACAATCGTATTGGACAGATTTGATAGTCGGTGATTTAACTATCAAAATAAACAGTGTTTCAATCATGACAAAAAGAGTTCACTGGTTAAGTATTCAGCATCACTTGGCCTTTTAATTAAACATCATTACGAAATATCCTTTTTTGTTACCTGACAGAACCTAGTGCTTATTTCTGTTGGATAGAACCCCACCTTTACATTATTTCACTACTGGAAATGAATTATCACTAGCCCCTTTTTCCATCACAACTAATATTACCCTTAGATAGTCCTGATATCGTTCAAGTTGGGGTATTTTAATTACCACTCAGACCTTGATCAACATCGATCATATCTAAAGATAGGTACGCGTTGTAATATAAAACCAATATCTCATCAAATCTCCACACAAATTCAATTTAAATATTTTATTCAAAAGTGTGGTTTCATAAACCTTCTTTTCTTTTGAAAATATTTTTCTCTACTATACCATAAATTCTTAATTCACTAATTAATTAATCTGACTTTTAATTCTGCCTCTTCAACCAACTAATTTTTATAATTCGAATTTGGTTACAAAATCTCATGATCTGCTCCTTTTCACCAAATTCTCTTTTACTAATCCCTTTCAAACCCATTTGACAATTCCTACCTTGAAATCTTATTTTAATCCCCTCCCTTCTACTTAACCCATTATTAAGTAACTTAAATGTGTAATTTACACTTTTACACATTAAAGCCCATCTACATAACCTTGATTCATTATAAATCTTTTTGATCGAAATCACCTTTCACTTGACTCAAATAAATAAGTAACATTCATTTCTAAGCTATTATCCTTGCTTAAGATTCCTTTTTATAACTTGTTGTACAAATTCGGGTTTTAAATATAAACCTGTTCGTAATTCCTTTTTACCATTCAATTGGATTCCACTTCAATCTCGGGTTCTTTTTAAATGAATCTCAATTAGAAAGTATTTTTCTAAAATAATAATCCATTTTGGTAATTAACTACTTTCATAATAAATCCCTTTATTTTTCAAAATAATATTAAACTCCCTTTTTAAACCATATTAAAATTAAACCATATCATTTGATTTATTTCTCAATCTCGTACTTATAAATCTGATTAACATCAGAGCAGACTTTATAAAATTGATTAAAATAAATCAAATCTTAAATAAACCATTTATTTATTCCCCCTCTCTATAAACTTTGATTTAAAATAATATGTTTCAAATCTATCTCCATTTGTGAAAAATATATTTTATAGGCCATATGTTGCCAGACACTCAACCAATACCGCTCATTGGTTTAAACTGCACAGATGCTGAAATTCCAGTCAACAATCAACACTCAAATCAATCAATAAACAAAACAATTCAACCAGTTCAAACCATTAAACACGTTTATTTTATAAACGTGACCAACAAGGTAAGTTACCTTTATTCGAACCAATCGTTAAAAACGATTTGGTATTTCACTGAAATTAAACGACGGTTTAATTTCATCAGTTCAATCAACCAATAATTATATAACTAGCAAACAGTCAAGCATCAGCAAGCAGAGCACAAAAATAAAAACCCAAATTATATAAAATATAAATGGGGAAAAACTGAGTGAGTTTAACTCACCTGGATTTGAATTCGTCGATAAACAGTTTGTTCCAGTTAATTTAACAGACGTTTCGTTCAACTGAAAAATCCAGATGCTCCTAATCCTATCTGGTTCTTTTCCATCTCGTAGTATTCATCGATGCGGTTCCGACGCTTTTTGTTTCACCTAATTCTGATTACGTATGAATTTGAAATCAAAAATCTAAGTTTGTATAAACCTTTAAACTAAATAGATTTTCAATTAAAAAAAACTTGGCCTTACTCTTAAATTTCGCGGCCCAGCCCAATAACCAAGCCCGCTGATCCAACCCGCTACCCCCTTCAAAACCCTCTATCGGATCCTCTTCTACTCATTTTAGTAGCCGCCCTCCACAAATTTCTCCAGACCGAAACCCTAATCCCTATATCCCCTTTTTGATCTCCAGCCGCTTCAAGATAGATGGCGTCGCAACCTCCTCTGTCTACTTTAACTTCAACAACCACCTCATCCCGACCCATGACGAGCGAGCTAGACCGAACTCCATCGGTTTAAGCTTAGTTTTTTTTCTTTTCACTCGATTTTTGTATTACAGTATTATTTCGTTTGATTTTTTTCTCTGGTTTCTTTGATTCTTGTGTGGTTCGAACAAATTATGGTGCGTATTTATAGTTGTGAATTCGCTCTAGATAAGGACAATGTCAACACGAACGGTAAAATCATAGATTTATCCTAGGATCTTAGATGGTGCTTAGTTGTATTATCAAACTGTGGTACTTACGATGGATGTTGCGTGATTATAGCAGAGATTTGGTTGAATTTTGGGGTTTGATTTCGGTATGGTTGGTCTCTTCAAAGAAAACAGTGATTGATTTGGTTAGATTGCTATGGCTTGATAAATCAAATCCATAGATTTGGGACTTTATTGTCAATTTTGTTTTGGGTTCTTTAATGTATGAAAACAGTGAAATTCAAAATATACTTACTGTATTTTAGCTGTCTGATTTTGACAATACAATCTGTGTATAATATATTCCCATCTCTGTGTATAGATTTCATAGGAGATTCATATATATATATATATATATATATATATTTACAGTGTATCTGTGAGGATATATATTCTGTTTTGGTTTTGTAGATTTGATAATACAAATCCATATCTTTTGAGCGGCCTACCCTTACAGATTTGATGTGAAAATTATAGATATATTGCTTCCTTCTTCTTAGTTGTTCTACACCTTTTCCCTTAGCTGTTCATACTGTATTATGAACATGGCTAGCTGTTTTAGATGTTTAGGCTATTTTTATTTTCATATATGTGATCGTTCTGCTATTTATGTAAAAGATTTGATGTATGAGAGATTTTCTTTTTACTGTTCAAGATGCGAGAGAAATTTTATGTATGAACACACATATACATCCTTTTCAATCTAGCTATGCCTGTACCCTTTTTAGCAGTTTATTAATTATTTATAGCCTAGCCTAGATAACAAGTTACATCACATGCAGTTACTGTTCAAAATGAGCTTTCAATTCATTTATGTACTATGTAAAAATATTTTGTTTCTTTATGTTTGAACCTAATTCATATAACATTATATGCATATCTTTAGTTGTCCATAAATATATATTTATTTGTTTTCACTTTAGTTGCTCATGAGCTTTTCTTTTCCTTTTCTGTTTCAGATCTTAAGGTGACAATTCGATCTATTGTTGCTTGAAGGAAACAGGACATGCAGAACTTATGTTTAAAAATGAATTATCTCATGTTCTTGCTTTGCATTTGTACGGACATTGTATATGTCTTTCTTTACACTTGTTTTGTATAAAAATATATGAATATATATGTTGTTCTCCCTGTATTCCTATTTTCCATGTTAAATACATTCTATACTTTATTGTTTATGGGGTAAACTTTTTATTTGTTGTAAAAAAACATGATGCGAATATATTTTATTTATGATGGCATACCCACTTTGTTCGGTTGTTGCATTAATCCTGTACACTTTAACTTGTATAGTTACTCTCCTGTTCATTACTTAAGTGACCTATCAGTACCCTTGAATACGCCAGTTTATTTTTATCTTATTATTAAATTAAACCACTAGATCGAATGACAAATTAATATCATAAAAAATAACTAAAATAACAATTTCAATATAAATGCCAAGACTTAACATTACAAGTTTTACATTTGAAACGGTACTCCATTTATATTAAATTCTTTTATACAACATAAATCATTAAAATTATGGGTTTAAATTATTTAAATAGTTCAAAACTCAATATTAAAAATTCTGGTTTTAAATAAAAGATTTAGCTACCAAAGATGCGGGACATTACATTCCTTCCCCCTTAAAATAATTTCGTCCTCGAAATTGCTAACGTAAGAAAGAACGTTACAATCCATTAATTTCTAATTATTCCATTCAAACAACTATCATTCAATAACAAACAATTCAAAATCAGCAATCAATCCACAACCAAATCAACTGAATTCACATTCAGTATTAATACTTTATTTTGGTTTCACAGATTTGAACATCAATCGGTTAATACCCGATTTATTTCTATTTGATTAATTCAAATTCCAAATTTAATTAATTTAATTAAATTTGACCAAGTTAGGTTTCAATTCAAATTTCAATCAAAATTTGAATTTCATTCACATCAATCAAGCAGACAAACCAATATCTCGATAATTTAACAAATCATTTCTTTTCTACACAAAAGTATAATTTGGGTAAAATTATTTCATTTACCCTCTTTTCAAAATGATATCGTATCCGTGGACAGTCCAATGCTTCTCAACACTTGAACCGATCAACAAACACAATACAAAACATTTGTATATAAAATTTACAAATACGCTCTCGTATATATACACTCAGTCTCGATCTAGGGTATTGCTAACCCAATCTCTATCGAGTCACAACACAAAGCCAAGGTTATTTCTAAACCAATAGCTCTGATACCACTGTAATGACCCAAGGATTCGAGTAGGCTTTTCAACCATCCTCTCCTCCCCCATGGCAGAGGGCTAACCTCCCCCCGTGGCTTACAGAGATACCTTAGAACTGCTTTTATGGCCGGCCTCTCGACTCGACCAACCCACATTGTCGAGAGATGTAGGTGTAAGAGTCTCCCGTTCGCCACCAAAGCGAAGCGATAACCCCTATCATCCGTACCAATTAAGCAACCAGCTCTGATACCACTATAACGACCCAGGGATTTTTGGCCCCGGAAATCGACATAAATACCCTTACCGTAACTCATGCCGACCTTCCAAATACCGAAAACGCTGGAACATTGTTAGAAAGAATTTAGAGGGTGAGATAAGAAAGATAGAAATATAAGAATAGAAGAAGAAGGAGAACCAACACAACACAGAATCTGAGTCTCAAATCGCAACGGAACAAAATATAATACAGAAATATAAACTTTATTGAGAGTTTTTAAAAACACTTACAGTATCAGAGTACATCCACATCTCTGGACAGTTATAATAACTTGTCCTCAGATACAAAACACAGCGGAATACACATCATATAATATCATACGTCTGGATTCCTCCAGCTCGTCTCTTCACAGCATTCGATAACCTAAACCTGTACACCTCGGGCTAACCCGAGCATTTACAAACACCGGGTCAGTCTGGTGAACCAGAGTAAGATAAACTCGCACAGTATTTAGGGTAATCAACCAACTTGATTTTTAAAGTTTAAAATCTTTTCGAAAGAAAAGGATAATCGTAAGACCAAATCCACACATAAACACGGACGGTTTTTACCTTACGATAACCCAAACCATTTTGAAATCAATATCTTTTTTGTTATTATAATAATGTCTAAATACAAATAAATACCAATCTAGTAGAACGCTTGCATCTCACACTCTACATATATAGTATACAATCAAAACCACGGGCGCTTATTGGAGATTGGATTCCGACTATGACAAGGTATGGGACCACCTGCCGATTGTGTATTTCTAGAGACGAATACACTGGGTTCAACAAGAACGTCTTGCAACCCGGCCCTCACAGACCGACCACTCATTTCGCTTAAATGTATCGAATGTATATCACCAACGGTTGGACTCAAACCACCGTTTCCCAAGAAGGGACAACATCGAAATAGATTAAAGAAACAAAAGGATTTTCTCTAGATAAATGATTATACACCCTAATGGGAGCGAACCACATAGCCATGCTGCCTGCCCGATTTTTGTCATTTCCCGGTTGATGAGGCTTGAGGCCAGAATTTCCTTTTCAACATCTGGTCATCATTCACTTTGAATGCCACATCGTCAAATCCTCCAGATATCACTAATTGACGTCCACAAAAATACTCTAGCAGTTAAGCTAAGAGAACGGCCATTCCCCGCCAACCACTATCGCACGTTTGAAGAAATCAACGTACATGGCCCTTTGGAAATACTCTGTCAGACATTCGTCCATACAAGTCATCCAGGAACAGGATGAACCGAAGGTACTCTCCTACTGCATCTCATATAGGAATCACCCCATGGATCAGTAGCGAGAAGTCCTTGCAACCCGTAGATTCTGACCACGACAGAACCACAGTACATCTCTGGCTGCAGACCAGAGATTATTAGCAGTCCTTCCGTTTACGAAAATCTACGGTCCTCAATGCTCTATCTCGATCATCTTCTAATATCTTCACGTATTTGCTGGTCAGAATGGTTTCGAATATAAATTTGATCCCGGTCTTTCCGTACCAACAATCGTATTGGACAGATTTGATAGTCGGTGATTTAACTATCAAAATAAATAGTGTTTCAATGATGACAAAAAGAGTTCACTGGTTAAGTATTCAGCATCACTTGGCCTTTTAATTAAACATCATTATGAAATATCCTTTATTTGTTACCTGACAGAACCCAGTGCTTATTTCTGTTGGATAGAACCCCACCTTTACATTATTTCACTACTGGAAATGAATTATCACTAACCCCTTTTTCCATCACAACTAATATTACCCTTAGATAGTCCTGATATCGTTCAAGTTGGGGTATTTTAATTACCTCTCAGACCTTGATCAACATCGATCATATCTAAAGATAGATACGCGTTGTAATATAAAACCAATATCTCATCAAATCTCCACACAAATTCCATTTAACTATTTTATTCAAAAGTGTGGTCTCATAAACCTTCTTTTCTTTTGAAAATATTTTTCTCTACTATACCATAAATTCTTAATTCACTAATTAATTAATCTTACTTTTAATTCAGCCTCTTCAACCAACTCATTTTTATAATTCGAATTTGGTTACAAAATCTCATGATCTGCTCCTTTTTACCAAAATCTCTTTTACTAATCCCTTTCAAACCCATTTGACAATTCCTGCCTTGAAATCTTATTTCAATCCCCTCCCTTCTACTTTTCCCATTATTAAGTAACTTGAATGTGTAATTTACACTTTTACACATTAAAGCTCATCTACATAACCTTGATTCATTATAAATCTTTTTGATCGAAATCACCTTTCACTTGACTCAAATAAATAAGTAACATTCATTTCTAAGCTATTATCCTTGCTTAAGATTCCTTTTTATAACTTGTTGTACAAATTCGGGTTTTAAATATAAACCTGTTCGTAATTCCTTTTTACCATTCAATTGGATTCCACTTCAATCTCGGGTTCTTTTTAAATGAATCTCAATTAGAAAGTATTTTTCTAAAATAATAATCCATTTTGGTAGTTAACTACTTTCGTATTTAATCCCTTTATTTATCAAAATAATATTAAACTCCCTTTTTAAACCTTATTAAAGTTAACCATATCATTTGATTTTTTTTCTCAATCTCGTACGTATAAATCTGATTAACATCAGACCAGACTTTATAAAATTGATTAAAATAAATCAAATATTAAATAAACCATTTATTTATTCTCCTTCTCTATAAACTTTTATTTAAAATAATATGTTTCAAATCTATCTCCAGTTGTGAAAAATATATTTTATAGGCCATATGTTACCAGACACTCAACCAATACCGCTCATTGGTTTAAACTGCACAGATGCTGAAATTCCAGTCAACAATCAATACTCAAATCAATCAATAAACAAAACAATTCAACCAATTCAAACCATTAAACACGTTTATTTTATAAACGTGACCAACAAGGTAAGTTACCTTTATTGGAGCCAATTGTTAAAAACGATTTGGTATTTCACTGAAATTAAACGACGGTTTAATTTCATCAGTTCAATCAACCAATAATTATATAACTAGTAAACAGTCAAGCATCAGCAAGCAGAGCACAAAAATAAAAACCCAATTTATATAAAATATAAATGGGGAAAAACTGAGTGAGTTTAACTCACCTGGATTTGAATTCGTCGATAAACAGTTTGTTCCAGTTAATTTAACAGACGTTTCGTTCAACTGAAAAATCCAGCTGCTCCTAGTCCTATCTGGTTCTTTTCCATCTCGTAGTATTCGTCGATGCGGTTCCAACGCTTTTTGTTTCACCTAATTCTGATTACGTATGAATTTGAAATCAAAAATCTAAGTTTGTATAAACATTTAAACTAAATAGATTTTCAATTAAAAAAAACTTGGCCTTACTCTTAAATTTCGCGGCCCAGCCCAATAACCAAGCCCGCTGATCCAACCCGCTACCCCCTTCAAAACCCTCTATCGGATCCTCTTCTACTCATTTTAGTAGCCGCCCTCCACAAATTTCTACAGACCGAAACCCTAATCCCTATATCCCATTTTTGATCTCTAGCCGCTTCGAGATAGATGGCGTCGCAACCTCCTCCGTCTACTTCAACTTCAACAGCCACCCCATCCCGACCCATGACGAGCGAGCCAGACCGAACTCCATCGGTTTAAGCTTAGTTTTTTTTCTTTTCACTCGATTTTTCTATTACAGTATTATTTCGTTTGATTTTTTTCTCTGGTTTCTTTGATTCTTGTATGGTTCGAACAAATTGTGGTGTGTATTTATAGTTGTGAATTCGCTCTAGATAAGGACGATGTCAACACGAACGGTAAAATCATAGATTTATCCTAGGATCTTAGATGCTGCTTAGTTGTATTATCAAACTGTGGTACTTGCGATGGATGTTGCGTGATTATAGCAGAGATTTGGTTGAATTTTGGGGTTTGATTTCGGTATGGTTGGTCTGTTCAAAGAAAACAGTGATTGATTTGGTTAGATTGCTATGGCTTGATAAATCAAATCCATAGATTTGAGAATTTATTGTCGATTTTGTTTTGGGTTCTTTAATGTATGAAAACAGTGAAATTCAAAATATACTTACTGTATTTTAGCTGTCTGATTTTGACTATACAATCTGTGTATAATATATTCCCATCTCTGTGTATAGATTTCATAGGAGATTCATACATATATATATTTACAGTGTATCTGTGAGGATATATATTATGTTTTGGTTTTGTAGATTTGATAATACAAATCCATATCTTTTGAGCGGTCTACCCTTACAGATTTGATGTGAAAAATATACATATATTGTTTCCTTCTACTTAGCTGTTCTACACCTTTTCCCTTAGCTGTTCATACTGTATGTATGAACATGGCTAGCTATTTTAGCTGTTTATCTAGCTGTTTAGGCTATTTTTATTTTCATATATGTGATCGTTCTGCTGTTTATGTAAAAGATTTGATGTATGAGATATTTTCTTTTTACTGTTCAAGATGCGAGAGAAATTTGATGTATGAACACACATATACATCCTTTTCAATCCAGCTATGCCTGTACCCTTATTAGCTGTTTATTAACTAGTTATAGCCTATCCTAGATAACAAGTTACATCACTTGCAGTTGCACAATCGAACTGTTCACAATGAGCTTTCAATTCATTTATGTACTGTGTAAAAATATTTTGTTTCTTTATGTCTGAACTTAATTCATATAACATTATATGCATATCTTTAGTTGTCCATAAATATATATTTATTTGTTTTCACTTTAGATGCTCATGAGCTTTTTTTTTTTCATTTCTGTTTCAGATCTTAAGGTGACAATTCGATCTACTGTTGCTTGGAGGAAACAGGACATGCAGAACTTATGTTTAAAAATGAATTATCTCATGTTCTTGCTTTGCATTTGTACGGACATTGTATATGTCTTTCTTTACACTTGTATTTGTATAAAAATATATGAATATATTTGTTGTTCTCCCTGTATTCCTATTTTCCATGTTAAATACATTCTATATTTTATTGTTTATGGGGCAAACTTTTTATTTGTTGTAAAAAAAACATGATGCGAATATATTTTATTTATGATGGCATACCCACTTTGTTCGGTTGTTGCATTAATCCTGTACACTTTAACTTGTATAGTTACTCTCCTGTTCATTACTTAAGTGACCTATCAGTACCCTTGAATACGCCAGTTTATTTTTATCTTATTATTAAATTAAATTAAACCACTAAATTGAATGACAAATTAATATTATAAAAAATAATTAAAATAACAGTTTCAATATAAATGCCAAGACTTAACATTACAAGTTTTACATTTGAAATGGTACTCCATTTATATTAAATTCTTTTATACAAAATAAATCATTAAAATTATGGGTTTAAATTATTTAAATAATTCAAAACTCAATATTAAAAATTCTGGTTTTAAATAAAAGATTTAGCTACCAAAGATACGGGACAATACAAGATGGGGTTAGAAATGCCCTATAATGAGTTTAGAGTGACAAGTTTATAATTAATGTATTTTTGATTATATATATATGATCCGATTTTAGAAAATATGTTTTTTGTATATATAAAGGTTATATATATTTGAAAAGATAATCGACTAATGGATTGATGATTGTGTTGTATGACTATTAGTTCAACTAATAAAATTATTGAAACCAATAAAAGAATGAAATTTGAGTTGGTTAATTAAAAAACTTTCAGCTCCGTTCCTTTTCGAGGAAGAAAAGATTTTAAGTAGGGGAGATTGTAACAACCCGTAATTTTTGAACCAATTTAAAATTTGTATTTTAGAAATTTTAGTGAATTTTAAATAATTTAAATAATTTATTTAAAATAATACTGATTAAAAATTTATTTAAATCGAGGTTAGAACGAATATAATTATTTTAATTATAAAAGGAGTAAGAAATAACGCGATATTTTTAAAATTTGAATTTGAACTTTGATTGAATGTACAAGATTCAAAATAAATCGGATTTCAGTAAAACTAGAACTATTAGAATCTATTTAAAAATATTTTTCTTACGAATTTGAAATTTCATAACAGGAATCAAAAGTTATGTCCAATTTAAATTTAGAATAGTCGCTATGGAGTTTAATATAAAATATAGCCTTTAAAAATAGCCATTTTGCAAACGACCTCCGTTTTCAACGAGACCACTTTGGTTGGATCCAGAATGTCAAATTATTGCTAGATTCCAATTTTAATAATTTTTTAATTAATATGTGAGCGTGGCAAAAGAAAACGTGTTTTCTCAATTTCAGTCAAATTGGATCGACCAGAAAATGGCCATTTTTCAAACGGTCTCCAAATTCGATGAAATTAATGTTGTTAGGACCATATCGTCAAAACATACCTAGAAATAATTTTTCTGTAATTTCTGGAGTTAGTATGTGGCCCTGGTAAATTAAAATGTACGATCAAATTAAATAATTAAATGTATTATATTTTAAATTAAAGAAAAGTGGGTTAAAATGATTGAATGGGCTGATGAGACCTAGACCATTGTGTCTAGAACAGGGGTATTCGGCTAGGAACAACATTAGTTGGGCTAGATTTGAAGCTAGAAGAAATTAATGGGCTTTTTTGGTGAATTAATGAATTAAATAATAAAATATTATAAATAACCTAACAAGAAAACCCTAATTCCAATTGATAGCCGCCACTCCTCGTTTCAAGGGCAGAAAACGATTAATTTTGAAATCCTAATTGATCCCAATCCAAGCAGTAATAAATCAAACTTCATAAACAAAATTCAAAGATATTTCTAAGGCCTTTATTTCTATACGGATTTGATTGGTTTTCATAAAGTAGATCGAGAGATTTCTGGGTTTATAGGGAGCACATTTGGTCACAGTTTTTGAGGTGTATGGGACTTCGAACTGGAATCCATTCACGGCGTGAGAGGAGGAGGCGCGGGCTTCGTCAAGGTGTTCTCCAATCGGCGGCCAGGGCCTCTATTGGCGGTGCATTTTGGAGTAAGGAGCGGAGTTTTTGGGTTCGGCTTCCGGGAGTATTCGACGAAGAAGATGACCGTTTAGGAAAGGTTAATTTATAATTAAATTTCTTTGTTAATAATTAATTAATTGTGTAATTTTTTAAAGTTTAAAAGACCGTAACTTGTCCAAATTAAAACAGAATTCGACGAAACCACTTGCGTGGAAATAATGATGAAGAACACACTACACGATGGAACAAACTAGAACTGAAAAGGAGCTAGTGGTGATATTTAACTAAATTAATCGAACAGTTTAATTTAGTGGAAAACAATCGTTGTAAAAACAATTTCTTAAACCAATCAAGGTGAGAATTCTTTTTTTAAAATAATTAAAATTAAATAATAGTGATGTGTTTAGAAATATTTACCAATCCGCTGCTAAATTCAGTTTGATATTATAGCGATTTGATCTAGATTGATAAATGTTGTTTGGTATGATCTGTTTGATAAAATTATATATAATGGAATTATGAAGATTTGTCAACAAACATAAAATTGTCATTTTGTTGAAATTAGAATTGATAATATAAATTTGTCATTTTATGGAATTAAAATTGTCAACAAAAATGAAAGAATCAACTTTTTTCATTTTGTTGAAATAGAATTGTCAACAAAAACAAAATTATCATTTTTATACGTGTTGTTGAAATAGAATTGTCAACAAAAATAAAATTATCATTTTTATATATGTTGTTGAAATAGAATTGTCAACAAAAACAAAAGAATCATTTTTTTGCATTTTGTTGAAATAGAATTGTTAACAAAAAACGAAAGAATCATTTTTATTCATTTTGTTGAAATAAAATTGTAAACGAAAATGAAAGAATCACTTTTATTTATTTTTTTGAAATAGAATTGTCAACAAAAATGAAAGAATCATTTGTATGCATTTTGTTGAAACAGAATTGCAAATAAAAACAAAAGTGTAGTGACCCGAAAATCCAGTCCAATTTGAGCTGACCAAAAACACAAGTCCAACCCCAAATTGCACTGGAAATTCAAGAAAACTAATAGAAAGAAGATAGAGGGTGAGGATAGATAAGGTAGAACTTATAGAATAGAAGAAGAAGAAGAACATCATCATCAGAGTAAACACGAATCTTACAGCGGAACGAATAAAATATAACATAACTTTTGAAATACAAACAGTTATATATACAATAGCACTTATCAGAGTACAACACTTACAACAGCAGCGGCAATAATAATAGCTATAGAATCCTGAAGCCTCCTGCTCCAAGCTCTCCAAGTGTATCTGTAAAATCCCGACTACTTGACTGCCCGTACAAAATTAGGCACCCAAGAGTTTAGGGAAACAAAACAAATAAACTCCGGGTCAGTCATGGGACTGGTATGAGTAAAACAGTTTAAAACAGTTTGAACAAGTAAACGATATCTCATAAGACCACGCCGCATAACGGAACGGGTTTTTCCCTTATGAGAATCCAACAACTTTGTAAACAATATCATTCTGATATTATAATAATGTCTAAATACAATTAGATAACAATCTAGCAGAAACGCTTTCATCTCACGTTCTACAAATATAGTATACAATCAAAACCGCAAGCACGTATTGGGTAATGGATTTCCAACTATGACAAGGTATGGAACCACCTTCCGATCAGTGTACTCTAGGAACGATACACTGGAGTTCAACAAGAACATCTTGCAACTCAGCCACACATGACCGACCACTCATTTCGCTTGAGTGTATCGAATGTACATCACCAACGGTTGGGATCAGCAACCGTTTCCCGTATATATATGGGACAGCATTGATAGATTAAAAGAAGCAAATGAATATTCTCTAGATAGGTGATTATACACCCTACTTCGGTGCGACCGACTTAGCCATGCTGCCTGCCCGATTTCTGTCATTTACCGGATGTGAGGCTAGAAGCTACGCTTACTTTCCATTCATTTATGACACGATCACTTTGAATGCCACATTATCAGATCCGTAAATCATTAGTTGATTTATACAAATATCCTGGATGTTATGCTAAGGGATAAATCCGTTGCAACCATATATATTTATACAGACCAACCCATTCGATCATTGGAAATACTTTGTCAGACATTCGTCCATTTACGTTCGTTCTGGGACTGAACGAAACCGAAGGCACTATTCAGTACATCCATCTTAGTCCAT
The DNA here is from genome assembly GCA_030737875.1 of Allium sativum. Classification (NCBI taxonomy): domain Eukaryota; kingdom Viridiplantae; phylum Streptophyta; class Magnoliopsida; order Asparagales; family Amaryllidaceae; genus Allium; species Allium sativum. The sequence goes on from CM060919.1 coordinate 1,478,291, forward strand.
TGTTATCTAAGATTTATACAACAGCCCTTGTATTTTACTCCGTCTTCAATATATTCAGCATATATGATTTGCAACACTTATGCCAATACAGAGTGGTTCTTTGGATAATAATTTAACCGGTCTCTCCGTATTAACAACGTTAAAATGGTCAAAACATTGATAGTCTGTGATTTAACTATCAAAGAAAAACTCGTGTGCAAACAACGATATTATTTCCAGATGGAAATTATATCAACCAATCATCATTTAACATTTATCTCTTTAGTTCATTAATTTACTTATCTCCTGTTTCCCTATATTCTAAATTTCTTATTTTCTAATTTTAGAAAATATACTTTATTAACAATGGAAAACATTTCCATTTCCTTGTTTTCTATATTAGAAAACATTTCTGATTTCTTATTTGGAAAACATTTCCAAAGTTCCTTTATTGGATTTAAATAGATGTTTAAATAAAACATCGCTATGCCAACTCAAACCATTTACTGAATTCACTTAACCATCATTTACTATCTACCTTACCATTCCTTAGTTAAGAAGGAAGCCAATCAAGTTGGGGTATAATTACCTCTCAGACCTTAACTGAACAACGTTATAACTTCGAAATAGTAACCGTTTATCTTTTAAACCTTTAACAACTTCTTTACGTAACTCTCGGATTCAATTTACGAATCCACTTCTTTATTGAAAACATTGATTATAACGATAACGTTATAATCCCTACTTCCGCAATATCTAACTTCAATTATAACCTTTATTCTTTAATTCGAATAATTAAACCTAACCCTAATTTATTAGTGTATACTCTTGATTTAAAAACCGGAAAGTAAATATTACTTTCCCGAATTCGATATAATTGAATTCGACTAGTAATTCTCTTCCGAGTAAATCTCTATTTGATTAGCTCTTCTTCGAATAACCTATATTCGATTATCTCTCTTCGAATAACTTATATTCGAAATCTCTCTCTTTCGAATACGATATATTCGATAATCTCCTTTCGATTAAACTAATCGATAGCTCCTTTCGATTAAACTAATCGATAACTCCTTTAACTCTATTCGAATAACCTATATTCGACTAACTCCTTTAACTCTATTCGAATAACCAATATTCGACTAACTCCTTTAACTTAACTCATTTGGATTAACTCGGTTTGATTAACTTATCTTGAATAACTTAACTTAATTAACTCGACCTATTTAACTCCACTAGATTAACTCCTGTCGAATAACTAATATTCGATAACTCTATTCAACTCCGTTTAACTCTATTCAACTCCATTCGAATAACTAATATTCGATAACTCTATTTAACTCCATTCGCTTAACTCAAGATCGCAGCGATCACAATGGTTACGCCTGATTCCCTCAGGAAACATCTGACCACCTTAGGCTATCTGCAGCCCTGGGAATTACGCTAGCAGTCGTGCTAAATGACACTTATCCTGAATAACTATGTTTGACTAACTCTAACTCAAATAACTACACTTGATTAACTCTAGTGGTTAACTCTAACTGATTAACTCTACTGGTTAACTCTAACTGATTAACTCTACTGGTTAACTCTAACTGATTAACCCTAACTGATTAACTCTAACTGGTTAACTCTATTTGACTAACCCGACTCGACTAACCCCTTTCGAATAACATATTCGATTAACTAACTTCGAATACCATATTCGATTAACTAACTTCAAATACCATATTCGATTAACTAACTTCGAATACCATATTCGATTAACTAACTTCGAATACCTTATTCGATTAACTAACTTCGAATACCATATTCGATTAACTAACTTCGAATACCATATTCGATTAACTAACTTCGAATACCATATTCGATTATCTAACTTCGAATACCATATTCGATTATCCAACTTCGAATACCATATTCGATTAACGAACTTCGAATACCATATTCGATTAACTAACTTCGAATACCATATTCGATTAACTAACTTCGAATACCATATTCGATTATCTAACTTCGAATACCATATTCGATTATCTAACATCGAATACCATATTCGATTAACTTCTTTCGAATACCATATTCGATTAACTAACTTCGAATACCATATTCGATTAACTAACTTCGAATACCATATTCGATTATCTAACTTCGAATACGATATTCGATTTCTCCTTTTTATAACGTTTATCCATTTAAAAAGATCCCCTTTTAACAACGTTTATTCATTTATAAAGATTCACTTTTTAGTAACGGTTCTTCACTTTATAAATGTCCTTTTAATAACGTTTTCCTTTTTATAACTTCTTATTCCGTTATAAACCAAATTCCTTTTTATTAACTCAATTTATTTTCTAAATATTCCCTTTTCAATTCTATTTGTAAATGGTTTACAAATATTTCCTTTTCAATTCTATTCTTAAAAAAATATTCTAACTCCTTAAATTTCCGGGAAAATTCGCCATAACCTCCTTTGTATCGGGAGCATCGGGAAAATCCCCAAACCCGCCACACAGGCCTTTCCATTCAAAAAGAAAATGGTTTGAATTTATTACCTTTTTAAAATATCTCCTATTTATAAATATTCCTATTTATAAATATTCCTTATTTATAAATATTCAAATTTATAAATATTTTATTTTCACTATCACTTTGAAAATTCCCTTACCAACATCCCGTATGTTATGGTATCCCATCATATCAAATCACGATGATAAATAACGTTCAAACACATATAATCGACAACAGATTATATATCACATCATATATCACAATATATGAAAAACAGTAAAATAAATGTTGAGGAATCCAGTCGGATTCCTCCAACCTGTTTCCCTGCATCACAGATGTTAAACAATATAGATAACATCACTTTCAGTTCCATATGATATATTCTGTTAAACAGAATCAATATAGAAATTCAACTAACTGACTAGCAGTTCAATCAAACAGTCAACACACAGTCAATCATCCAATATCTAACAGTTCTAAAAATACAACATGAAATTATAAATTGTTCAGAGTTAGTGAGATTTACTCACATTTGCGAGTTAGCCGTTAAATAACGGTTTGCGTTATTTGATTCAGTCGGACAATTTATTTCGCCATAAATTGTAACGAGCTCTGATTCACTCCCGGTCAGTCTCATTGTGTTGCTCCCGTCCATACGATCCTGTCGAATCTTGTTTCGCTGAATTTCGATATCGTATGGTAAAGTTATGAATTTATGAAGTCTATACATTATCCAATTACAAAATTATTTAATACTTGGGCTTCATTATTTACTAAGGCCCATTTACCTTTCAACGTATCAGACCCGAACCCGCTTCATATTTAACCCGCATCCTCCTTCCCTTTTCTCCCCCAATCGTGGACTCTGCTCCTCCACTAACACATGGTCGATGTCCTCTTCTTCCCTCTTGTCTCCTCCTTCCTTACTTCATTAAACTTCAACCGAGAATTTGCATTCAACTCCTCTCCACAATCTCTTCACCACCTTTCACCTCAAACGCAACTCGACGCCACCAGTACTGGTCGCGACTCAAGAATCGCGAGCGCCTCCTGTAGCATCATCGGCTAGAAAACTCGCCGAATAACCCAAATTTCCACCTACAGATGTTGTTCCTCCTTCTAACATCAAAACCAAGGTTGAATTCATGAATTCAGATTTCAATTTCCCTAAAACTAAAACCCTAGCCTCGCGTTGAAAACAATCCGCGAGAGAAAGTGACATCGCACCCTTCACAAGTGGTACAACATCGAAGAGGGAGACTCCAGCAATACATATATGAATTCATATTGATTTATAGGATTGTATTTCTTTTGTTTTGATTTTTCTTTTGATCGAGCTCCTTCTGTGTTTGGTTGGTTTGGTACTTATACGTTGTTTTGTGGTAGGTGAGAATTGTGGTTGAGAACGAAGTTCGTGTGGCCTGTGCTGAACCTCAGAAAACGGGAGGGATATTTTCAATTTGATTTTTGTATTTTATTTTATTCGATTTTCTCCTTGTATCTGCCTTCTAAAAATCCCAGCGATTACATACGATATCTAAAAATCACCAAACTGGACATGTAGGTAGAGCTCGACATTACGCTCCCAACGAAACTGGTTTCGTCGAATTCCGACTCCGTATGCTCACAAGCGTATTTTTAACTGTCAAAATACTGACTGTTTCTCACTCTAAAAATCCGTACGACCACACAGTTACTCTAAAAATTACGAAATTAGAAATCTAACAACTATTTGACATTGCGGATCCAACAAAACTAGTTTCGTCGAATTCCGACTTCGTTCGCAAAAGTGGCTTATTTTTACAGCTCTAAATGACCCATTTAAATATATAAATATATTTAAATATAATTAAATTAAATATTTAAAAATTAAATATTATCGTCTATATTCACAGTGGAATACCATACAGCTCTAGAATATTCCTATATGAATTTCTACTCGATATTCACTTCTGGGTCAACCCGATATTCGATTTATATTGAAATCCCTTTTAAAAATATAAATAATTCCTTTATAAATTATAAAGGAATTCCACACCGACTTTTCTAAAATTTGATTTGGACATAAATCAAAATCCACACGATGAAATCCCGATTTTTCTCTTCCGCTAGAAAGATATACTCCACCAGCTCCACACGTTTCTTGTTTCACAGAAATCCGATTTAAAACGAACTCAGTACATTCAGTTGAAGTTCAAATCGCCAAATAGCGAACTACAGCGCCATTTCGAGCTCGTTTATAAATATATTATAAACTATACATTCAACTGTCGTCGATTCAATATATTCGTTATTATAATTCAACTCCAAACTAAATTATAGCTTATATAAGATCCAGTTCACATCGTATTGTGAATTCCACTATTTCCGACTATTCTGGAAATATATTATCCTATTATTTATACTAATTAAATATAAATATTATTTAATTCCAGTTACTGATATCGTTAAATCGATATTTAATAATTAAATTAGTTAATTATTCTCCTGCCAAATTACGGGTCATTACAATCTTTCCCCCTTAAAATAATTTCGTCCTCGAAATTGCTAAGGTAGGAAACAACCCTATTGACTGGTTAGAACTTATTTGTTCAATTATCAACTTCAGTTTCCAACTGGACCAATTTAATTTCAATTAAATATTAATTAATTCTTCTCAACGAAAATTTTCAAAAATCCTGAAAATTTTCTAACGCCTTAACTCTTCGAAAAATTTCGCCAGCACCTCCTTTGTACTGTTCAATCGGTCAAACACCAACTCGCCTTTCTGGGCCATCTCCAACCCAAAAGAAAATCAAACAGCCAAGCGGCTTGCCAATTTGGCTCATCAAAATCTCAAACTCATATCAAATATAAACTGCTACCTTTTTGTCAGGCATATCAACTCTATCACTTCCATATGCTATCAACTCAGCATATACCAGTGTTATCTCAATCCAATTTCAAATCAGTTCATATCCTCAAATCCAAATCGAATTTCATTCGAACTCCAATATCAAATTCCAAATCTTAACTCATCACTCATTTCCATTCCAGATTATTCACTAATCGATTCCAGTTTCATTTAACTTAGTCAAAGTTAAATTCTAATTTATTATTCACTTTTTCTATTTTAATCCATTTAACTTCATAAGTTAAATTTAAATTCCAAATTTCAAATTCCTGGGTAAATCTCAAATCAATTTGAAATTATAACAACAATTCAAACCCTTTTGAATTTTCAAACACCTTGTTTTCACAAACGATTTTAAAACAAAATCTTTGGTAGTAATCCATCACTTACAACTCGAAAATGAACACTGATGATGTCGCGATTCATCATCAGAATCTATTTTCCAGCTATCAAAGTGAGTTCAATACTATATCACTTTCAGTTTGAAAACCGTTTTTAAAATCTCCCAGGAACTTAAAATTTACTTATTTTAATTCCAATCTGATTTAAATTCAGATTTACTTCATCTTATGTGATGACCCCAAACTTCCACTGGGTGAAAGTAAGGAATAATCATTTGGAATACAACATAATTATAACAATACATATCACTGATACAACATAGCAGAGGAAAAACCATAGAATAATAACATTATAGCAGCGGAATTATAATGTCATCAACCACAGAAATCCATCAGTCACAGAATTCCAAATTATTACATCAAGTTCTGCAGAAATTGAAATAAGTTCCAACTCCAAATTAAGCTATAAGAAATGAAACAAGTCTAATGTCTGAAAATAAAAAAATAGAAAAATGCAATAGAGAGAAATGATAGATGTCTTCAAAGCTCCAAGCCATCACCTCTCCACAAAAGCAAATCCAAGCAAATATAATGAGCAACTCCAAGACAAGACTCCAAGCAAAGAATGAACCTGTTTACTTGGCTGCCCGTGTGTAAAGAGGGCACCCGAGTTTGCAAAAAGGTGAAACAAACTACAGGTCAGTCGTGGGACTGGTATGAGAATTCTTAACTAGTTTACTAATAATAATATGACAAATCCAAAGACCACGCCGCTAATGCAGAACGGATTTACTCAATGGATTGTCGTGCATAATTTAAAGTGTCAGAACAAGCAGATAAATAGATCGTACAACATCACAATGCTTTTTAGAAAAATGGAATCACCATAAGACTCAAGTCCCACCACACAATGCAACGCACACCAGAGGATAGAGTTTTCCCTTATGGTGATTAAACATGTTAAATACGGCAAATACGAGTTTAATATTATTATTAGTGTATAATTAAACATTTCAAAATAAATGTATCAATCCTAGGAAATATAGTACCCCATCCTACTATATCTCCATACTAGTAATACAATCAAAGCCGTAGGGTCGTATTTGGAATTTGGATTTCCATCTGAGTCAAGGCTAGGGAGGAGCTCCTTACCGATTTGAGACACTCTAGCCAGTGTCCCAGGATTGGTATTATGTCCAACCCTTGGATCCTGCAGGGTCGGTCCACACTTACTTTTGTGGATTAGTTATGCCTGAACACATGTTTCCCGGTCCTATGGGACCTATCATTCGAGGCGCCTCATTCCATCATCCACATAAGTAAAATGTCTGGGCTCCATACCATGACACCACTTCTAGCTAGAAAGAAACATGATGCTCTCCCTGCGTTCCCTTCTCCCGTTTTAGACTCCGTCGGTGTGTGAGGCTCGTGAAGTCACGTCATACACAAAGCTATGCCTAAACAGGCTATGCTTTGATCATCCCACAAGGCCTGCTTTTCGACAAAGCCTTGATCTTATGCATCTTAGCATGTCACATCGTCAATCCATACCATACTACTGATTTCTACCAACATATAATCTCTGAGCTCGTACTTCTCAGACAAGGGTGTAAAACACCAAACAGATATATGTTTAGCAGAGATCAATAGATACAGTATCAAAGGAGTACCACGTCAGACATGCAATCCATTTATACGCTTATGCTCTGGGTCTGAGCGAAAGCCAAATCCGTTCAATCAACATGTTCGTTCGGACAACGACCATGACTTCGAATTGGGAGCAAATCAATTCAAAGCCTCAATCGCTGTCTTCCTGAGGGGAAGATTGACGGTCTTCATTAGTCGCCTTCTTCTTCAATTCTCATCGTCGTTTTGATTATTTGGAATGAGATTAACTCGGCCTTTCCAAATAATCTTCGTATATATATGTATATATATATATATTGAAAAACTCTTCCTTATCGTTATTTTATTTAATTAAAAATAATTAAATCTTTAATCAACGACGATTCAGGTCAATGGTGATTCTGGCGCTGTTTTCAACCAATTTTGATTTTCACATATCTAAAAATCTAACCGTTGGATTTTGACGTATTATATATTGTTGGAAAGATTTTTCCAAGACGGTCCTAGCAGTTTCAGTTTCAAGAAAATCCGACGGTCGGATCTTCTTGTATAGTCGTTTAAAGATACAATTTTAAAACGCGAACTACCGCGCTCGATTCGTTCAATTTTAATTGTATTTATATATAAATATATAAACATAAACCGTTAAATTCTTTATTCTTATGAATATTGCCATTCTTTATCTTTTCATCCCTTTATTTACAGGAAAATGTAAAATCATACTTGAATGATGGATTCTTCCTTTTTAATTCCTTTAATTTCTTTAATTTACGGTAAAATGTAAATTATATTTCATCGACCAATTCCTTCTTTTAATTGCATTCTTATATGTAAAATGTAATTTATAATCCATCATTCTTAATTCATATAAAATATAAATTTTATGTACAGTGTAAATCTTATTTCTTATTTACATCATAAAAATGCAATTTATTTCATGCGGACTCATTTCATTCATAAATTACATATAAAAATGTAATTTATTTCATACGGTCTTATTTCATTCCTAAATTACATATAAAAAATGTAATATATTTTATGCGATTTAAGTTCATTCATAAAATGCATATAAAAATGTATTTTCTTTCATGCGGTGTTAATTCATTCATAAAATACATATAAAAATGTATTTTATTTCATGCGGTGTTAATTCATTCATAAAATACATATGAAAAAAAAATGTATTTTATTTCATGCGGTCTAAATTCATTCATAAAATACATATAAAAAAATGTATTTTATTTCATGTGACATTTCTTCCTTTAAATTACATTATAAAATAATGTAACTTATCCTACGGTCAATTTTCTTTTTATTAACATCATAAATAATGTCAATTTATCCTACGATGTCATTCTTTTATATTAACATTATAAATAATATTAATTTATCCTACGGTATCATTCTTGTATATTAACATTATAAATAATATTAATTTCCTACCGTGTAAATCCCCATTTTATCTACATTATAAAATAATGCAAAATTATCCTACATTGGAATTACTATATAATTTACATTTAAAATAATATAAGATGTACACATGGTGAAATTCATACATATTTACATTAGGAAAAATGTAAATTTTCATTCTCTAATTACAATGTGAAATTCATTCTTTCTTTACAATTTAAAAATTGACTTTTTAATTACAATGTAAAGTCCATTCTTTTTATTTCATAAAAAATAATATAAATCTTCCTATGGTTAAATTTCTCTTAAATATTAACATTAAAAATGTTAATGACAACCCATAGAGTTATATTAACATTAAAAATGTTAATAGCATCCTACGGTTAAATTTACTATTTAATTTACATTGAAAATAATGTAAATTTATGCATGCGATGAAAATACATTATTTACATAATAACATGTAAAATTTCATGTCATCACAAATTCTAATTTTAACTTACATAATAAAATGTACATCTTCATGACATTGCAAATTCTAATTTTAAATTTACAAAAACAAAATGTAATTTTAATGTCATCGCAAAGTCTAACTTTAAATTTACAAAATAAAATGTAAACTTTACAACATCGCCAAATTCTAACTTTAATTTACATAATAAAATGTAAATTTTATATAAACGCCAAATTCTAATGTTAATCTACATAATAAAATGTAAATTTTATATCAACGCAAATTCTAGCTTTAATTTACATAATAAAATGTAAATTTTATATCAACGCAAAATTCTAGCTTTAACGTACATAATAAAATATAAATTCTATATCAACGCCAAATTCTAACTTTAATTTACATAATAAAATGTAAATTTTATATCAACGCCAAATTCTAACTTTAATTTACATAAAAAAAAAATGTAAATTTTATAACAACGCCAAATTCTAACTTTAATTTACATAAAAAAATGTAAATTTTATATCAACGCAAAATTCTAGCTTTAATTTACATAATAAAATGTAAATTTTATATCAATGCCAAAATTCTAGCTTTAATTTACATAATAAAATGTAAATTTTATATCAACGCCAAAATTCTAGCTATAATTTGCATAATAAAATGTAAATTTTATATCAACGCCAAAATTCTAGCTTTAATTTACATAAAAAAATGTAAATTTTATATCAACGCCAAAATTCTAGCTTTAATCTACATAATAAAAATGTAAATTTTGCGTTAACGCCAAATTCTAATATTAATCTACATAAAAAAATGTAATTTTGTTTCAACGCCAAATTCTAATGTTAATCTACATAATAAAATGTAAATTTTGTTTCAACACCAAATTCTAATGTTAATCTACATAATAAAATGTAAATTTTGTTTCAACACCAAATTCTAATGTTAATCTACATAATAAAATGTAAATTTTGTTTCAACACCAAATTCTAATGTTAATCTACATAATAAAATGTAAATTTTGTTTCAACACCAAATTCTAATGTTAATCTACATAATAAAAAGTAAATTTTGTTTCAACACCAAATTCTAATGTTAATCTACATAATAAAATGTAAATTTTGCGTCAACGCCAAGTTTTAACTTTAATTTACAAAATAAATTGTAAATCTCATATCAACGACAAATTCTAATTTTCAATTTACCAAATAAATTGTAAATTTCATATCAACAACAAATTCTAATTTTTAATTTACAAAATAAATTGTAAATTCCATATCAACAACAAATTCTAATTTTTAATTTACAAAATAAATTGTAAATTTCATATCAACAACAAATTCTAATTTACAAAATAAATTGTAAATTTCATGTCATCAAATCAACAACATTCAAATAATCCAAGAGATCTAGATCTAGCAATTCAAATCAAAATAATATACAGGGTGATGTATATTTTGGCATATGACAAATCGGCGAGGCATAATTCAATGATATTAACAAGTAATCTATTTTAATTAGCCAATAATTTCAGATCTAACGTTTAGATTCGCGGATCTAACATCATACAGTCATAAACAACTTAGATCCGTATTTCAATATCGCTACATAGCAGATCAGTCAATATTCTTTAATAACAAAGAATTAATAATTAAATAAATTAAATTTAATTAAAAATAAATTCTCACCACTGTTGGTTCTGAGATGAATCAAGTTTGGTCAGATTTGGTGTTCGAATTCAAGACGGTTGCGGATCTGAAACATTTTACATGCAAATTCATATGAAAAATAAAAAAAACAGCTTTTAACAACTGTCACAGCCACGTTTATAAGCGCTACAAAATCTGAAGCTTTTACCTTTAGGAAAGTGTTCAAATCTTTGTTTTCAATTTGCCGGAGCTACGGTCGATGAAATGACGAACCGTTTGTTGGAGGTGGAAGAGCTTGGAGAGACCTATGATCGGCCAGAAGGTGGGGGCACTCGGCGGCGGCAGTGTGGCCCAGGGGAGGCGCGACCGTGGCTGGTTTGTGGGGCTATGGTGGCTTCGTCGAGGCACGGTTCGAGGTGATTCTTGTCGGAGAAGAAAGAGCTCGGGAAGAGCTTCGAAACGGGTACTCACATGCTAAATTTCGTTGAAAAATGAAGGAGAAATCGAAGTTTGAAGATTTCGGCCATGATGGGTTTTGGTGGGTGCATATGTCGGCTGAAGACAACGAAGAGGAGGAGAGATGAACAGTGATTTCGGGTTTTATAATATTATATTAGGTTTTCCTAATCATTATTTAATAATTTAATTAGCCCGTTTTGGTCCGAACTCCGATTCAGGCATGCTTACTGTCGTTCTTAAGGTTTTGACACCTTCTGAACGCAATGGGCTATGTCCCGTGGTCTAATTCCGAGGCCTGTTATGAGTTTTGGAATAATTACATTATTTTATTAATATTTTAATGTGTACCGTACATGAAAATTCACCGAGGTCACAAATTAACTTCAAAAAAAATTCTCGAAAAATATATTTAGCTATGTTTTGATGCTGTGGACCTATGAAAATTAATTTCGTTCAATTCTGAGCCCATATGGATTTTTAATGAATTTTTAAAGTCAAAAAATTGCCCGTTTACACTGAAAAATCAATTATAATTATACTTTAATTCTAAAAATTACCAAAAAATCATTTTTAGCTTTTTTTTTTTTGATGATACGAATCCAACAAAATTTATTTCGTTGAATTCTGAGACTTTTTGAAAAATGGCTATTTTTCAGTCAATTAATTTTGACCGAAATTGACAAAATACAGTTTCTTTTGCCACACTCACAAATTAACTCGGAAGATTCTAAAAATTGAAATCTATCAATAATTTAATATTCCAAATCCAACAAAAGTGGTTTCGTTGAAAACGGACACTGTTTGAAAAATCATTATTTTCCATGGCTATATATTTTATATTAAAAATACATTTTTAAACAAATAATTTTCGAAACTCCAAATATATAAGTGTTTATACCTTTTAAATGCAGAAACATCATTTCGGACTCAATGGAAGTGGTTTCGAGTTCAATTTCCTTCGTATGTGAAAAGTAGCTTTTTGGACTATATATATATATATATTATATAAATTCTTACAGCGACCTTTCAAATTTTTAATTTTGACATAACTTATAAATTATAATCTAAAATTAAATTTCTTAAATTCATTATATAGATATTGACAATACGAACCTAACATTTCTTGTTTTATCCAATTTCGTTTTAGAACCAATTTTATATAATTTTTCAAAGTTCAAAACTAAAATTTGAAACTACCGCACCCTTTCGGGCTTGGAATGGAATTTATAAAACTTTTAAAGTCTTACTTCAAATAAAATAAATTTTTAATCGTTATTATTTAAAATAAATTATTTTAAATGGCCAAAGCTCATTAAAATTATTTAAAATAAAATTTTAAATTTCCCCCAAAAATCAGGGTTGTTACAATCTCCCCCACTTAAGAACTTTTCGTCCTCGAAAAGGAAAAAGAAAAAAGAAGAAAGAGGATAGGAGAGAGAGAAAGCCAAGCAACGGCTCATAAAATCAAACTCAAAAGGAGATAAAAGCAACATGGGAGATGTAACTTATTCTAGGCGTACCTATAGAAACATCAGACTTCCCTCCTCCTTCAGTAGAAACTGGCACTGAAGAAGTTGGTCCTTTCGCTCCTTCGTAAACATGTGCCACTTGAGCATCGCCACTTTCTTTAGTCTTCTTCGAATGTACGATCAAGGGAAGAGTCAAAACAACTATAATGGTGATTCTGAGAAATAGAAAAGATCGAAGGATGAATGAAAAGATAACGAAAGTGACTGGCTATTATGTATCACATGAAATGTTCGCCATAGAATATTGTGATTCTATGTAAACGAATTTGTTATAAATATGTCATATTCCAAAGCTAAGTTTAACCAAAGCTCTGATACCAACTGTGATGACCCCAAACTTCCACTTGGTGAAAGTAAGGAATAATCATTTGGAATACAACATAAATATAACAATACATATCACTGATACAACATAGCAGAGGAAAAACCATAGAATAATAACATTATAGCAGCGGAATTTATAATGTCATCAACCACAGAAATCCAACAGTCACAGAATTCCAAATTATTACATCAAGTTCTGCAGAAATTGAAATAAGTTCCAACTCCAAATTAAGCTACAAGAAATGAAACAAGTCTAATGTCTGAAAATAAAAAAATAGAAAAATGCAATAGAGAGAAATGATAGATGTCTTCAAAGCTCCAAGCCATCACCTCTCCACAAAAGCAAATCCAAGCAAAGATAATGAGCAACTCCAAGACAAGACTCCAAGCAAAGAATGAACCTGTTTACTTGGCTGCCCGTGTGTAAAGAGGGCACCCGAGTTTGCAAAAAGGTGAAACAAACTACGGGTCAGTCGTGGGACTGGTATGAGAATTCTTAACTAGTTTACTAATAATAATATGACAAATCCAAAGACCACGCCGCTAATGCGGAACGGATTTACTCAATGGATTGTCGTGCATAATTTAAGGTGTCAGAACAAGCAGATAAATAGATCGTACAACATCGCAATGCTTTTTAGAAAAATGGAATCACCATAAGACTCAAGTCCCATCACACAATGCAACGCACACCAGAGGATAGAGTTTTCCCTTATGGTGATTCAACATGTTAAATACGGCAAATACGAGTTTAATATTATTATTAGTGTATAATTAAACATTTCAAAATAAATGTATCAATCCTAGGAAATATAGTACCCCATCCTACTATATCTCCATACTAGTAATACAATCAAAACCGTAGGGTCGTATTTGGAATTTGGATTTCCATCTGAGTCAAGGCTAGGGAGGAGCTCCTTACCGATTTGAGACACTCTAGCCAGTGTCGCAGGATTGGTACTCTGTCCAACCCTTGGATCCTGCAGGGTCGGTCCACACTTACTTTTGTGGATTAGTTATGCTTCAACACATGTTTCCAGGTCCTATGGGACCTATCATCCGAGGCGCCTCATTCCATCATCCACATAAGTAAAATGTTTGGGCTCCATACCATGACACCACTTCTAGCTAGAAAGAAACATGCTGCTCTCCCTGCGTTCCCTTCTCCCGTTTTAGACTCCGCCGGTGTGTGAGGCTCGTGAAGTCACGTCATACACAAAGCTATGCCTAAACAGGCTATGCTTTGATCATCCCACAAGGCCTGCTTTTCGACAAAGCCGTGATCTTATGCATCTTAGCATGCCACATCGTCAATCCATACCATACTACTGATTTCTACCAACATATAATCTCTGAGCTCGTACGTCTCAGAGAAGGGTGTAAAACACCAAACAGATATATGTTTAGCAGAGATCAATAGATACAGTATCAAAGGAGTACCACGTCAGACATGCAATCTATTTATACGCTTATGCTCTGGGTCTGAGCGAAAGCCAAATCCGTTCAATCAACATGTTCGTTCGGACAACGACCATGACTTCGAATTGGGAGCAAATCAATTCAAAGCCTCAATCGCTGTCTTCCTGAGGGGAAGATTGACGGTCTTCATTAGTCGCCTTCTTCTTCAATTCTCATCGTCGTTTTGATTATTTGGAATGAGATTAACTCGGCCTTTCCAAATAATCTTCGTATATATATGTATATATATATATATTGAAAAACTCTTCCTTATCGTTATTTTATTTAATTAAAAATAATTAAATCTTTAATCAACGACGATTCAGGTCAATGGTGATTCTGGCGCTGTTTTCAACCAATTTTGATTTTCACATATCTAAAAATCTAACCATTGGATTTTGACGTATTATATATTGTTGGAAAGATTTTTCCAAGACGGTCCTAGCAGTTTCAGTTTCAAGAAAATCCGACGGTCGGATCTTCTTGTATAGTCATTTAAAGATATAATTTTAAAAAGCGAACTACCGCGCTCGATTCGTTTAATTTTTATTATATTTATATATAAATATATAAACATAAACCGTTTAATTCTTTATTCTTATGAATATTGTCATTCTTTATCTTTTCATCCCTTTATTTATAGGAAAATGTAAAATCATACTTGAATGATGAATTCTTCCTTTTTAATTTCTTTAATTTACGGTAAAATGTAAATTATATTTCATCGACCAATTCCTTCTTTTAATTCCATTCTTACATGTAAAATGTAATTTATAATCCATCATTCTTAATTGCATATAAAATATAAATTTTATGTACAGTGTAAATCCTATTTCTTATTTACATTATAAAAATGCAATTTATTTCATGCGGACTCATTTCATTCATAAATTACATATAAAAATGTAATTTATTTCATACGGTCTTATTTCATTCCTAAATTACATATAAAAAATGTAATATATTTTATGCGATTTAAGTTCATTCATAAAATGCATATAAAAATGTATTTTCTTTCATGCGGTGTTAATTCATTCATAAAATACATATAAAAATGTATTTTATTTCATGCGGTGTTAATTCATTCATAAAATACATATGAAAAAAAATGTATTTTATTTCATGCGGTCTAAATTCATTCATAAAATACATATGAAAAAAAATGTATTTTATTTCATGCGACATTTCTTCCTTTAAATTACATTATAAAATAATGTAACTTATCCTACGGTCAATTTTCTTTTTATTAACATCATAAATAATGTCAATTTATCCTATAATGTCATTTTTTTATATTAACATTATAAATAATATTAATTTATCCTACGGTATCATTCCTGTATATTTACATTATAAATAATATTAATTTCCTACTGTGTAAATCCCCTTTTTATCTACATTATAAAATAATGCAAAATTATCCTACGTTGGAATTACTATATAATTTACATTTAAAATAATATAAGATGTACACATGGTGAAATTCATACAAATTTACATTAGGAAAAATGTAAATTTTCATTCTCTAATTACAATGTGAAATTCATTCTTTCTTTACAATGTAAAAATTGACTTTTTAATTACAATGTAAAGTCCATTCTTTTTATTTCATAAAAAATAATATAAATCTTCCTATGGTTAAATTTCTCTTAAATATTAACATTAAAAATGTTAATGACAACCCATAGAGTTATATTAACATTAAAAATGTTAATAGCATCCTACAGTTAAATTTACTATTTAATTTACATTGAAAATAATGTAAATTTATGCATGCGGTGAAAATACTTTATTTACATAATAACAAGTAAAATTTCATGTCATCACAAATTCTAATTTTAACTTACATAATAAAATGTACATCTTCATGACATTGCAAATTCTAATTTTAAATTTACAAAAACAAAATGTAATTTTAATGTCATCGCAAAGTCTAACTTTAAATTTACAAAATAAAATGTAAACTTTACAACATCGCCAAATTCTAACTTTAATTTACATAATAAAATGTAAATTTTATATCAACGCCAAATTCTAATGTTAATCTACATAATAAAATGTAAATTTTATATCAACGCAAAATTCTAGCTTTAATTTACATAATAAAATGTAAATTTTATATCAACGCAAAATTCTAGCTTTAACGTACATAATAAAATGTAAATTTTATATCAACGACAAATTCTAACTTTAATTTACATAATAAAATCTAAATTTTATATCAACGCCAAATTCTAACTTTAATTTACATAAAAAAAAAGTAAATTTTATAACAACGCCAAATTCTAACTTTAATTTACATAATAAAATGTAAATTTTATATCAATGCCAAAATTCTAGCTTTAATTTACATAATAAAATGTAAATTTTATATCAACGCCAAAATTATAGCTTTAATTTACATAATAAAATGTAAATTTTATATCAACGCCAAAATTCTAGCTTTAATTTACATAAAAAAATGTAAATTTTATATCAATGCCAAAATTCTAGCTTTAATCTACATAATAAAAATGTAAATTTTGCGTCAACGCCAAATTCTAATATTAATCTACATAAAAAAAAATGTAATTTTGTTTCAACGCCAAATTCTAATGTTAATCTACATAATAAAATGTAAATTTTGTTTCAACACCAAATTTTAATGTTAATCTACATAATAAAATGTAAATTTTGTTTCAACACCAAATTCTAATGTTAATCTACATAATAAAATGTAAATTTTGTTTCAACACCAAATTCTAATGTTAATCTACATAATAAAATGTAAATTTTGTTTCAACACCAAATTCTAATGTTAATCTACATAATAAAATGTAAATTTTGCGTCAACGCCAAGTTTTAACTTTAATTTACAAAATAAATTGTAAATCTCATATCAACGACAAATTCTAATTTTTAATTTACCAAGTAAATTGTAAATTTCATATCAACAACAAATTCTAATTTTTAATTTACAAAATAAATTGTAAATTTCATATCAACAACAAATTCTAATTTTTAATTTACAAAATAAATTGTAAATTTCATATCAACAACAAATTCTAATTTACAAAATAAATTGTAAATTTCATGTCATCAAATCAACAACATTTAAATAATCCAAGAGATCTAGATCTAGCAATTCAAATCAAAATAATATACAGGGTGATGTATATTTTAGCATATGACAAATCGGCGAGGCATAATTCAATGATATTAACAAGTAATCTATTTTAATTAGCCAATAATTTCAGATCTAACGTTTAGATTCGTGGATCTAACATCATACAGTCATAAACAACTTAAATCCGTATTTCAATATCGCTACATAGCAGATCAGTCAATATTCTTTAATAACAAAGAATTAGTAATTAAATAAATTAAATTTAATTAAAAATAAATTCTCACCGCTGTTGGTTCTGAGATGAATCAAGTTTGGTCAGATTTGGTGTTCGAATTCAAGACGGTTGCGGACCTGAAACATTTTACATGCAAATTCGTATGAAAAATAAATAAATAAAACAGCTTTTAACAACTGTCACAGCCACGTTTATTGTAATAACCCGGAAAATCTGAGCCAGTTTAAAATTTTTATTTTGGTAATTTTAGCGAATTTTGAACATTTAAAATAGATTATTTTAAATAATATCGACGAAAATTTATTTTGAATATAAAGTGATTTCGAAATGAATTGAATATAAAACGATTTCGAAATGAATTGAATATAAAACGATTTCGAAATGAATTGAATATAAAACGATTTCAAAATGAATGGAATAGAAAACGAATTTGATTTAAATTGAATAGAAAACCAATTTGAATTGAATCGAATAGAAAACCAATTTGAATTGAATCGAATAGAAAACGACTTTGAAATTGAATTGAATTGAAAACGAATTCAAATTGAATTGAAATGAATTCAAATTGAATTGAAATTTGAATTGAATAGAAATGAATTTTAAAACGAATTTATAAGGAAAAATTCAATTTTGATTTGAATTTGAAATAAAGGTTGAAATTGTTTTTGAAACGAATTCAAAACTATTAATAAAATTCGTTTTAAATAGAAATCGATGAAATATATATTATATATATTATATATAATATAATGGCCTGAATATAACGCGCCGCGCAGCGGCAGTTCGTGAATTTCGACCATTTATTTCAAACGGACATTACGGGAGATCCGACCGTCGGATTCTCCTTAAACCGGAACCGTTGAGTTCGTATCGAAAAGAGCTTTCTAACGAATATTAGAAATTCAAAATCTAACGGTTGAATTTGGAGATACGTCCAAATCAAATTTGGTAAAGGTCGCTGTAAGTGCAGTTCGATGGCCGTTGATGGAAATCGACTATACGGGCCTTGATAAAATTATTAAAAATAGCAATAATTTGTGTAAAATCACAAGAAATGATTTGAGAAAAATTGGGATGAAAAACTCCATATTTGAAAAGATAAAAATGGATTTTTATCGAAATGAACTAGTTTTGAACTAAATTTAAAACCCAGTTATTTTTAAATAAATAAATTAGATTTAAAAATGGGTTTTAAATAATCGGAATTTCTAATCTATTTGATTGGATTTGAAATGGGTTTATCGTGAATGGTGTTTTAAATAACACTAGTTCTTTAACCCGATAGTAAATAGAATGTGATTTGGGTTTGTCGTGAACTGTGTTTTAAATAACACTAGTTCTTTAACCCAGTAAAAGGAGTTTTAATGAATCTGCAATTAAATTGAAATGTGAATAGATAATCTGAATTATCAAATTTGGAAAATGAGCAAGAATGGATTATCGCCAGTTTTGCTCCAAAGCGATAGTTAAATCTTTTATTAGATTTGAACGTGTAATGGTAATTAATTTTACCGATAACACTGTGGTGTTAGATGTGAAGTATTACCAGTTTTGCTTCATGGGATGAATATGTTGGGATTGGGAAATAAAATAAATAATTACTTCGGTGTGGTTCGCTAATCTCGACTAGTTTAGAAAACCATAATTTGGTTTGAAATGACATCCAAAGGAAGATCAAAGAATAAATTTAAAGAATTTATCTTGGAAAAAATTAATGGGAACCTTTCCCTGAGAATATGAATTGGAATGAGGCGTATGTTGTGTTTGTGTAACATTCGTTTTTAATATACGCGGGTTGTTCGGAAAGGCCGGGTTTACACCCATTCTGAATAACCGATTCGACGATATGTCGAAGATGAAGACGGTGGTTGAAGACCGGAAGTCTTCACATCGTTTGGATTATTACTGACGATCCTGATTGGGCTGTACACCCAAGAGGATGGAAATAGTTGGTGGTCGTCCAGACGTACTTGGAGATCGATGGATATGCGAGGAAAGTGCCTCCGGTTTCGCTCAGACCCAGAACGAACTTGTAAATGGATTGTTTGTCTGACATTGGATTTTATTCTGTGTTGATTGATTTCTGTTAAATATATATCTGTGTGGCGGCGGAGAATTTATTCTCTTGCTTAACGCCCTTCTCTGAGACGTACGAGCTTAGAGGTTATATATCGATAGATATCAATCGCATGGCATGAATTGCCTGTGTGGCACGCTAAGATGCAATGATCAAGGCTTTTGTTGAAAAGCAAAGTCTTGTGGTTGATGATCAAAGCACGGCCTACGTGGCAACTTTGTGTATAACGTGAATTCGCGAGCCTCACACCTCGGGATGAGTTAAAAAACGGGATAAGGACTGCAGGGAGAGCACGACGTTTCTTTCTAGCTTTGGTGGTGTCAGTGACTTACCAGCCCTGACATTTATATACTTTTCACCTATGTGGTTGTTGGATGAGGCGCCTCGATTATATGTCTGTAAGGACCGGGAAACGTGTGTTCAGGAATAAATAATCCTCTAACGTAAGTGAGGACTGGCCCTGAAGATCCAGGGGTTGCCCAGAGTGCATAGCCCTGGGACATTTGCTAGAGTGTCTCGAAAGCGGAGAGGAGCTTGCCCCTTGCCTCGACTCATGACGGAAATCCAATTTCCAATACGAGATATTTCGGCTTTATTTGTAGAGCCTAGTATGGCGACATAGTAGCATGGGATGCTATGCCGTCTATGATTTATATTTATGGTTGAAATTGTTTTGACACTATACACTTATTGTAGTATCAAATGATTTGTTTTAAAAGTACCAAGCATGTTTGGCTATTATAAGGGAAAACCCTATCCTCCGTCTTGCGTTGCATTGTGTGATGGGACTTGGGTCTTATAATAGCTTCATCTTTCGAAAAAGCATTGCGTTGTTTATTCTATGCACTGGTATTCTTGGGAGAAAACCCGTTCCGTGTTATACGGCGTGGTCCCTTGAATTACCCTCTTTTAAAGTAAAGCTTTAAATAACTGTTTTAGTTCTCACACCAGTCACATGACTGACCTGGAGTTTATTGTTTTAACCTAAACTCTGGGTGCCCTCATTTTCCGCACGGGCAGCTAGTAGTTTTGGTTTTGCAGATTTATATCCACAGGATCCTGGTTTACAGCTGGAACGATGCTCGGAAAGCTCTGTATCCGTGCATTACTTTCAGTTGTGTTTTATATTGTTTTTCCGCTGCTATGTAATTTATTGTAATCTCTGATATTTGTCGAATGTAATCTATTCATTTATACTCTGTATATTCTTGTATTCTGATGGAATTGTTGTAATAGCAATGAAATGTTCTTCCGTCTGTGTTCCGATGTGTGTTGTTCTCAAAGTATCCGCTCTTTCCCTCACGGGGAAGTTACGGGTCCTTACAGTGGTATCAGAGCTTTGGTTTACAGAGCTCGAGAACAAGACACATTAGAACCATACGAAAGAATTCATCAGATATTGGATTAGTAATATCCAATTAGAATGACTCGTTAGAGATAGGATCAGTAGTATCCTAGAACGAGTGCGAAGAGTATATTTTCCAATTGAAAACAATTTTGTTTTGAAAATTTAAACCATTTTAAACGTATTTGATTATTTATTTATTTTGAATTTGGGCAATCGAGTATATAAAGGTTTCGCGTATACGCGTCATGAACGTATATTCGAAGTTTTAATATACTGGATAGATATAGAATCACATTCTAGACGCCCGGAGATGATTCTGATGATTGTAGCTACATCATCAGAATTTATGTTCGTGTTTCAAAGGTGTGATATCTATATATTTCCATTAGACTGGTGTGAGAACCAAAACTCATATAGATAGATTTTTGTTGTAGATTGGCATCAAAAAATGATTTTCTGTATATGTATCAAAATTATGAATTTGAAACTCTAATCCACTAATTGATGTTTGTGTTGGTTGTTTATTTGTTTGATAATTTTGAACCATTATGCCTAATAGAATCAAACATTGGACTGTATTGAAAATTGGTCGCATTTGCTTGCATATACATGTACTTACATTGAACAGGTCATAGCAAGGAGGCTAGAGCAGAGAATAAAATTTGTTTGCCCGACAAATAGGTACATGTTTACCATAATTTCCTATTTTGTTTGGGTGATGATGATTTTATGAGCCGATTGGCTAGCCGCTTGGCTTTTTCTTTTTCTTTTTGAGATCAGAAGGCCTATATGGCAATTTCGGGATTTTCCCGTGCTCCCCGTACAAAGGAGGTTATGGCGAAATTTTTCGAAAATTCCGGGTGTTAGCCAAATTTTTGAAAACTTGAAAATTCTCAGAAACTGAAAAGTTGGAGAATAGAAGCCAGATCGAACGTAGAGTTGATTAATCAAACCACTTTCGACTTTGTTTCTTTTCGAGGACGAAAAGTTTTAAGTGGGGGAGATTGTAATAACCCGGAAAATCTGAGCTAGTTTAAAATTTTTATTTTGGCAATTTTAGCGAATTTTGAACATTTAAAATAGATTATTTTAAATAATATCGACGAAAATTTATTTTGAATATAAAGTGATTTCGAAATGAATTGAATATAAAACGATTTCGAAATGAATTGAATATAAAACGATTTCGAAATGAATGGAATAGAAAACGAATTTGATTTAAATTGAATAGAAAACCAATTAGAATTGAATCGAATAGAAAACCAATTTGAATTGAATCGAATAGAAAACGACTTTGAAATTGAATTGAATTGAAAACGAATTCAAATTGAATTGAAAGCGAATTGAAATGAATTCAAATTGAATTGAAATTTGAATTGAATAGAAATGAATTTTAAAACGAATTTATAAGGAAAAATTCAATTTTGATTTGAATTTGAAATAAAGGTTGAAATTGTTTTTGAAACAAATTCAAAACTATTAATAAAATTCGTTTTAAATAGAAATCGACGAAATATATATTATATATATTATATATAATATAATGGCCTGAATAGAACGCGCCGCGCCGCGCCGCGGCAGTTCGTGAATTTCGACCATTTATTTCAAACGGACATTACGGGAGATCCGACCGTCGGATTCTCCTAAAACCGGAACCGTTGAGTTCGTATCGAAAAGAGCTTTCTAACGAATATTAGAAATTCAAAATCTAACGGTTGGATTTGGAGATACGTCCAAATCAAATTTGGAAAAGGTCGCTGTAAGTGCAGTTCGATGGCCGTTGATGGAAATCGACTGTACGGGCCTTGATAAAATTATTAAAAATAGCAATAATTTGTGTAAAATCACAAGAAATGATTTGGGAAAAATTGGGATGAAAAACTTCATATTTGAAAAGATAAAAATGGATTTTTATCGAAATGAACTAGTTTTGAACTAAATTTAAAACCCAGTTATTTTTAAATAAATAAATTAGATTTAAAAAGGGGTTTTAAATAATCGGAATTACTAATCTATTTGATTGGATTTGAAATGGGTTTATCGTGAACGGTGTTTTAAATAACACTAGTTCTTTAACCCGATAGTAAATAGAATGTGATTTGGGTTTGTCGTGAACTGTGTTTTAAATAACACTAGTTCTTTAACCCAGTAAAAGGAGTTTTAATGAATCTGCAATTAAATTGAAATGTGAATAGATAATCTGAATTATCAAATTTGGAAAATGAGCGAGAAGGAGTATTGCCAGTTTTGCTCCAAAGCGATAGTTAAATCTTTAATTAGATTTGAACGTGTAATGGTAATTAATTTTACCGATAACACTGTGGTGTTAGATGTGAAGTATTACCAGTTTTGCTTCATGGGATGAATAGGTTGGGATTGGGAAATAAAATAAATAATTACTTCGGTGTGGTTCGCTAATCTCGACTAGTTTAGAAAACCATAATTTGGTTTGAAATGACATCCAAAGGAAGATCAAAGAATAAATTTAAAGAATTTATCTTGGATAAAATTAATGGGAACCTTTCCCTGAGAATATGAATTGAAATGAGGCGTATGTTGTGTTTGTGTAACATTCGTTTTTAATATACGCGGGTTGTTCGGAAAGGCCGGGTTTGCACCCATTCTGAATAACCGATTCGACGATATGTCGAAGATGAAGACGGTGGTTGAAGACCGGAAGTCTTCACATCGTTTGGATTATTACTGACGATCCTGATTGGGCTGTACACCCAAGAGGATGGAAATAGTTGGTGGTCGTCCAAACGTACTTGGAGATCGATGGATATGCGAGGAAAGTGCCTCCGGTTTCGTTCAGACCCAGAACGAACTTGTAAATGGATTGTGTGTCTGACATTGGATTTTATTCTGTGTTGATTGATTTCTGTTAAATATATATCTGTGTGGCAGCGGAGAATTTATTCTCTTGCTTAACGCCCTTCTCTGAGACGTACGAGCTTAGAGGTTATATATCGATAGATATCAATCGCATGGCATGAACTGCCTGTGTGGCACGCTAAGATGCAATGATCAAGGCTTTGTTGAAAAGCAAAGTCTTGTGGTTGATGATCAAAGCACGGCCTACGTGGCAGCTTTGTGTATAACGTGAATTCGCGAGCCTCACACCTCGGGATGAGTTAAAAACAGGATAAGGACTGCAGGGAGAGCACGACGTTTCTTTCTAGCTTTGGTGGTGTCAGTGACTTACCAGCCCTGACATTTATATACTTTTCACCTATGTGGTTGTTGGATGAGGCGCCTCGATTATAGGTCTGTAAGGACCGGGAAACGTGTGTTCAGGAATAAATAATCCTCTAACGTAAGTGAGGACCGGCCCTGAAGATCCAGGGGTTGCCCAGAGTGCGTAGCCCTGGGACATTTGCTAGAGTGTCTCGAAAGCGGAGAGGAGCTTGCCCCTTGCCTCGACTCATGACGGAAATCTAATTTCCAATACGAGATATTTCGGCTTTATTTGTAGAGCCTAGTATGGCGACATAGTAGCATGGGATGCTATGCCATCTATGATTTATATTTATGGTTGAAATTGTTTTGACACTATACACTTATTGTAGTATCAAATGATTTGTTTTAAACATACCATGCATGTTTGGCTACTATAAGGGAAAACCCTATCCTCCGGCTTGCGTTGCATTGTGTGATGGGACTTGGGTCTTATAATAGCTTCATCTTTCGAAAAAGCATTGCGTTGTTTATTCTATGCACTGGTATTCTTGGGAGAAAACCCGTTCCGTGTTATACGGCGTGGTCCCTTGAATTACCCTCTTTTAAAGTAAAGCTTTAAATAACTGTTTTAGTTCTCACACTAGTCACATGACTGACCTGGAGTTTATTGTTTTAACATAAACTCTGGGTGCCCTCATTTTCCGCATGGGCAGCTAGTAGTTTTGGTTTTGCAGATTTATATCCACAGGATCCTGGTTTACAGCTGGAACGATGCTCGGAAAGCTCTGTATCCGTGCATTACTTTCAGTTGTGTTTTATATTGTTTTTCCGCTGCTGTGTAATATATTGTAATCTCTGATATTTTTCGAATGTAATCTATTCATTTATACTCTGTATATTTTTGTATTCTGATGGAATTGTTGTAATAGCAATGAAATGTTCTTCCGTCTGTGTTCCGATGTGTGTTTTTCTCAAAGTATCCGCTCTTTCCCTCACGGGGAAGTTACGGGTCCTTACATTTATAAGCGTTACAAAATCTGAAGCTTTTACCTTTAGGAAAGTGTTCAAATCTTTGTTTTCAATTTGCCAGAGCTACGGTCGATGAAATGACGAACCGTTTGTTGGAGGTGGAAGAGCTTGGAGAGACCTATGATCAGCCAGAAGGTGGGGGCACTCGGCGGCGGCGGTGGGGCCCAGGGGAGGGGCGACCGTGGCTGGTTTGCGGGGCTATGGCGGCTTCGTCGAGGCACGGTTCGAGGTGATTCTTGTCGGAGAAGAAAGAGCTCGGGAAGAGCTTCGAAACGGGTACTCACACGCTAAATTTCGTTGAAAAATGAAGGAGAAATCGAAGTATGAAGATTTCGGCCATGATGGGTTTTGGTGGCTGCATTTGTCGGCTGAAGACAACGAAGAGGAGGAGAGATGAACAGTGATTTCGGGTTTTATAATATTATATTAGGTTTTCCTAATCATTAATAATTTAATAAGCCCGTTTTGGTCCGAACTCCGATTCAGGCCTGCTTACTGTCGTTCTTAAGGTTTTGACACCTTCTAAACGCAATGGACTATGTCCCGGGGTCTAATTCCGAGGCCTGTTATGAGTTTTGGAATAATTACATTATTTTATTAATATTTTAATGTGTACCGTACATGAAAATTCACCGAGGTCACAAATTAACTTCAAAAAAAATTCTCGAAAAATATATTTAGCTATGTTTTGATGTTGTGGACCTATGAAAATTAATTTCGTTCAATTCTGAGCCCATATGGATTTTTAATGAATTTTTAAAGTCAAAAATTTGCCTGTTTACACTGAAAAATAAATTATAATTATATTTTAATTCTAAAAATTACCAAAAAATCATTTTTAGCTTTGTTTTGATGATACGAATCCAACAAAATTTATTTCGTTGAATTTTGAGACTTTTTGAAAAATGGCTATTTTTCAGTCAATTAATTTTGACCGAAATTGACAAAATACAGTTTCTTTTGCCACACTCACAAATTAACTCGGAAGATTCTAAAAATTGAAATCTATCAATAATTTAATATTCCAAATCCAACAAAAGTGGTTTCGTTGAAAACGGACACTGTTTGAAAAATCATTATTTTCCATGGCTATATATTTTATATTAAAAATACATTTTTAAACAAATAATTTTCGAAACTCCAAATATATAAGTGTTTATACTTTTTAAATGCAGAAACATCATTTCAGACTCAATGGAAGTGGTTTCGAGTTCAATTTCCTTTGTATGTGAAAAGTAGCTTTTTGGACCATATATATATATATTATATAAATTCTTACAGCGACCTTTCAAATTTTTAATTTTGACATAACTTATAAATTATAATCTAAAATTAAATTTCTTAAATTCATTATGTAGATATTGACAATACGAACCTAACATTTCTTGTTTTATCCAATTTCGTTTTAGAACCAATTTTATATAATTTTTCAAAGTTCAAAACTAAAATTTGAAACTATCGCACCCTTTCGGGCTTGGAATGGAATTTATAAAACTTTTAAAGTCTTACTTCAAATAAAATAAATTTTTAATCGTTATTATTTAAAATAAATTATTTTAAATAGCCAAAGCTCATTAAAATTATTTAAAATAAAATTTTAAATTTCCCCCAAAAATCAGGGTTGTTACATCTTACCTCATATACTTTACTTATATGAATCCTGATTAGTTATTTATAACCATTTCACATCTTATAATCTTATTCGATTATAATAACAACCAACACAACCAATATACTATATCAAATATATTTGGGTAAAATTATTCCATTTACCCTCTTTTCAAAACATACCATGTCGGTTCATCGTATTCAAGTGTTTATAAAACTCCTACCGATACAGTGGATCAAACTGATCGTCCAGAATCCATAAGCCACTCAACCAATGAGTCTCCACAATATAAATCACTTTATATTAACTAACAAATACGCACTCGTATATATACACTCAAACTCAGTCTAGGATATTACTAATCCCATCTCTACTGAATCACGCCACAGAGCCAAGGTATTAACTAAACCAATGCTCAAATACCAAATGTAGTGACCCAAAAATCCGGTCCAATTTGAGCTGACCAAAAACACAAGTCCAACCCCAAATTGCACTGGAAATTCAAGAAAACTAATAGAAAGAAGATAGAGGGTGAGGATAGATAAGGTAGAACTTATAGAATAGAAGAAGAAGAAGAACATCATCATCAGAGTAAACACGAATCTCACAGCGGAACGAATAAAATATAACATAACTTTTGAAATACAAACAGTTATATATACAATAGCACTTATCAGAGTACAACACTTACAACAACAGCGGCAATAATAATATCTATAGAATCCTGAAGCCTCCTGCTCCAAGCTCTCCAAGTGTATCTGTAAAATCCCGACTACTTGACTGCCCGTACAAAATTAGGCACCCAAGAGTTTAGGGAAACAAAACAAATAAACTCGGGGTCGGTCATGGGACTGGTATGAGTAAAACAGTTTAAAACAGTTTGAACAAGTAAACGATATCTCGTAAGACCACGCCGCATAACGGAACGGGTTTTTCCCTTATGAGAATCCAACAGCTTTGTAAACAATATCATTCTGATATTATAATAATGTCTAAATACAATTAGATAAAAATCTACCAGAAACGCTTTCATCTCACGTTCTACAAATATAGTATACAATCAAAACCGCAAGCACGTATTGGGTAATGGATTTCCAACTATGACAAGGTATGGAACCACCTTCCGATCAGTGTACTCTAGGAACGATACACTGGAGTTCAACAAGAACATCTTGCAACTCAGCCACACATGATCGACCACTCATTTCGCTTGAGTGTATCGAATGTACATCCCCAACGGTTGGGATCAGCAACCGTTTCCCGTATATATATGGGACAACATTGATAGATTAAAAGAAGCAAATGAATATTCTCTAGATAGGTGATTATACACCCTACTTCGGTGCGACCGACTTAGCCATGCTGCCTGCCCGATTTCTGTCATTTACCGGATGTGAGGCTAGAAGCTACGCTTGCTTTCCATTCATTTATAACACGATCACTTTGAATGCCACATTATCAGATCCGTAAATCATTAGTTGGTTTATACAAATATCCTGGATGTTATGCTAAGGGATAAATCCGTTGCAACCATATATATTTATACAGACCAACCCATTCGATCATTAGAAATACTTTGTCAGACATTCATCCATTTACATTCGTTCTGGGACTGAACGAAACCGAAGGCACTATTCAGTACATCCATCTTAGTCCATTGTTATCTAAGATTTATACAACAGCCCTTGCATTTTACTCCGTCTTCAATATATTCAGCATATATGATTCGCAACGCTTATGCCAATACAGGGTGGTTCTTTGGATAATAATCCAACCGGTCTCTCCATATTAACAACGTTAAAATGTTCAAAACATTGATAGTCTGTGATTTAACTATCAAAGAAAAACTCGTGTGCAAACAACGATATTATTTCCAGACGGAAATTATATCAACCAATCATCATTTAACATTTATCTCTTTAGTTCATTAATTTACTTATCTCCTGTTTCCCTATATTCTAAATTTCTTATTTTCTAATTTTAGAAAATATACTTTATTAACAATGGAAAACATTTCCATTTCCTTGTTTTCTATATTAGAAAACATTTCTGATTTCTTATTTGGAAAACATTTCCAAAGTTCCTTTATTGGATTTAAACAGATGTTTAAATAAAACATCGCTATGCCAACTCAAACCATTTACTGAATTCACTTAACCATCATTTACTATCAACCTTACCATTCCTTAGTTAAGAAGGAAGCCAATCAAGTTGGGGTATAATTACCTCTCAGACCTTAACTGAACAACGTTATAACTTCGAAATAGTAACCGTTTATCTTTTAAACCTTTAACAACTTCTTTACGTAACTCTTGGATTCAATTTACGAATCCACTTCTTTATTGAAAACATTTATTATAACGATAACGTTATAATCCCTACTTCCGCAATATCTAACTTCAATTATAACCTTTATTCTTTAATTCGAATAATTAAACCTAACCCTAATTTATTAGTGTATACTCTTGATTTAAAAACCGAAAAGTAAATATTACTTTCCGGAATTCGATATAATTGAATTCGACTTGTAATTCTCTTCCGAGTAAATCTCTATTTGATTAGCTCTTCTTCGAATAACCTATATTCGATTATCTCTCTTCGAATAACTTATATTCGAAATCTCTCTCTTTCGAATACGATATATTCGATAATCTCCTTTCGATTAAACTAATCGATAGCTCCTTTCGATTAAACTAATCGATAACTCCTTTAACTCTATTCGAATAACCTATATTCTACTAACTCCTTTAACTCTATTCGAATAACCAATATTCGACTAACTCCTTTAACTTAACTCATTTGGATTAACTCGGTTTGATTAACTTATCTTGAATAACTTAACTTAATTAACTCGACCTATTTAACTCCACTAGATTAACTCCTGTCGAATAACTAATATTCGATAACTCTATTCAACTCCGTTTAACTCTATTCAACTCCATTCGAATAACTAATATTCGATAACTCTATTTAACTCCATTCGCTTAACTCTAGATCGCAGCGATCACAATGGTTACGCCTGATTCGCTCAGGAAACATCCGACCGCCTTAGGCTATCTGCAGCCCTGGGAATTACGCTAGCAGTCGTGCTAAATGACACTTATCCTGAATAACTATGTTTGACTAACTCTAACTCAAATAACTACACTTGATTAACTCTAGTGGTTAACTCTAACTTATTAACTCTACTGGTTAACTCTAACTGATTAACTCTACTGGTTAACTCTAACTGATTAACCCTAACTGATTAACTCTAACTGGTTAACTCTATTTGACTAACCCGACTCGACTAACCCCTTTCGAATAACATATTCGATTAACTAACTTCGAATACCATATTTGATTAACTAACTTCAAATACCATATTCGATTAACTAACTTCGAATACCATATTCGATTAACTAACTTCGAATACCATATTCGATTAACTAACTTCGAATACCATATTCGATTAACTAACTTCGAATACCATATTCGATTATCTAACTTCGAATACCATATTCGATTATCCAACTTCGAATACCATATTCGATTAACTAACTTCGAATACCACATTCGATTAACTAACTTCGAATACCATATTCGATTAACTAACTTCGAATACCATATTCGATTATCTAACTTCGAATACCATATTCGATTATCTAACATCGAAAACCATATTCGATTAACTTCTTTCGAATACCATATTCGATTAACTAACTTCGAATACCATATTCGATTAACTAACTTCGAATACCATATTCAATTATCTAACTTCGAATACGATATTTGATTTCTCCTTTTTATAAGGTTTTTCCATTTAAAAAGATCCCCTTTTAACAACGTTTATTCATTTATAAAGATTCACTTTTTAGTAACGGTTCTTCACTTTATAAATGTCCTTTTAATAACGTTTTCCTTTTTATAACTTCTTATTCCGTTATAAACCAAATTCCCTTTTATTAACACTATTTATTTTCTAAATATTCCCTTTTAAATTCTATTTGTAAATGGTTTACAAATATTTCCTTTTCAATTCTATTCTTAAAAAAATATTCTAACTCCTTAAATTTCCGGGAAAATTCGCCATAACCTCCTTTGTATCGGGAGCATCGGGAAAATCCCCAAACCCGCCACACAGGCCTTTCCATTCAAAAAGAAAATGGTTTGAATTTATTACCTTTTAAAATATCTCCTATTTATAAATATTCCTATTTATAAATATTCCTTATTTATAAATATTCCTTATTTATAAATATTCAAATTTATAAATATTTTATTTTCACTATCACTTTGAAAATTCCCTTACCAACATCCCGTATGTTATGGTATCCCATCATATCAAATCACGATGATAAATAACGTTCAAACACATATAATCGACAACAGATTATATATCACATCATATATCACAATATATGAAAAACAGTAAAATAAATGTTGAGGAATCCAGTCGGATTCCTCCAACCTGTTTCCCTGCATCACAGATGTTAAACAATATAGATAACAACACTTTCAGTTCCATATGATATATTCTGTTAAACAGAATCAATATAGAAATTCAACTAACTGACTAGCAGTTCAATCAAACAGTCAACACACAGTCAATCATCCAATATCTAACAGTTCTAAAAATACAACATGAAATTATAAAATGTTCAGAGTTAGTGAGATTTACTCACATTTGCGCGTTAGCCATTAAATAACGGTTTGCGTTATTTGATTCAGTCGGACAATTTATTTCGCCATAAATTGTAACGAGCTCGGATTCACTCCCGGTCAGTCTCATTGTGTTGCTCCCGTCCATACGATCCAGTCGGATCTTGTTTCGCTGGATTTCGATATAGTATGGTAAAGTTATGAATTTATGAAGTCTATACATTATCCAAATACAAAATTATTTAATACTTGGGCTTCATTATTTACTAAGGCCCATTTACCTTTCAACGTATCAGACCCGAACCCGCTTCATATTTAACCCGCATCCTCCTACCCTTTTCTCCCCCAATCGTGGACTCTGCTCCTCCACTAACACATGGCCGATGTCCTCTTCTTCCCTCTTGTCTCCTCCTTCCTTACTTCATTAAACTTCAACCGAGAATTTGCATTCAACTCCTATCCACAATCTCTTCACCACCTTGGTCGTGTGGTAGGTGAGAATTGTGGTTGAGAACGAAGGTCGTGTGGCCTGTGCTGAACCTCAGAAAACGGGAGGGATATTTTCAATTTGATTTTTGTATTTTATTTTATTCGATTTTCTCCTTGTATCTGCCTTCTAAAAATCCCAGCGATTACATACGGTATCTAAAAATCACCAAACTGGACATGTAGGTAGAGCTCGACATTACGCTCCCAACGAAACTGGTTTCGTCGAATTCCGACTCCGTATGCTCACACAGCATATTTTTAACTGTCAAAATACTGACTGTTTCTCACTCTAAAAATACGTACGACCACACAGTGACTCTAAAAATCACGAAATTAGAAATCTAACAACTATTTGACATTGCGGATCCAACAAAACTAGTTTCTTCGAATTCCGACTTCGTTTGCAAAAGTGGCTTATTTTTACAGCTCTAATTGACCCATTTAAATATTTAAATATATTTAAATATAATTAAATTAAATATTTAAAAAGTAAATATTATCGTCTATATTCACAGTGGAATACCATACAGCTCTAGAATATTCCTATATGAATTTCTACTCGATATTCACTTCTAGGTCAACCCGATATTCGATTTATATTGAAATCCCTTTTAAAAATATAAATAATTCCTTTATAAATTATAAAGGAATTCCAAAGCGACTTTTCTAAAATTTTATTTGGACATAAATCAAAATCTACACGATGAAATCCCGATTTTTCTCTTCCGCTAGAAAGATATACTCCACCAGCTCCACACGTTTCTTGTTTCACAGAAATCCGATTTAAAACGAACTCTGTACATTCAGTTGAAGTTCAAATCGCCAAATAGCGAACTGCAGCGCCATTTCGAGCTCGTTTATAAATATATTATAAACTACACATTCAACTGTCGTCGATTCAATATATTCGTTATTATAATTCAACTCCAAACTGAATTATAGCTTATATAAGATCCAGTTCACATCGTATTGTGAATTCCACTATTTCCGACTATTCTGGAAATATATTATCCTATTATTTATATTAATTAAATATATATATTATTTAATTCCAGTTACTGATATCGTTAAATCAATATTTAATAATTAAATTAGTTAATTATTCTCCTGCCAAATTACGGGTCATTACAAAAAGAATCATTTTTATTCATTTTGTTGAAACAAAATTGTCAACAAAAATGAAAGAATCACTTTTATGCATTTTGTTGAAATAGAATTGTCAACAAAAATGAAAGAATCACTTTTATTCATTTTGTTGAAATAGAATTATCAACAAAAACAAAAGAATCATTTTTATGCATTTTATTGAAGTAGAATTGTCAACAAAAATGAGAGAATCGTTTTTAATCATTTTGTTGAAATGAAATTATCAGCAAAATAGAAATATCATATTTATTTGTGTTGTTGAAATAGAATGGTCGATTAAATAAAAATATCAATTATTGTTAGAATTAGATTGGTATGCAAATGAAAATGACATTTTTATCGTTATGTTATACATTAGAAATTGTATACAAATTAAAGATACAATTTTACAGTTAAGTTATATATTAGAAATTTTGTACAAATTAAAGATACATTTTTACCGTTAAGTTATACATTAGAAATTGTATAACCATTAAATAGACATTTTTATATGTTAACTTATACATTAGAATTTGTATGCAAATTAAAATAAACATTTTTATGTGTTAGGTTTTACATTGAAACGATATACAAATAAAAATATTTCTTTTATTTGTTAAAGTTAAAAATAGAAATTTCATACAAATAATGAAAATAAAAAAGTATCTTTTTATTTGTCATCAGCAAAAATGTCATGTAAATAAATTACATTTTATTTGACATTAGAAATGTAGCAAATGTCAAATAAATAAATTACATTTTATTTGACATTAAAAACATGTAGAAATGAATGCAAATAAAGTACACTTTTATTTGACGTTATAAACATGTAGATATGTTATGCAAATAAAACATTCTTTTATTTGGCATGTTAAACATGTTAGTGGAATCGTCGAATGATTTATATTTCTATATAATTTTATATACATAAACATAAATTAAAATTAAACAAATCACGCGGGGTAGTTCCCATTTCGGAATCGTAACTTTGAACGGTTATACTGAAAGATCAGACCGTCGGATTTTCCCAAAACTGGAACTGTTAGGTCCGCTTTGGGAAGATCTTTCCAACGATATAAAATTTGTGAAAATCCAATGGTTAGATTTCGAGAAATTTTTAAATCAAATTTGGGTAAAAACAGCGCCAAAGCCGCATAGTGACCTGAAGCATCGTTAAATTAAATTGGATTAATTTTATATAAATAAAAATAGTGATAAATCATTATAAAATAATATTAACGATATGAAAGGATCTAAATTATATATATTCGAGAATTAATTGAAAAGACCGAGTTCAATCTCATTTCAAATAATTATACGATGATTTAAATCGAAGATATTGAAGACGGTGATTGAAGACCGGCGATCTTCACATCGAATGGATGACTACTGATGCCCTAGACTGATTTTCTCCTAGGAAAGGGTTAAATTGGTAGTTGTCCAGATGTACTTGTTGATTATCCAGATAAGCGAGCACCTCTCTTCAGTATTGGACATACTGGACGAGGAATATGGTGTCTCTGGTTTCGTTCAGGCCCAAAACGGACTTGTAAATGGATGTGTGTATGACATTGGATTTCATTCTATGTAAATTGATTTCTTTTTAATATATATATGTTTGGTGGCGGAGAATTTATTCTCTTTCTTAACACCCTTTTCTTAGACGCACAAGCTCAGAGGTTATACATTGATAGTTATTGATCGCATGGCTTGGATTGTCGATGTGGCATGCCAAGATGCAAATGATCAAGGCTTTTGTTGAAAAGCAGAGCCGTGTGGTTGATGATAAAAGCACAGCTCATTTGGGCATAGCTTTGTGTATAGCGTAACTTCGCGAGCCTCACACCACGGTAAGAGTCAAAAATGGGATAAGGGAACGCAGGGAGTGCACACGTTTCTTTCTAGCAAGAAGTGATGTCATGGTATGGAGCCCAGACATTTTTACTTATGTGGATGATAGAATGAGGCGCCTTGGATATATAGGCCGATAGTGACCAATTGATAGGTCCAATAGGACCAGGAAACGTGTGTTCAGGCATAACTAATCCACTAAATTATTTGTGGACCAGCCCTGCAGGATCCAAGGGCTAGCTAGCGTCTGAATTATGAGACATTTGCTGGAGTGACTCGAATCGGTAAGGAGATCATCCCTAGCCTTGACTCATGATGGAAACCCAATTTCCAATATGACATTATGGTTTTGATTGTAAACCTATATATGGCGACATAGTAGGATGGGGTACTATGCCATCTAGGATTGATACATTTACTTTGAAAATATTTTTAAACTGATTAGACACTAAAAATTAAATTAAATATTTTTTTATACGTATCAAGCAAGTTTGATCATTATAAGGTAAAACTCTATCGTCTGATTTGCGTTGCGTTATGTGATGGGACTTGAGTCTTTTAATGATTTCATTTTCTAAAAAGAATTGCATTGTTTCTAAAAGATCTATTTAATTTATGCACTGGCAATCCAATGGAATAAACCCGTTCCGCGTTAGCGGCATGGTCTTGTGATTAGCCGTATTATTTGATAAGTTAAGTAAGATTTCTCATACCAGTCCCATGACTGACTCGTAGTTTTTTTCACTTGCAAACTCGGGTGCCCATACTTTCCACATGGGCAGTCGAGTAGCTTATTTTGCAGATATATTAAGTAGGATTCTAGATCGAAGCTTAAAGTTGTGTCTAGGGAATTGATAGCCTTCCGCTGTGTTAGTTTAATTGTTCCGCTGCATTGTATTGCATTTATTATAAATTATCTTCCGCTGTATTATATTCGATGTACTATGATATTCCATACTCTGATGTACCATTATTATAATGTTTATAAAAGTCTTCTGTTATTCGTTCTGATGTGTTGTATGCCCAAAGTTAGCGTATGCGGGATTCGAACGGTCTTGGTTGATTTAGCGATCGATTAGGTCCGGGCGAAATTCGTGTCGTTACAGCTCAAATCAGAGCTTTGGTTATCTCAAATCTTTGGGGTACAACTCGCTAGAACTGAACAAAAGACTCGTCAGAGGTAGGATTAGTAATACCCTATAAAAGAATACTCATTAGATATAGGATCAGCAGTATCCTAGAATGAAAAAACTCAAAAGAGATGGGGTTAGAAATACCCTAGAATGAGTTGAGAGTGACAAGTTTATAATTAACGTATTTGTGATTATATATATATATATATATATATATATATATATATATGATCCGATATAAGAAAATATGATTTTTAATATATAAAGGTTATATATATTTGAAAAGATAATCAACTAATTGATTGATGACTGTGTTGTGTGATTTTTAGTTCAACTAATAAAATTATTGAAACCAATAAAAGAATGAAAGTTGAGTTAGTTAAATAAACAACTTCCAGCTCTGTTCCTTTTCGAGGACGAAAAGATTTTAAGTGGGGGAGTTGTAACAACCCGGATTTTGGAACAAATTTAAAAAAATTATTTTAGAAATTTTAGTGAATTTTAAATATTTAAAATTATTTATTTTGAATAATAACGATTAAAAATTTATTTAAATCGAGGTTAGAAAGAATATATTTATTTCAATTATAAAAGGAGTTAGAAATATCGCGGAAGTTTGAAAATTTGAATTTGAACTTTGACTAAATGTACAGGATTTAAGATATATCGGATTTCAGTAAAACCAAAAATATTAAAATCTGTTTAAAAATATCTTTCCAACGAACCTAAAAAATTGAAATTTCAAAACTGGAATCAAAAGTTATGTCCAATTTAAATTTAGAATAGTTGCTATGGAATTTAATATAAAATATAGCCTTTAAAGATAGTCATTTTGCAAACGACCTCCGTTTTCAACGACACCACTTTGGTTGGACCCGGAATGTCAAATTATTGCTAGATTACAATTTTCATAATTTTTGGAATTAATATGTGAGCATGGCAAAAGAAAATGTGTTTTGTCAATTTCAATCAAATTGGATCGACCAAAATATGGCCATTTTTCAAACAGTCTCCAAATTTGACGAAATTAATTTTGTTAGAACCATATCGTCAAAACATAGCTAGGAATATTTTTTCTGTAATTTTTGGAGCTAGTATTTGGCCCCGGTAAATTAAAATGTACGATTAAATTAAATAATTAAATGTATTATATTTTAAATTAAAGAAAAGTGGGCTGAAACGATCGTATGGGCTAAAGAGACCTAGCCCATTGTGTCCGGAACAGGGGTATTTGGCTGGGGACAACATTAGTTGGGCTAGATTTGGAGCTAGTAGAAATTAACGGACTTTTTTACTGAATTAATGAATTAAATAATAAAATATTATAGATGCCCTAACAAAGAAAACCCTAATTCCAATTGACAGCCACCACTCTTCGTTTCAAGGGCAGAAAACGATCGATTTTGAAATCCTAATCGATCCCAATCCAAGCAGTAATAAATCAAGCTTCATAAACAAAATTCGAAGAGATTTCTAAGGCCTTTATTTCTATTCAGATTTGATTGGTTTTCATAAAGTAGATCGAGAGATTTTTGGGTTTGTAGGAGGGCATATTTGGTCACGGTTTTTGAGGTGTATGGGGCTTCGAACTGGAAGCTCATCACGGCGTGAGAGGAGGAGGCGTGGAGCTTTATCGAGGTGTTCTTCGATCGGCGGTCAGGGCCTTTGGTGGCGGTGCGTTTTGGAGTAAGGAGCGGAGATTTTGGGTTCGGCTTCCGGGATTATTCAACGATGAAGATGACCATTTAGGAAAGGTTAATTTATAATTAAATTTCTTAATTAATAATTAATTAATTATGTAATTGCTTAAAGATTAAAGACCGTAACTTGTCCAAATTAAAACAGAATTCGACGAAACCACTTGCGTTGAAATCGTGATGAAGAACACTACACGACGGAACAAATCAGAACTGAAAAGGAGCTGGTGGTGATTTTTGACTTAATTGAACGAACAGTTTAATTTAGTGAAAAACAATCGTTGTAAAAATGATTTCTTAACCGGATCAAGGTGAGAATTCCTTTTTTAAAATAATTAAAATTAAATAATTATGATTGGGTTTAGAAATCATTACCAATTCGCTGTTAAATTCAGTTTGAAATTATACGCGATTTGGTCTAGATTGAATGATGCTGTTTGGTGTGATCTGTTTGATAAAATTATATATAATGGAATTATGAAGATTTGTCAACAAACATAAAATTGTCATTTTGTTGAAATTTGAATTGATAATATAAAATTGTCATTTTGTTGGAATTAGAAATGATAATATAAAATTGTCATTTTGTTGAAATTAGAATCACTTTTTTAATCATTTTGTTGAATAAAAATTGGCAACAAAAATGAAAGAATCAATTTTTTTCATTTTGTTGAAATAGAATTGTCAACAAAAACAAAACTATCATTTTTATATGTGTTGTTGAAATAGAATTGTCAACAAAAACAAAATTATCATTTTTATACGTGTTATTGAAATAGGATTGTCAACAAAAACGAAAGAATCATTTTTATGCATTTTGTTGAAATAGAATTGTCAACAAACATGAAAGAATCATTTTTATTCATTTTGTTGAAATAGAATTGTCAACAAAAATGAAAGAATCACTTTTATTTATTTTGTTGAAATAGAATTGTCAACAAAAACGAAAGAATCGTTTTTATGCATTTTGTTGAAATAGAATTGTCAACAAAATTGAAAGAATCATTTTTATTCATTTTGTTGAAATAGAATTGTCAACAAAATTGAAAGAATCATTTTTATGCATTTTGTTGAAATAGAATTGTCAAAAAAAATGAAAGAATCATTTTTATTCATTTTGTTGAATTAGAATTGTCAACAAAAATGAAAGAATCACTTTTATTCATTTTGTTGAAATAGAATTGTCAACAAAAATGAAAGAATCATTTTTATGCATTTTGTTAAAATAGAATTATCAACAAAAATGAGAGAATCATTTTTAATCATTTTGTTGAAATGAAATTGTAAACAAAACAAAAATATTATTTTTATTTGTGTTGTTGAAATAGAATGGTCGATAAAATAAAAATATCAATTATTTTTAGAATTAGATTGGTATGCAAATGAAAATGACATTTTTATCGTTATGTTATACATTAAAAATTGTATACAAATTAAGGATACATTTTTACTGTTAAGTTATACATTAGAAATTGTGTACAAATTAAAGATACATTTTTACCGTTAAGTTATAAATTAGAAATTGTATACATTTTTATATGTTAAGTTATACATTAGAATTTGTATGCAAATTAAAATAAACATTTTTATGTGTCAGGTTATACATTGAAACGATATACAAATTGCATATAAATAATGAAAATAAAAAGTATCTTTTTATTTGTCATTAGCAAAAATGTCATCTAAATAAATTACATTTTATTTGACATTAGAAATGTAGAAAATGTCATATAAATAAATTACATTTTATTTGATATTAGAAACATGTAGAAATGAATGCAAATAAAATACACTTCTATTTGACGTTATAAAAATGTAGATATATAATGCAAATAGAGAAACATGTAGAAATGAATGCAAATAAAATACACTTTTATTTAACATTATAAAAATGTAGATATATAATGCAAATAAAACATTCTTTTATTTGGCATGTTAAACATGTTAGTGGAATCGTCGAATGATTTATATTTGTATATAATTTTATATACATAAATATAAATTAAAATTAAATGAATCACGCGCGGTAGTTCGCGTTTCAGAATCGTAACTTTAAACAATTACACTGGAAGATCCGACCGTCGGATTTCCCCAAAACTGAAACCGTTAGGTCCGCTTTAGGAAGATCTTTCCAACGATATAAAATTTGTTAAAATCTGACGGTTGGATTTCGAGAAATGTGTAAATAAAATTTGGGTAACAACAGCGCCAGGGCTGTATAGTGACCTGAAGCATCGTTAAATTAAATTGGACTATTTTTATATAAATAAAAATAGCAATAAATCGTTATAAAATAATATTAATGATATGAAATGATTTAAATTATATATATTCGAGAATTATTAGAAAAGACCGAGTTCAATCTCATTTCAAATAATTATACGACGCTTTAAATCGAAGATATTGAAGACGGTGATTGAAGATCGGCGATCTTCGCATCGAATGGATGACTACTGATGCCCTAGACTTATTTTCTCCTAGGAAAGGGTTACAGCGGTAGTTGTCCAGACGTACTTGTTGATTGTCCGGATAAGCGAGCAACTCGTTTCCGTATTGGACATACGGGACGAGGAATAAGGTGTCTCTGGTTTGGTTTAGACCCAGAAAGGACTTACAAATGGATGCGTGTCTGACATTTGGATTTCATTCTATGTAAATTTATTTCTATTTAATATATATCTGTTTGGTGGCAGAGAATTTATTCTCTTGCTTAACACCCTTCTCTAAGACGCATGAGCTCAAAGGTTATATATTGATAATTATTGACCGCATGGCGTGGATTGTCAATGTGGCATACCAAGATGCAAATGATCAAGGCTTTTGTTGAAAAGCAGAGCCTTATGGTTGATGATCAAAGCACATCTCATTTGGGCATAGCTTTGTGTATAGCGTAATTTCGCGAGCCTCACACCCCGATAAGAGTCAAAAACGGGATAAGGGAACGCAGGGAGTGCACGCGTTTCTTTCTAGCTAGAAGTGGTGTCATGGTATGGAGCCCAGACATTTTTACTTATGTGGATGATGGAATGAGGTGCCTCGGATATATTCGACGATAGTGACCAATTGATAGGTCCAATAGGACCGGGAAACGTGTGTTCAGGCTTAACTAATCCACTAAACTATTTGTGGGCCGGCCCTGTAGGATCCAAGGGTTCTGCAGCGTCCGAATCCTGAGACATTTGCTAGAGTGACTCGAATTGGTAAGGAGATCATCCCTAGCCTTGACTCTCGATGGAAACCCAATTTCCAATACGACATTACGGTTTTGATTGTAAACCTATATATGGCGACATAGTAGGATGGGGTACTATGCCATCTAGAATTGATACATTTACTTTGAAAATATTCTTAAACTGATTAGGCACTAATAATAATATTAAATATTTTCTTATATGTATCAAGCATGTTTGATCATTATAAGGTAAAACTTTATCCTTCGATTTGCATTGCATTGTGTGATGGGACTTGAGTCTTTAATGATTTCATTTTCTAAAAAGCATTGCGTTGTTTCTAAAAGATTTATTTAATTTATGCACTGGCAATCCAATGGAGTAAACCTGTTCCGCGATAGGGGCGTGGTCATGTGATTAGCCTTATTATTAGATAAGTTAAGTAAGATTTCTCATACCATTCCCATGACTGACTCGTAGTTTGTTTCACTTGCAAACTCGGGTGCCCATATTTTCCACACAAGCAGTCGAGTAGCTTATTTTGCATATTTATTGAGCAGGATTCTGGAACGAAGCCTAAATCTATGTCTAGGGTAATGATAGTCTTCCACTGTGTTAGTTTAATTGTTCCACTGCATTGTATTACATTAATTGTAAATTATCTTCCGTTGTATTATATTCGATGTACTCGGATATTCTGTAATCTGGAGTAACATTATTATAATGTTTATAAAAGTCTTCTGTTATTTGTTCTGATGAGTTGTATGCCCAAAGTTACCGTATTCGGGATTCGAACGGTCTAGGTCGATTTAGCGATCGATTAGGTCCGGGAGAAGTCCGTGTCGTTACAACTGGTATCAGGGCTTTGGTTAACTCAAATCATTGGGGTACAACTCGTTAGAACTGAACAAAAGACTCATCAGTGGTAGGATTAGTAATATCCTATAAAAGAATACTCATTAGAGATAGGATCAGCAGTATCCTGTAATGAGAAAACTCATTAGAGATGGGGTTAGAAATGCCTTATAATGAGTCGAGAGTGACAAGTTTATAATTAACATATTTGTGATTATATATATATTATCAGATTTTAGAAAATATGATTTTTGAATATATAAAGGTTATACATATTTGAAAAGATAATCAACTAATTGATTGATGATTGTGTTGTGTGATTATTAGTTCAACTAATAAAATTATTAAAACCAATAAAAGAATGAAAGTTGAGTTGGTTAATTAAACAACTTTCTGCTCCATTCCTTTTCGAAGACGAAAAGATTTTAAGTGGGGGAGATTGTAACAACCCGGAGTTTTGGAACCAATTTAAAATTTTTATTTTAGAAATTTTAGTGAATTTTAAATATTTATAATAAATTATTTTAAATAATAACGATTAAAATTTATTTAAATCGAGGTTAGAATGAATATATTTATTTTAATTATAAAAGGAGTTAGAAATAGTGCGATAGTTTGAAATTTTAAATTTAAACTTTGACTGAATGTACAGGATTCAAAATAAATCGGATTTCAGTAAAACGGAAAATATTAGAATTTATATAAAAATATCTTTCCAATGAATCTGAAAAATTGAAATTTCATAACAGGAATCAAAAGTTATGTCCAGTTTAAATTTAGAATAGTCGGTATGGAATTTAATATAAAATATAGCCTTTAAAAATAGCCATTTTGCAAACGACCTCTGTTTTCAACGAGACAATTTTGGTTGGATCTGGAATGTCAAATTATTTCTAAATTCCAACTTTTATAGTTTTTGGAATTAATATGTGAGCGTGGCAAAAGAAAATGTGTTTTGTCAATTTTAGTCAAATTGGATCGACCAGAAAATGGCCATTTGCCAAAAGGTCTCCAAATTCGATGAAATTAATTTTGTTAAGACCATATCGTCAAAACATAGCTAAAAATAATTTTTCTGCAATTTTTGGAGTTAGTATGTGGCCCCGGTAAATTAAAATGTATGATCAAATTAAATAATTAAATGTTTTATATTTTAAATTAAAGAAAAATGGGCTGAAACGATCGAATGGGCTGATGAGACCTAGCCCATCGTGTCTGGAACGGGGGTATTTGGCTGGTCACAACATTAGTTGGGCTGGATTTGGAGTTAGTAGAAATTAACGGGCTTTTTTGGTGAATTAACGAATTAAATAATAAAATATTATAAATACCCTAACAAACAAAACCCTAATTCCAATTGACAGTCGCCACTCTTCGTTTCAAGGGTAGAAAACGATTGATTTTGAAATCCTAATCAATCCCAATCCAAGTAGTAATAAATCAAACTTCATAAACCAAATTTGAAGAGATTTCTAAGGCCTTTGTTTCTATATGGGTTTGATTGGTTTTCACAAAAGTAGATCGAGAGATTTCTGGGTTTATAGGGCACACATTTGGTCGCGGTTTTTGTGGTGTATGGGGCTTCGAACTGGAAGTCGTTCACGGCGTGAGAGGAGGAGGCGCGGAGATTCGTCGAGGTGTTCTCCGATCAGCGGTCAGGGCCTCTAGTGGCGGTTAGTTTTGGAGTAAGGAGCGGAGTTTTTGGGGTCGGCTTCCTGGAGTATTCAACGAAGAAGGTGACCGTTTAGGAAAGGTTAACTTATAATTAAATTTCTTAATTAATAATTAATTAATTATGTAACTGTTTAAAGTTTAAAAGACCGTAACTTGTCCAAATTAAAACAGAATTCGATGAAACCACTTGCGTTGAAATCGTGATGAA
Source organism: Allium sativum (assembly GCA_030737875.1). NCBI lineage: Eukaryota > Viridiplantae > Streptophyta > Magnoliopsida > Asparagales > Amaryllidaceae > Allium > Allium sativum. The sequence goes on from CM060919.1 coordinate 1,522,354, forward strand.
GAACACTACATGATGGAACAAACCTGAACTGAAAAGGAGCTAGTGGTCATTTTTGACTAAATTAAACGAACAGTTTAATTTAGTGAAAAACAATCGTTGTAAAAACGATTTCTTAAACCGATCAAGGTGAGAATTCTTTTTTTAAAATAATTAAAATTAAATAATTATGGTTGTGTTTAGAAATCTTTATCAATCCGCTGTTAAAATCAGTTTGATATTATACAGGATTTGATCTAGATTGATTGATGCTGTTTGGTGAGATCTGTTTGATAAAATTATACATAATGGAATTATGAAGATTTGTCAACAAACATAAAATTGTCATTTTGTTGAAAAAGAATTGATAATATTAAATTGTCATTTTTTTGAAATTAGAATCACTTTTTTAATCATTTTGTTGAATTAAAATTGTCAACAAAAATGAAAGAATCATTTTTTTTCATTTTGTTGAAATAGAATTGTCAAAAAAAACAAAATTTTCATTTTTATATGTGTTGTTGAAGTAGAATTGTCAACAAAATTATCATTTTTATATGTGTTGTGGAAATAGAATTGTCAACAAAAACGAAAGAATTATTTTTATGCATTTTGTTGAGATAGAATTGTTACCAAAAATGAAAGAATCATTTTTATTCTTTTTGTTGAAATAGAATTTTCAAGAAAAATGAAAGAATCACTTTTATTTATTTTGTTGAAAAATAATTGTCAACAAAAACGAAAGAATCATACTTATGCATTTTGTTGAAATAGAATTGTCAACAAAAACGAAAGAATCATTTTTATTCATTTTGTTGAAATAGAATTGTCAACAAAAACGAAAGAATCATTTTTATGCATTTTGTTGAAGTAGAATTGTCAACAAAAATGAAAGAATCATTTTTATTCATTTTGTTGAAATAGAACTGTCAACAAAAACGAAAGAATCACTTTTATTCATTTTGTTGAAATAGAATTGTCAACAAAAACGAAAGAATCATTTTTATGCATTTTTTTGAAATAGAATAGTCAACAAAAATGAAAGAATCATTTTTAATCATTTATTGAAAAGAAATTGTCAACAAAATAGAAATATCATTTTTATTTGTGTTGTTGAAATAGAATGGTTGATAAAATAAAAAATCAATTATTGTTAGAATTAGATTGGTATGCAAATGAAAATGACATTTTTATCATTATGTTATACATTAGAAATTGTATACAAATTAAAGTTACATTTTTACTGTCAAATTATACATTAGAAATTGTGTACAAATTAAAGATACATTTTTACCGTTAAGTTATACATTAAAAATTGTATACCAATTAAAGAGACATTTCTATATGTTAAGTTATACATTAGAATTTGTATGCAAATTAAAATAAACATTTTTATGTGTCAGGTTATACATTGAAACGATATACAAATAAAAATATTTCTATTATTTGTTAAAGTTAAAAATAGAAATTGCATACAAATAATGAAAATAAAATGTATCTTTTTATTTGTCATTAGCAAAAATGTCATGTAAATAAATTACATTTTATTTGACATTAGGAATATAGAAAATATCATATAAATAAATTATATTTTATTTGACATTAGAAACATGTAGAAATGAATGCAAATAAAATACACTTTTATTTGACGTTATAAACATGTAGATATGTTATGCAAATAAAACATTCTTTTATTTGGCATGTTAAACATGTTAGTGGAATCGTCGAATGATTTATATTTGTATATAATGTTATATACATAAATATAAATTAAAATTAAATGAATCACGCATGGTAGTTCGCGTTTCAGAATTGTAACTTTAAACGATTACACTGAAAGATCCGACCGTCGGATTTTTCCCAAAACTGAAACCGTTAGGTACGCTTTGGGAAGATCTTTCCAACGATATAAAATTTGTTAAAATCCAACGGTTGGATTTCGAGCAATGTGTAAATCAAATTTGGTTAAAAACAGCGCCAGGGCCGCATAGTGACCTAAAGCATCGTTAAATTAAATTGGACTATTATTATATAAATAAAAATAGCAATAAATCGTTATAAAATAATATTAATGATATGAAATGATTTAAATTATACATATTCGAGAATTATTTGAAAAGGCCGAGTTCAATCTCATTTCAAATAATTATACGACGCTTTAAATTGAAGATATTGAAGACCGATGATCTTCACATCGAATGGATAAGTATTGATGCCCTAGACTGATTTGCTCCCAGGAAAGGGTTATAGTGGTAGTTGTCCAGACGTACTTGTTGATTGTCCAGATAAGCGAGCACCTCTCTTTCGTATTGGACATACGGGACGAGGAATAAGGTGTCTCCGGTTTCGTTCAGACCCAGAATGGACGTGTGTCTGACATTGGATTTCATTCTATGTAAATTGATTTCTATTTAATGTATATCTGTTTGGTGGCGGAGAATTTATTCTCTTTCTTAACACCCTTCTCTAAGAGGCATGAGCTCAGAGGTTATATATTGATAGTTATTGATCGCATGGCGTGGATTGTCAATGTGGCATGCCAAGATGCAAATGATCAAGGCTTTTGTTGAAAAGTAGAGCCTTGTGGTTGATGATCAAAGAACAGCTCATTTGGGCATAGCTTATAGCATAACTTCGCGAGCATCACACCCCGGTAAGAGTAAAAACGGGATAAGGGAACGCAGGGAGTGCAATTGTTTCTTTCTAGCTTGAAGTGGTGTCATGGTATGGAGCCCAAACATTTTTACTTATGTGGACGATGGAATGAGGTGCCTCGGATATATTGGTCGATAGTGACCAATTGATAGGTCCAATAGGACCGGGAAATGTGTGTTCAGGCATAACTAATCCACTAAAGTATTTGTGGACTGGCCCTGCAGGATCCAAGGGTTCGCCAGTGTCCAAATCCTGAGACATTTGCTAGAGTGTCTCGAATCGGTAAAGAGATCATCCCTAGCCTTGACTCATGATGGAAACCCAATTTCCAATACGACATTACGGTTTTGATTGTAAACCTATATATGGCGACATAGTAGGATGGGGTACTATGCCGTCTAGGATTGATACATTTACTTTGAAAATATTTTTAAACTAATTAGACTCTAATAATAATATTAAATATTGTTTTATATGTATCAAGCATGTTTGATCATTATAAGGTGAAACTCTATCCTTCGGTTTGCGTTGCATTGTGTGATGGGACTTGAGTCTTTAGTGATTTCATTTTCTAAAAAGCATTGCGTTGTTTCTAAAAGATTTATTTAATTTATGCACTGGCAATCCAATGGACTAAACCCGTTCCGCGTTAGTGGCGTGGTCCTGTGATTAGCCTTATTATTAGATAAGTTAAGTAAGATTTCTCATACCAGTCCCTTGACTGACTCGTAATTTGTTTCACTTGCAAACTCGGGTGCCCATATTTTCCACATGGGTAGTCGAGTAGCTTATTTTGTAAATATATTGAGTAGAATTCTGGATCGAAGCTTAAACCTGTGTCCAGGGCAATGACAGTCTTCCACTGTGTTAGTTTAATTGTTCTGATGCATTGTATTACATTTATTGTAAATTATCTTCCATTGTATTATATTCGATGTACTCTGATATTTTGTACTCTGATGTAACATTATTATAATGTTTATAAAAATCTTATGTTATTTGTTCTGATGTGTTGCATGCCCAAAGTTAGCGTATGCGGGACACGAACGGTCTTGGTTGATTTAGCGATCGACTGGGTCCGGACGAAATCCATGTCGTTACAATCCTTTATCTATCCATCTTGCAACTTTATCATTCTCTTTCCTCGAGTAGACCTGGAGAAGCATTCGAGAATGACCGACCTCTCTTCTTCATTTGGATCCGTCATTACAAACTGTACAATCACAATCGAGGAGTTAATATATAACTTTATTTTTACTTGAAAGTTCACGCTAATAATACACCGTCATTGAAATTAACACATAAGAAATAATAATAATTGAAATGATATTTCAACAGTGGAACTTATTAAGGCGGTCATATAATCCAAAATTTTATTGCAGCCGAATTCAAAAATCAGATAAATGTCTAATATCCAAAATATTGGGTACGTGCACGAAGATATCCACATTTGGAGAATATCTGTTTGTCAATCAATTGAAGAATAAACTAATCAAAATGAGAAATTTTTGATTGAGAACATACATTTTCAAAATGCAATCATAGAGAATTAAACAATTTAAGCATCCGAAGCAATAAATGGAAAGGTAAGAATTTTTAGCATGCATAAAAGGTAGATGCTTTGATAATGCTTATTGAAGTTTTGTATGAAACAGGCTAATTGATGCAGTGATTATGTAACCTTCTCTCTTGCCTTCTTTGTGCTAGTTATAGAAAATGTTGTAGATGTTTAGATAACTTCTCAAATTTCCTACTGTTTTATCGTCATATAGTCTAAATACTATTTGTATTTGCAGTATGAAAATAACCATTAATGTGTCAGTAGCACAAGTATAAGAACATGGCATGAACAGTTCAAGGGAATCTGATATATTGCAAGTTTCCTCCATGTTTTTTTAGGCTATTAAGCATATTTTGATACACTAAATAGGTAGAATCATCCAACTTGATGAAATGCAAAGAGATCTTACCTATAGCTATTGTACTTTATGTAGAGAGTCCTAACATGTTTTTCATTAAATGATTGCAGCCATGTAACATTTGGCCAGCTTATGATAAAATAATCTTTTTAAGGTTTTGTTTAATTTTGCATTTGGTAAAAATGAGGACATATTACATAAAAGTAGTATAGGATGCTAACTAAATTTTGGCATTTGTTGATATAAACTGCTATTTTGAATATTAAGTTTCTACACAATTTATCACTAACATTACCAAACTCAGGGCATATGTAGTCATCTGGATCATGATACTGCCAGCAACCTATTAATATTTAAATATAAGTACGTCACTAAGCATCTTGGTCAAAACTAATAATGAATTCTACTGTTTTTTCATTGCATGAGAGCATAATATCATGCCTATAGCAAGTTGCTTGATCATTATATTGTTTTTCACTTTCAATTGACGAACCCATATTAAAATCATAATCACAACTGTAGACGTAATACACAACAATGAATCACATTTACAATATACAAAAGAAAAAAAATGTCATTTTGTATTTTCTAGCCACAAAACCAACCAACTCATTTGATAGAAAGAGCAAGACATATTTTATCTTCACAACGTAACCAAAGTGATAAATTATTATTCAAGGCATGTTTGTGGAATCATCTTATTTTGTAAGTTGAAAAATGAACAGTTTTTTTAAACATAAAGAATACATGTAAGTACATAAAATGCTCAGAGGAAGATGTTTAGTATGTACTAAATCCATTTTTTTCAATCTCAGTGCACGCTTCATTTAGCAACAACTAAGAAAGTAATGAGCAATTGATGGCAACTAATTTTTTTTCAAAAAAAAACACAATCAAATTTTAAAAAAAAGTTAGTTTCTTGAGAAGGGATGTTGATTGATAGTTGATTTCAACATGTCCTAGAATTTAGAATCCACCACGATAGCATTTTATGACTTAAGTTTACCTTAAAATTTGTATCACCATCGTTAATCACCCTTGTCTTGTTCTTGTAATTTCCTTGCAGTACACTCATGTCATGTGTGCTGCGTACTTTCTTGCGCTTGCCTCAACTCTGAAGCATTTGTTCTGCCTGCAAGAACCAAACACGCCATCACACTTCCTATCTATGACAATCGCTAATTTAGCAGCAACAGTCACTCATATGTATCATTAACTAATTAAGAGATCCACCTGTAGTTGGTCCTGTCGAATCTTTTGCACTGATAAGAGGATGACTTGGTGCCTTTCCATTAGCATCCTGGGAAAAATAGAATTGAAACTTAAAAAAAATGAAGCATGGAGAAAACAAAAGCACAGCAAAAAAACTAATAAAATATGTAGTTTTATACATTAAAGGACACAACCTCTACAGGTTAGTTATGATTGCACCTAAGTTTCACATATTTAGATATGAACCACTTTCAATTATATATGAAATCAAATAAATCTTACCGAATTTAGCGCTGACGATTTGAATACTAATTAACAATGTTTAATCAAGTAGCAAATACCCTTGCAACAACAGAATATCAAGAAATAAGGTTGCAACTGTAGGTATCTGTGAAAATAATCAAAATAAAAGATGCTAAGGACGAAATTTTTAATGACCACAAGAAAAGGATCCTTCTAGTTCTAGCGTACCACATGCTTAAGCAAAAAGATTAAACGCTTGGTCTGTACAAAAATCAGATCTTATACCAACAATACCTGGCTTAGAATCAGCAATGCATTGTCATGATGTGCTAAATACAAAATAAAAATCAAATTCCTAAATAATAGAATTAAATTCTGATTTCATCTTTGAAAGAAATAATTCTAATATTGGACTTTATTCCATAAATTGCTAATCAAATCTGATACTTCAACCGATGGTGTCATATAGTTCGATTGAAATTGATAATGAATATATTATTGCGATGTTTAACATGTAACATTTAGAAGTGCTTTATAAAATGTTAATAGGATAATAAAGCCCATAACATACATATAAAGAGCTAAAAGAAGCCTAAAACAAACATGACCAATAAAAGATGAATATTCAAAAGTATCTAATCCATTACATTTTCCTTTGGCCCTCCTGCACTCCAACACTAGGGGAAACTTTTCGTATATGTGCAATGACTGAAAGTAGCCCAATTTTATTTTGCACATATTGACTACAATCCAAATCTTGGAACTGCTTCTCGTCCCATCACCTTCTTCCTTGACTCAAAACACTTAGCATTCAAACGCTTGGCATCCACCTATGTGAAATCCTTGATACGAAGAAGAAAATGGAGCAATGGCCAAATTTTCCTTTTCAGGCCCACCCCCTGTCGACTAATTGTCTGCACTTAGTACCCCTGAGCAGAGCTTCATGTGCTGGTTGAGTAGGAATTTTACACCCAAGTCCTTGCTATTTTTGAATATCATATTGGTACAATAATCCAAAAAGAACATGTAAGACTGCATGTGGTACAATTGCATGCTCGCATCCAGAGATGCTATTATTTTTGTACTAATGCTGCATATGATACCATAGAGCCAAGTGAGAATTTCCACTAAGATAACAGTATAGTTTGGTACTGGTTATCTTTTTACCATACAAACATGTGACATGTAAATATAGAAGAATATGTCAACATACACCTACATACCATGCTGTAATCATATATTTAATCAATGTTCTTAATATTTCAAACATGTTTACTAATACAGCTTATAGATTATGACCATGCCTTTATGAAATATGTAAATAAGTAAGAGAGAACTTGCACAATCTGATGCATGCTCCCGAGAATAGAATATTCTACATATTCTTTGGTTGATCAAACCATATATACATTTTTGTCCTCGAATTCCTACATTGCATGTAAAAATATTAGTTTTCAATATTTTTTGATTGATTTGTCAGCAAATGTTGACACTGATTATCTGACCATAACTTCTCAAATTTATTTATTATTTAGCTTATTTGTGAATTTTCATATTTTTATCATTAATATGAACAATAAATTTGCATTTATTGATTTATCTATCGTTGGCGGATAGTTCATTGTCCGATATCCATTTCTATTCGTGAATGTAGATATCTAGAATTCAAAACCGATTTTGAATGTAGATATGACGCTTATTCTGGACATATCATTTAATGATGTTGTCACTTATTTTGTTTATAACGTTATTTAAAAAGGTTGTAACTTGTGTTATATGGATTTTGAATTATAATGCTCTAGATCTAAGATACATGTTTCTTGTGTACAATATCAAATGTTATATGATGTAGAGATTTATTTTAATTCACTTACTATGTATATATATATATATATGTCGAATGTAACAATCGCAGTTTGATGGGTATTCTCCTTGCATAGGTCTATTGCCACCCTAAAATAATTTCCCAGCTCATTACAACTATAAAACAATAAATAGAGTTTTCCACTATTTTTTATCCAATATTTTCTTTTATTTATTTCCACGTAAAATCAAAATATTTCTCCTCACTAACAGTGTCATAAATGCATAATTGGGAAAATTTAGGATCTTTGTCCAATGGAAGCAACAAACCAATGTTAGGATACGATAATTCTGTCAATTTAATATAAACGCATAGGGTCTTGGCCATTATTGATGAAGTCATCTACATTTCCATCCATTGAAGAGAATACAAAAACTTCTTTATATGCTTATATACCTCTCTTCAACCGTTATATTGCTGCAGAAAATGCAGGTATTCGGCTGCACATAGGTAATTGAACCTTTCCAGCCTGACAGCATCCAGAAAATAGTGGATTATCGGAAGTTGTAGTCATGTTATTTCTTTCCTCTCACCATGCTAACGCACCGTTTTCACCGAATGATTTTGTTGCCCCCGAAATTCTATAATTTTAAGTATCGTTTCTACTATAATAGTCAGTGGAATAAAATTTATGAATAGCAAGGATATAACACCAATTTTTGTATTCATACACTTAATTTTAGGACCGATGTCTTCACCGAGTATATATGATATGTGAAACGACCCGAAATCTCCCTTACGGGAAATCACGGATTGAGTTGAGAACAAGCCACATCAGAACACAAACAGAAGAACATTTCATTGTATATTACAACAACTTCATCAGATTACAAGAATATCCAGAGTAATGAATAAATATTACACATTATAAAATATCAGAGATTACAATACATAGCAGCGGGAAATAATACAAAACACAACTGAAGGAGATATACAGATACAAAGCTTTCCGAATATCATTCGAGCTGTAAACCAGGTTCCTGTGAAGATAAATCTGCAAAACCAAAACTACTAGCTGCCGGTGTCGAAAATATGGGCACCCAGAGTTTAGGTTAAAACAATAAACTCTAGGTCAGTCATGTGACTGGTGTGAGAACTAAAACAGTTATTAATCTTTACTTTAAAGTTAGGTAAATCAAGGGACCACGCTGTATAACACGGAACGGGTTTCCTCCCAAGAATACCAATGCATAAAACAACAGCGCAATGCTAAATAAAGAAAAATGAAGCTATTATAAGACCCAGGCCCCATCACACAATGCAACACAAACCGGAGGATAGGGTTTTCCCTTATAATAGCCAAAGCATGCTTGATACGTTTAAAACAAATCATTTGATACTATAATAAGTGTATAGTGTTTAAAACAATTTCAATCATAAGTATTTATCATAGACGGCATGGGTACCATATATCATGTCGCCATACTAAGCTCTACAATCAAAATCGTAAAATGTCGTATTGGAAGTTGGATTATCATTTATGATATGAACCGAGGCTAGGGATCGTCCTCACCGATTCGAGACGCTCTAGCCCGTGTCTCAGGACCCAGACACAGGTGAGCCCTTGGATCGTCAGGGCCGGTACACACGGAGTGGATTAAAATGCCTGAACATGCGTTTCCCCGCCCTATAGGGCGTAAAGGAGCCAATGAATGGCTCCATCGGTTCGAGAATGACCGATAAATCTGAGGCGCCTCCAATTCCAACAACCACATGAGTCAAACTTGTCAGCCAGTTCAAGCACTAACGCCACTCCTAACTAGAAAGAAACGCATGCCCTCCCTGATGTCCTTCTCCCATTTCTGGTTCACATCGGGTGTGAAACTCGTGAATTAAACGTTACACAAAGCTACACCACAAAGGCCGTTCTTTGATCATCGACCACAAGACTCTGCTTTTCAACAGAAGGCTTGATCATTTGCATCTCAGCATGCCACACAGGCAATTCACGCTATGCAACCGATATCAATCACACAGAATCAAATCTGATGTCAGACACACAGTCCATACAAGTTCGTTCTGGGTCTGAACGAAACCGGAGGCACCTTGTACCTCACATATCCATTGATCTCCAAATACGTATAGACGACCACCAACTGGTTCCCTCCTCTTGGGTGTACGACCCAATCAAGATCATCAGTAACTATCCAAACGACGTGAAGACCTCCTGTCTTCAACCACCGTCTTCATCTTCGAATTATCGTCGTATCAGTTATTCAGAATGGGATAAACCGGGTCTTTCTGAGTAACTCGCGTATATAATAAACAAGTGTTACACAAACACAACATACGCCTCATTCCAATTCATCTGTCACTAACCGTAAATTAGTAAGAGAACAATTCCCCAAATATTAACCCCGAAGGCCGAAACCAACATCAGATCAATACCCAGGAAACCATTCATCTTAACTAATCTTCAGTTAGTTGCTAAATTCCACATTCTTAGGGAAAGGTTCCCATTAATTTTATCAAAGATAAATTATTTAAATTTATTCTTTAATCTTCTTTTGAATATCAATTCAAACAAAATTATGGTTTATCCAAACTAGTCGGGATTAACAAACCTTACCGAAGTAATCATTTGTTTTAATTTCCCAATCCCAACCTATTCATCCCATGAAGTAAAACTGATAATACTTCATATCTAACACCACAGTGTTATCGGTAAATTCAATTACCACTTCACGTTTAAATCTAATTAAAGATTTAACTATCGTCTGGAGTAAAACTGGTGGTACTCCATTCTCGATCATTCCTTGAATTTGATAATTTTAATTATCAAATTCTCTTTTCAATCTATTTAAAGATTCATTAAAACACCACTTAGTTTTAATCTTTAACTGGGTTAAAGAACCAATGTCATTTAAAACACGGTTCACGATAAACCCAAAATCGCATTTCATTTCCACCAACCTATAACCGTAAATTAGCAAGTGAACATTTCCCTAAGTAATAACCCCGAAGGACGAAACCAACATCAGATCAATACCCAAGAAACCATTCAACTAAACTAATCTTTAGTTAATTTCTGATTTTCTTAACTCCATTTGGTCTAAGAACAGTATTATTAAAGATACCGTTCACGACAACCCAAAATCACATTCCATTAATTGTCGGGTTAAAGAACAAATGTTATTAAAACACCGTTCACGATAAACTCAAAAATCAATTCCAATTCAATTCCAATTAAATATTATTTAATTGGTACACTTCATTAAATCTAAATAAAAAGATTTAATCTTTTTCTCTACTGGGTCTAAGAACAGTGTTAATGAAGACACCATTCACGACAAACCCAAATCTCATTTGATATAAAATACAAGGCTCTGAATATAAAATATATCGGCTTATATTCAATATCAAATTCTACGACCAACAAATATCGTATTGGAAACAACGATGTAAATCTATCTTTCAAATTTCCATAACAATATCTGTATAATCACCAAATCTCCCATCGAAATATTCCGAAGACAATTTCGATTCAAATCCATTTCCAATCTATATATTGGAAACTCTGGTTATTTTTAAAACCATTTCAAATTCAATTTATTTATTTTAAAAACAAATGGATTTTAATTCTGTTTCAAAAACTAGTTCGATAAAAAACTATTTCTATCTTTTAAAATATGGGATTTTTCATCCCAATTCTTTCCAAATCATTTCTTATAATTTTACACTAATTATAGATATTTTTAATAATTTTGTCAAGGCCCGTACAGTCGATTTCCATCAACGGTCATCGAACTGCACTTACAGCGACCTTTTCCAACTTTGATTTGGATATAATTCCAAATCCAACCGTTAGATTTCTAATTTCTAATATTCGTTAGAAAGCTCTTTTCGATACGAACCCAATGGTTCCAATTTTAGGAGAATCCGACGGTCGGATCTCCCGTAATGTTCGTTCGAAGTCAATGGTCGAAATTCACGAACTGCCGCGGCGCGGCGCGTTCTATTCAGGCCATTATATTATATATATAATATATATTTCTTCGATTTCTATTCAAAACGTATTTTATAATTCGTTTTAAATTCGTTTTCAAAACAGTTTCAACTTCATATCCAATTTTAAATCAAAACCGAATTTTTTCCTTATAAATTCGTTTTAAATTCATTTCGGTTCAATTCAAATTTCAAATTCATTTCAATTCGAATTCATTTTATTTTCAATTCAAACCGAATTCATTTCATTTTCAATTCAAATCGAATTCATTTCATTTTCAATTCAAATCGAATTCATTTCATTTTAATTCGAATTTCAATTCTTTTCAATTTAATTCGAATTTCAATTCTTTTCAATTTATCAGATTTTGAAATCACTTTTCGATATTCATTATAAAATCGACAAAATTCCCGTTCGCATTGAAATGGCGTTTAACTACTTAACACGGCTTCACATTTCAATTTTCACTGAATATATTTTAAATTATTCGATAATTTTGAATTGGAATCAGACACAGTCAATTACCATATAATTTCAGTTATATGGATTTCATCCATTTCATATATATAACAACGACGACAAACAATCAACCATCATCCAAAGTGTGTTCTACACTGTATAAGCATCAAATATGAATATTCAACGCTTATAACAGTCTGTCAATCAATCGATTGACATACAGCTAATTATTGGGATTAGTGTATGTCATATATCATCTCAATACCCATGTGGGGTTTCAAACAATCAAACACAGATTTTATTTGTGCAGTTGGGCAATGTGTAAAATTTATCGTCCCAATCAATATCAGTCAAATGTGTGTATATAAACAAATCGTCCGCTTTATTTATATTTATTTATTTCATTTTGAATACACGTTAAAAATTCTATTTTTAACTATAAAATATTTTTAACTATATAAATATTTTATTTCACATCACACAATCAACTACACATCAAAATCAACCAAACAAGCATACAAGCCGTCCATGGTCTGTGGACGACGGGTGTCGGGTGCTACTAAACACCGTCTGCATCCTAGGATATATTTTAACTAGAAAATGAAATTAAAATAAAAGTGAGGAGTTCTCACAAAGGGTTCCACTTCGCCGTGCTTTGCTGTTGAACTGCTGAACCGTCTGAATCTGTCTGAAATTCCAATGCAGTTCTTTTCACGCTGTTTATAATAAAAATTATATTTTTATCACTTCATTTCGATAAATAAAAATCATATTTTTATTCCTACCTCATATATTTTTACAATGCTTATTTCTATATAAAAATTATATTTTTGTATTTCTATTTCATATATATAAAGATAATATTTTTACTTTGCTACACACATAAAAATTATATTTTTATATCTCTACATATATAAAAATTATATTTTTATTCTCTTCATCATAAAAAAATTATATTTTTATTCTCTATATCAATCCATCATACCGCTAAAAATCATATCTTTACAACGTTAAAAATCGCATTTTCAAACCAATAAAAATCGTATTTTTATTTACTCAAAAATCCTATTTTTCCATTCATAAAACCATATTTATATACTCAAAAATTATATTTTTACCTTCATAAAAATTCAATTTTTAATTATTTTAAATAAATAAAAACAAATTAAAATAAAACTTACAGTAGTCGGGGAAGGAAAATCGAATTGGAGAGGGGGCCTTGCCGGAGCAATGGGGTGGCGCGGATTTAACAGCGAGGAGGGGGCCTGGTTTTCTTGAATCGGTGAAAGATGGGGGAAGGTGAGGTGGATCAGGATGAGGTGGAGGCGATTGGAGGCGGGCACGCTAGGGTTTCAGGCGGCGGATAGGGTGGCAGTGAGTGGAGGCAGGTGGTTTTGGGGCTAGGAACGAGGGGGGTTCGAATTAGTGGAGGAGGAGGAGAGAGGGAGGAGGTTCACGCGAGGGAGGAGAAGCTAGGGAGGGGGGTGCGGTGGCCCGCGCTGGCGGCGGCGGCGACAGATTTCCCCCCATCATTCAGCAATTTTTTTTATTTATCTTCTGAAATGAATCGAGGAGAGAGAGAGAAGAGGGAGGGTTAGGTGAGGATAAAGGTGGAAATTTACATATATTATATTATTTAATTTCAAAGAGGGTTGACTTTTCATACTAACTCGAAATCAAGTCCACCGACTGTCGTCCATAGCTAATCACCCCCATTCCGAACACAATGAGATATGTATCGTAAGCTGATTCGATCGTTTCGATCAGTTTCCGTTAAATCAAAATTTAAATCTATATATTTTATTTTAAACGTACATTTCAATTTACTGGGGTCACATACTGACTCGAAAAATTCCTAAAAAATATTTTCTAGCTTCGTATTGACGATACGGTCCTAACAAAACTAGTTTCGTCAAATTCTGAAACCGTTTGAAAAATAACCATTTTCCAGTCGATTAAAATCAACTAAAACTGGTCAAACGCGTTTTCCTTTGCCACGCTCACATATTGATTCGAAAAATTACGAAATTTGAAACCTAGCAATAACCTGACATCACGGATCCAACAAAAGTGGTTTTGTCGAAATCCGAGGTCGTTTGCAAAATTTCCATTTTTAAGGGCCAGAATTCTATAGCGACTATTCTGAAATTTCAACTGGGCATATCTTTTTATTCCCGCTATGAAATTTCGATTTTTCGGATTCGTTGGAAAGATATTCTCAAATAGATTCTAATATTTTCAGTTTCGCTAAAATCCGGTTTATTTTGAATCCTGTACATTCATTTGAAGTTTGAAATCGAATTATCGAACTACCGCGCCATTTTCAATTCCTTTTATAATTTAAAATAAATATTTATATTCTAACGACGATCTATATAAATATACACGTTCGAGTTCTATTAAAAATAAATTTTTCGTCGTTATTATCTAAAATATATCATTTTAAAAATTCAAAATTCGCTAAAATTGCCAAAATAAAAATTTTAAATTGGCTCAGAATTTCCGGGTTGTTACAATATGACAAAATGGTGTTTCGGAAATGGTTGGCCCGATAATATAGCATACGGCATTATAAAATAATTCAATTATCTTACCTTTATTCATATGGTTCGTTCCTTTTGTACAAATGGTAAGTGTGCAGTGTGCTCGAATACATGTCTTACTAATTTTAAAAAATTTAAATTAACATTACCACTACTAAAATATAATAAATTTTCCACCATTATTTCATGTACCTTCACCAAGTACAGTTGGTGAGAAATTTGAGTTACATTTGGTAACATATTTATTGTTGGTCTTCATTCCTATAATATCAGCTTCAGTGAATATAATCAACAATCTAACATTTTCAAAGTTGCTTTTCCATTAAATTTACATTGTAAAAATGGAGACAGAAATAAATATATTTTAATAATTTTAGGTAGAAAAAATAGTGGCACTGGTCATAAGGTTTTGACTACCACCTAATCTACTATCTATTCTACAATCGAAAGATAAAATATAGGATTTACAATTAATATCATCATAGTAGACAGTCCTTTATACAAACTATAATAAAAATTTGCATATTAAAGCCAGTTTATTTATAGTTGACCGAATTTAAATGAAATTTTTATATTTCCATCATGCTCAGGGCTATTTTCTCTTGCTGCATTTAGTTTAAACTCATTGCAGCAGTATACTGCCAAGTACCTATAAAGGACGTCAAACACATATAACTAAATAGACCCGCAACTCATAGATAACACAACCATCGTTTAGTATCCATGTCAATGTCCGCAGTACAACAAAATAGTTACTGTGCAAAAGTATCACTAATAGATTGTCAAAAAGGTATTTGTTACACAGTCAACACTGACTTGTTTATTGGGATGAGATTAACTAAATTGGTGCCTCGGCTGCAAGATATTCAAATACTCCAAAATATATGTGCAATTGCAACAATATGCTATATATGCTTGATTAAGTAATCTGCAAAGAAAAGTGTCTGAAATGTGCAATAAAAAATAAGATGGAATGTTGGGATTACATATTGATGTAATGTCTAAATACCGCTGCTTTTATGGCTAGGCAAGCAATGTTGAGAGTAGGCCCAAAATTTCAATATTTATTTAGCCTTCATTACTATTTACTTTGGATAGACATATATAATAGGTTGTCGCAGGTCGCTTGGCCACAGGAATAATTATTTTGCATGCCACCATAATGATAGTCCCACAGTCCAATTTTTAGATGTAGAAGAAACCCCCCTCCCTACAAACACATACATGTAAATATAGTGTCAACGACTGACTATAATGTGTTCAAATGTTATATACAATTTAGGGCGCAAGCATGGTGTTAAAATACTACATCAGACTTGCTTTAATAGTAAACTACAATTAATGTAACCAATAATTTACAACATGCAACCTTTTAAACTTCCACCACATATGTGAGAGATTTAAATTAAATTAAATTCGGTAATAAACAGCTTCGAATAAAAAATTTACTTTCCCTTCGTGTCCTATGCACCAAGCTTGGTATAAGGAGGTATTGGTCAAACATTGAATAGTAAACATGTGTCGATTGTTTTGGTCAAAAAACGGTGGACTGTAGACTGCATAAAGTAAGTATAAAATAATCTTACAATTGTAGCAAGCTTTTGAGACTTTCTGTGCTTTTGTTCCATGTTATTTTCCTCTATTCTTTCTTGGCTATTTGTGCATCTTCAATTTCCTTTTCCAAAGCAGCCTTTTGAAAGATTTGACATTCTAGTATTTATTAGATTTGTGAAAATTATAAGACATAAAATAACTACAAAGTCGAGAAGAAGATAACCATAAGGAAAATGAAAATACTGATAATTCATCCTTACTCATCAACTGAAAATAGAGAAAACTTTAAAAGAAAAGAATAAAAAGCAGTGGGAGGTATAAAATATGCCAAGATATGTCAGCTATAGACTTTTTAATGACCTCTAGAAATTTGCAAAGGATATGCCGTTCAAGTTTACAGTCACATGTTTACTATTCAGTCACTATAAGTAGTTGGAAAATACGACCTATACACTGTCAGTATTTAAATGTTTAGCAGTGACTCAATAAATAGTAAAACTGATCATAGTATATAAGAAACCACTTCCGTAGATGTATGGATCATGTAGAAAGAAAAGTTTCAAGCATGATGTTATTCTAAGATGTAATGATATCATCAGGAGCATTTATACCTTTAGATACCAAACTGACCCTCACTGAGTAAATTCATTACCGACATAATCTACATCTGTAACCTTCATGCTTAATAAAATGCACAAATGAGTATGATTAGTGAAAGATAGATTCAAACATGAATTTATATGAAAACTACTACATTGCAGCATTTCATGTTCAAATAAATTATACAACCAAAAAATAGGGAATAATTAAACAGAGAGAAAAGAAAATCCAGTAATAAAATAGACAGGAAAATACCGTAAACATATTTGTTGGAATGATGATGATGGAAAGCGAATTATCAAACGTGAATTTTGGCAAAGGAGGTTTTTATTTCCTGGAGCCATAATAATTTTTATTTAAAGAAGAGGAAGGAAAACAAGTTTTAGCCAATTACCGAGTAAATAATTACCGGACAGGTTGACATTGGAGTAGAAGGATCATTTTCCATGCATTTAGCACCATTGTAAGGATAACCATATTGTTTTACATAGTTATTCACTATGAATTTGGTTTGGACTTCATAGTAACACAATAGTTAATTAATTAATAGAATTTGTGAACAAAGGTTGTCACTTAACAGTTGTTGTTTTCCTCTACATTACAGAAAAATGAAAAAACAGGTACAATCGAATCCTTTTATACTACATGTATACTGTAAAGGTTCATGTTACAGACAGTAAATTAGAGATGGGGGAGACTAACAGTCCCATTTCCTTTGTCAAACAGTTAATTTTACAACCTGCAGTTAGCCTAATGTTAATAAAGTTATGTCCCGAGTATGAATGGAAAATGTTATATCTCTGTCATGTCGCTACCAGTACTTTGCAACCGTACATAGTATAACTAAAAGTTATTTACCCTAGCAAAACTTAACTATCACAGGTGGTAGATGAGGAAGAATTAATAATTAATTGGAAAATAGAGTTGAAACTAGGACTAAATATAAACCGTACGACTATGTAAGAAACTAAGGAAGAAGGGAATTCGAATTCGTACTTTGTTGAAGCAGCATTTGAGGCATGAAGGACGGGTTATTCGCAATACGGTGATCGATCAACGAAATACGGTTTCAGATCTCGATAACTTAGGCGTCGATAATTACAAATTTTTTAAATTAACGAAGGATATCGATTTTGGGGGTGGAAGAGGAAACAATTGAAAATGTTTTAGAAAAGGTATTTGAAGAAAGTAGTTTTCGAGGAGAAGGGAACGATGTTTTAGAAAAGGTATTTGATGAAAGTAGTTTTTGAGGAGAAGGGAACGACGGTGGTTACAGTGAATGTTAGAATTGGAGCGGAGAGTCTAAACGCTTGCCACGTTGGATGTAAAATAAAATAAACTGTGCCACATCAGCAAGTCCTTTATTTTACTTTCTATTATAGGTAATAGATAGGTAAATGATAGATGATAATATTTTAGTTCTGATCAAAGTGTTTTTGTCTTTTCATTTGTACTCGGGTCAGTCTGAGTTTTCAGTTATTGAAGACGCTGTTACGAAGATGAAGATGGAACTTGACAGACGTATTATTATTCCGCTGCAAATATTGGTATGTTTATGATAGTTAACTATGATAATTGTTGTAAAATATAGTCAAATGTATGTTTTAACAGCTTCGTTAACTATTATTTATTTATTATATTTTGTCCTTCCGCTGTGAGATTATGTGATTGTTTTTCTTCTTTCTTCTTTTTCTTATATTAATCCCAATAACTATCTGTAATGGCATGACTTTCGATGACCTCGGAAGTCGTGTCATTATTAAAGAAATAGAATATATAGAGAATAGAACTAAACAAAACATCAGAATCTCACAGCGTAATTTACAAAATATAATATCACATAATATATTATCACAAAATATAATCTCACGGGCCCAATACAACTTACGACTTGATACTTAGATATAGATATAACTCATAAGCTTGTTCCTGAATCTGAAGTCCAAGATAGTCCAAAAGGGTTCCATTTGTTACCTGGATCACTTGTCTACCCATAAAAATTGTTATGAGTACCCAAGAGTTTAGGAAAACACAGAAAAATAAACTCTGGGTCACTCAGGGTACTGGTGTGAGCAAACAATTTTAAAACAGATTGGAAACAAGAACGGGTTATCTCCTTATGAGATAAGATTGATTTAACTTTAGAAAATCTTTTAGAAAGAATGATAATAGTAAGACCAGCCTGTTAACTACTGTTAACTACCAAGAAAATTCACTTGAGCATTTTGTCGAACAGTACAAGTTCACCAACCTGGGTTCGAGCATCATCAGAAAACTGTTCGGATCTTGCTGGTCGAGCTCGAGTCTCTGCTGTGCTCGGTCGGTCCAAGCTTCCGCCTCGTCGGTCTCGAGCTCCAGGCGCTGGTCGGTCGTGAGAGGAGCACCACCTGGTCGGTCCAAGCTTCCGCCTCGTCGGTCTCGAGCTCCAGGCGCTGGTCGGTCGTGGGAGGAGCACCACCTGGTCGGCCAAGCTGCGACTTTCACCTGGTCGATCAACATCAGCCTCCTCCTGGTCGAGCTTGGAGCGAGCAAGGTCCGGTTGAGCTTCCCCTTGGTCGGTCTCGAGCTTCCACCTGGTTCAACATTCCTTCAAATGCTGGTCGGTTTTGGGAGGAGCGCCACCTGGTCGGTTTTGGGAGGAGCACCATCTGGTCGGTCAGCAGCACCCGGTCGAGCGTCAAGCGAAGTCAAACAACTCTCCAGCTCGCTCGTGCCTTCGCAATGTCGGTCGTTCCTTTTGGCCTTAATTATGGTCGTTCTTTTAGCTCTCAACCTGACTGGCTATAAACAATGCAAAGAAGAGATGGCAATGTTGTAATTATTGAACCCCATTTGGCACAGTGAACCAATATATAAAAGCCACGTGAATGTTACAGTGGCATTATTTGTATATCTCTATCCTGAGGCATACAAATCTGGTCGCTCTTGCTCACAAACACAGGTCGCTCGCTATCAATATGCATGGTCGGTTTGTAGCTTCATTTCCTGGTCGAACATGCAAATGAAGGATCGGTCACCTGCAAATAATCATAGGCCAACCAAGCGCCAACTCGTCGCCAACCTAGCGCCAACTATCCATCGTATATTTACAAGTGTGCCACTACCCCTTATCTCCAACTATAAATACCCCTCATAATTCACATGAAAAGGGGGGAACGACGAGGACTTTCGGGGGAACTACGAGGAGGTGCTGTCAAATAGCTTTTTGGATTTCTCCAAACCTTTCAACATCTCTTCTTCACAATTCATTGAAGATCTAGCAAGCTTTCAATCATGGCTTCTATGGAAGGATTAGCATAATCTCTTCAAGCTCTTTACCATTCTTATGTGGATTCAAAGGCATATGCATGTAAAAGGAGCTTTTATGAATGTATAAAGGAGCAAATGTTGTAAATCTCATGGTGATTAATGGAATGCTATCTTCAAAGTGGACGTAGACTCGAATAAGAGTCGAACCACTATAAACTCTTGTCTTCTTTTCCTTCTTTTCTGAATTTTGGTATTTTGATGCTTATGGAATGTTGGATACGGCCTCATATATAATTCTAAAGGTTTTCTAACACCCCGCCTTTGAAAAGGTGACGTGCTTTCCAAGCATCTCGCCTCTGATTTGGTAACGTGTTCAGAAACACCTCTTTGGTTGTTATACCAATTTTTGGTGTAAACAATTAGGCGCCCACCGTGGGGCCGCATTCGCACTTCTCCCAAACTCGACAAGGTTATAGGACAAATGCTCGCTTCCTCGAAACCCGATGCACTATGGCGAACTCCACAACACTTATTCAAGCATGGGATGCACAAAGTGTCAACACATCTAAGTGCGATCATAAAAACACCATCTTGAAGGGTGGTTAGAAGGAATGGCCAAAGATGAGACGGTGGAGAGGTCAACAAGCATATCTAAAATCAACGCCGCAGGTTGTAAGTTCCAAGGGGCAACTTGCGCTCAATCATGAACACTTGCCATGATCAAGTGCTTCCAGTACAAGGCCAATGTTCGCTCCACGGAATGACGCAAACCCTGCAAATCCCAAAGGAGCACGACTTCTCAATCCGGTTGCAATTGCTTATCACAACTAAGCACATCCAACGCGACTGTTAAAGTCTACCTCATGGGTTCCAAGCCTCACAAAAAAGGGCAGATCCCTGACAGCTTGATTAAGTCTCTGTCTCCTGATGTGGTGCAATTCACAAGCATGGATCACCTGATACATCAAGAGGGCTCACCAGGTCGAGGACCCATAGCGGAACAGCCGACTTCATAAGTCGCAGCTTCCTTAGCGAGGTCCCGCAAGCGTTGACCACACGATTCATCGAGGTGACTCACTAAGTTGAACAACCCATGAAGGAACAAGCGACTACTTATGGCCCAGATTCCTAAATCGAGATCGTTTGCCATGCCAAAGCATCCAGTAAAGGAACTGGCGTCTGTCCCACGGATTCAAATATAAGACCTCCCATGCGGGGGCACAAAAAAGTCTAGCCTCTCTTCGTGAGAGCAACGGCGAAAGACCTCCCCATGCGGGGGCATAAAAAAGTCTAGCCCCTCTTCGTGAGAGCAACGGCGAAAGACCTCCCATGCGGGGGCACAAAAAAGTCTAGCCTCTCTTCGTGAGAGCAACGGCGAAAGACCTCCCCATGCGGGGGCATAAAAAAGTCTAGCCCCTCTTCGTGAGAGCAACGGCGAAAGACCTCCCCATGCGGGGGCATAAAAAAGTCTAGCCCCTCTTCGTGAGAGCAACGGCGAAAGACCTCCCATGCGGGGGCATAAAAAAGTCTAGCCCCTCTTCGTGAGAGCAACGACGAAAGTCCTCCCCATGTAGGGGCATTAAATCCCAAGTCCTCCCCTAGCGGGGGCATCCAACATAAAGTCCTCCCCTAGCGGGGGCATCAAATCCCAAGTCCTCCCTTAGCGGGGGCATCCAACATAATGACCTCCCCTAGCGGGGGCATAAAACCCAAAGTCCTCCCCTAGCGGGGGCACCTTACATAAGACCTTATCAAGCGAAGGCAGAAAGATACAATGACTTCTCCACGTAGAAGTCCAAGTTAATCAGTTAAATACAAAATTCTGATCCATCCAACGGCCACAATCGCCTTGGCATCAGAAGCACAAAGAAAAGTATTGATCCGATCAGGTACACGTTTCATAAAACGTAAACCGTCATATGAGATCACGTAATTCATTGCAAAGGTGTAACTTGAAATTTGCAATTCAGAACTCAAGCGCCATTGTGAATTCAAACTCGAATACCATGTCTATGCAAACAACGTTTGATAAATCATAACTGTTAAATAAAGCAGTTCTGCATAGATATGACATTCAATTTATTATACATCATTCATTAATGATTAACTAACCTGTTATTGATGTGGACGATCAATAACAACGTATAAGTCCAAACTCGTGCAAGTTCTTGTCTTCATTACAGAACAGGTGTTATGAAGCACAAAGTCCAGTCAAAAAGTTCAAACTTGGATCGTCTGGAATCAGCGAGTCAAAGCAAGATTTGCTATAGCAAACAAAATGCTACGACCGAATTCCAACGCAGACCATGATAGCAACGCTCTTTTCGAAGCCCGCATTTCTCGCAAGCAAAAAATACAAGCTTCGAGGGGCAAATGTTAACTACTGTTAACTACCAAGAAAATTCACTTGAGCATTTTGTCGAACAGTACAAGTTCACCAACCTGGGTTCGAGCATCATCAGAAAACTGTTCGGATCTTGCTGGTCGAGCTCGAGTCTCTGCTGTGCTCGGTCGGTCCAAGCTTCCGCCTCGTCGATCTCGAGCTCCAGGCGCTGGTCGGTCGTGGGAGGAGCACCACCTGGTCGGTCCAAGCTTCCGCCTCGTCGGTCTCGAGCTCCAGGCGCTGGTCGGTCGTGGGAGGAGCACCACCTGGTCGGCCAAGCTGCGACTTCCACCTGGTCGATCAACAGCAGCCTCCTCCTGGTCGAGCTTGGAGCGAGCAAGGTCCGGTTGAGCTTCCCCTTGGTCGGTCTCGAGCTTCCACCTGGTTCAACATTCCTTCAAATGCTGGTCGGTTTTGGGAGGAGCGCCACCTGGTCGGTTTTGGGAGGAGCACCATCTGGTCGGTCAGCAGCACCCGGTCGAGCGTCAAGCGAAGTCAAACAACTCTCCAGCTCGCTCGTGCCTTCGCAATGCCGGTCGTTCCTTTTGGCCTTAATTCTGGTCGTTCTTTTAGCTCTCAACCTGACTGGCTATAAACAATGCAAAGAAGAGATGGCAATGTTGTAATTATTGAACCCCATTTGGCACAGTGAACCAATATATAAAAGCCACGTGAATGTTACAGTGGCATTATTTGTATATCTCGATCCTGAGGCATACAAATCTGGTCGCTCGCTATCAATATGCATGGTCGGTTTGTAGCTTCATTTCCTGGTCGAACATGCAAATGAAGGATCGGTCACCTGCAAATAATCATAGGCCAACCAAGCGCCAACTCGTCGCCAACCTAGCGCCAACTATCCATCGCATATTTACAAGTGTGCCACTACCCCTTATCTCCAACTATAAATACCCCTCATAATTCACATGAAAAGGGGGGAACGACGAGGACTTTCGGGGGAACTACGAGGAGGTGCTGTCAAATAGCTTTTTGGATTTCTCCAAACCTTTCAACATCTCTTCTTCACAATTCATTGAAGATCTAGCAATCTTTCAATCATGGCTTCTATGGAAGGATTAGCATAATCTCTTCAAGCTCTCTACCATTCTTATGTGGATTCAAAGGAAAATGCATGTAAAAGGAGCTTTTATGAATGTATAAAGGAGCAAATGTTGTAAATCTCATGGTGATTAATGGAATGCTATCTTCAAAGTGGACGTAGACTCGAATAAGAGTCTAACCACTATAAACTCTTGTCTTCTTTTCCTTCTTTTCTGAATTTTGGTATTTTGATGCTTATGGAATGTTGGATACAGCCTCATATATAATTCTAAAGGTTTTCTAACACCCCGCCTTTGAAAAGGTGACGTGCTTTCCAAGCATCTCGCCTCTGATTTGGTAATGTGTTCAGAAACACCTCTTTGGTTGTTATACCAATTTTTGGTGTAAACACAGCCCACACATAAACATGGACGGTTTTTACCTTACTATAACCCAAAATATTTTTGATATCAAAATCATTTGATATTACAATAGTTTTTATCAAATACATAACCATCTAGCGAAATGCTTGCATCTCACGCTCCACATATATAATATAAAATCAAAAACCGTGGGTGCTTATTGGAGATTGGATTCCAACAGACAAGGTATGGGACCACATGCCGATCAGTGTACTCTAAAGGGGATACACTAGGGTTCAACAAGAACGTCTCGCAACCCGGCCACACATGACCGCCCACTCATTTAGCTTGAGTGTAGCGAATATATTTTCACCCTATGGTGGTAGCTAGCCAACCGTCTCGAAAGCTGCAGCTGTGAAATATAGATTAAGAAGACAATATAGGAATTTCTCTAGATGGTGATAATGCACCCTGCTTATGAATGACCCACCTAGCCATGCTGCCTGTCCGATTTTTGTCATTTCCTGGTTGTGAGGCTTTGAGGTTACGTTATCTTCTAGAACTCCTGTCCACCACTCACTTTGAATGCCACATCTTAAGTCCATAATCACATATTGATTATACAAATACACACTGGGTGTAGAATAAAGAGAAGTTACCTTCTCCCCACCAACTTGGTATGTTCGTAAAAATCAACGGGCGTGACCGTTGGAAATACTCTGTCTGACATTCGTCCATACAAGTTGTCCTGAGACTGGACAAACCGAAGGTACTATTCTGTAAAAATAGCTCTCGCATATCTCCGTCTTGAATTATCTTCAATAATTTCTGAGATGCGGCGTATAAATCGAATCGAAGTGGAATATAAATTCCGGACTCTTCGAAACAATCAGCGTAATGTCTTTTAACATCAGACTATATTTTGAATAAAATCTTTACTTTATTTTCTTAGAACATTTCTTTTTCCAAAGAAAATAGTAATCAACTCGCAATGATTGAATTAAATGTAGTAAATAAACAATTACATGCTGCATTTAATTATATAACTAGAAGACACGTGCTTCGCACATGACAATTTATACAACAATATTACGACAATTATTTGTAATCAATTCCTTTGTCTCACTTTATAAATATATTTAAATCGTCGTTTTATTTCTAAATACACAGTTACCAATTTAAACTGATCAATAGCTGATTAAATAATTTCAATTACTGAGTTATGGATCACTTGTCCAATTAAAATTCTCACTACAGAATTTATTACTCCATTTCCTTTTTACGCTTAACAAATTATTTATTTATTTGTTATGTGTATAATTATCATATACCCTTTAAATTTCTCTTTTATTTCTTTTTATATTTTATATTTTCCTTCCATTTTATATTTCCTTTGTAAAGTTCTTGGACCAATTTCCACTCGGCCGGCTTGTTCCTCTCCTTAACCTCCTTACGAACTCGGCCCATTATCCTTTGGCCCATCTTGCTTCTTTTCCAAATTTAATTCAAATTTATTTTTTTACTTTGCTTCAACATTTCCTAAAGCCCATCTTCGGCCCAATTCCTTCTCCTTGATATTTTTCTTTTACCCGCCCAATATGTTAGCCTATTTTCCTCTTTTAAATCCTATTTTATAAACATTAAAATCTCCCTATTTATTTTTACTTCTTTCCTTTTTTTTATTTCCTATTTGATTTAATTTTAACTTGTAAAAATCTTGGTCCAAATACTCTTGGCCCGAATACCCTCTCTCCCTTCTTTATTTAATTTCTTCATGGCCCAACTTCACTCGGCCCACTTCTTTTAGCCCGCGCATTACTTCCCTTTCTTGCATTTACTCTTGCCATTCCATTTCTTTCTGATTCGCTAAATGCCAATTTTCAGCTTGCCAAACTTGCTTGATTTCTCCTAGTCGAACCCACGATGTCGATCGACCATTACTGCAGCTGCATGATCTTGCTCAACCTTTTCCACTCCTTTCTTTCTGTACTTTTCTTTTCTTTTGTGTTCCTTTTACAGTTCAGTGCACTTCCTCTCCCCCTCCATGCATGTGTACACCACCACCGATCATCGGTGAGTCTTCCCAACCTCACTCGCAAGTCACATCGCCACTCCGAATCACCTACGACCAATCATTCCGGTCCTCAACGCCTTGTTCACGAAATTCCCTCCTCCACCCCTTAAACTTGAAAAGAACACGCATCAGGTTGTTCTAGAATACCGCTTCCACTTATCACCACCGACCGCCTAGGAACCTGCCGCCACTGCCTAGTCAACTCCCACATCAGTACACCTCTCCACCTCAATTAGATCGAAACTCGATCACCCCAAGAATCAACATGATCGAATCAAAAACCTGACAACCGAAAATCCCCAAATACCTTAAAATTACTTCGTTCCCTTAAATCATGTCATATGAAAATCGTTGGTTATTTTTCCCATTATCCCAGCTCCTCCATGCTGAACTTCGTCGTCTCCGACCATCTTGGGTGGTCATAAATGTCCTGTGATCAAATTTTGGTTATCCCCATATTCCCACTGAATTACAATGCTAAAAATCACCATTTGAGTTTTAAAATCACGATTTTCAGAGGTGAACGCCATCGTATAATTAAATCACGAATTCACCACGTTTGAATTGTTGGGTTTTCAAGCTCCTTACAATATATTGATTTATATTGGCTATCATACCTTATTCTCTTAAGTTGCAAATAGTTTAAAACTATACTATGAATAAATATAAACAACATCCATGCTCATCTTATATCTCCTAACTATCTCGAATTAAAGTTGTGGGGTTCTTAAGATAACAGTGGTGAATATGTTAACTGTTTTCATCATACTGGAGCATTTATACTAGTCTATTTTCAACATGCAACTCAAAAAGGTTTGTTTTTAAGTTGATGTCATAGATTATATATAAGAGCATATATAAAACAGTAATCACATAATATGATATTCAAGTGATAATAAAAAGAATGGCAACTTAGAGTTTACTTACTAAAATATTTCTCTGTCGTTGCCTTTTCCTATTATTTGTTTTCTAACCAATTTTATAATTAAGGTGTAAGGCTCTTATGTATGATACACTACTCACAATGTATCAGGCATAGATTATACAAATCATAATATAGATTTTAAATAAAACTGAAGGGGAAGTTTACTCATAGGTTAGTATCCACAGTTCTTTGAATTAGCTTAAGGGTTTGCTGCAGATTCATGTTTTCAGTAAAAGAGGTTTTCATTTCCAGAATTTGATTTTCAAGCATACATATAAGTGTTGTCAACCAATAATCTATCAAACATTCATATCAATATTCACATTTACTTTATACATAAAGAAGTTGCAACAAAGTTTATACAAGTTTATCATCCTTAATATGATACATACATAGTTCTATACCAATACTTACATTAGCTAATAAACAGAACTTTAAAGTATTGTGTAAGTTTAGTTTACTCACCTATTAGCTTTCCCTATCTTTAAGTTTTCCCCTGCAATATGTTTCCTTAGATTTAATTGTTTTCGTGAGATAGGATATGAAGTTCAGGTGATATATATAATTATATATAAACAGGTAACAACATTAAACTATTAACTCTCTTTTATTTTAGGGTTGTAGACTCCTATTAAAAATGTTTTGAAGTCACATCATTCTAGCATTAGGCTTCCTATTTTCCCTTAACCCTATTGTAGCTAATATGTATATTAAATACCAGATTTTTACTTGATTTCCTGTCTACATCTAGTTTCTAGAACATTTTAACCATGCCTCATTAATGCACAAAATGGCCGCAAGCTTTCTTGGATTTTGGATCATATAAAACATATTTTCGATGGTAATTTAATATATCATATTGTCAAGAAGTCTTTTGTATTTACTTGTTTAGGGAATGGCTCTTTCATTCACAACCACACTATTCATGTTAAATCACATTAAGGAGTTGACTCTTGCCATACTTCTTTGTTTATATTGTTGTGGCATTTCAACAAATGATTTATGTTCCTTATTATATAGTTTGGTTCTAGGATATTCATGCTGTATTGAGGAGTCCTACATATATTTTACAGGTTATGGTCATGAAAGTATTAATATGCTCTTACATGTCCATCCACTTCAAAGTATGCACAAGTTTTCCAAATAAGAATTATCTCACTTTAAGTAATAAAAATTAAAATCCTAATAACAAAAATAAATACTTATTTGTTATCCTATATAAGTAATACTATTTTCCTAAAATATGTTTACACACATATGTTCAAATATAGTTTAGGATCAAAGTTATTTAACTTATGTTTATATATTGATTTAGTTCCATTTTTATTTTAATTAACACATTAATAAATCAATGTTTATTATTTAACAAAGTCATCTTAAAGCCGGTACATTACACTATCTGTATTTTAGATTTGTTTAAGTCGACATGTTAGGATCATTGCCGATTTGAACAGTCAAAAATACAGGTCATTACATGGTGCGTTGCTATTTGGTAGCATATTGGTGTATGTTGGGTTAGTGCAGTTTTCTCTTCAGATCCTACCAACCAATCATCTAAAGACGATGATGATGACGATGACTTGGATGAAGAGGATGGAGACGAGGATGAGGTGGAAGAGGAGGAAGATGATCTAAAGTATTGCAATGGGTCTGTGAGGAAGTTTAAAGTGAGTGGGAAGAGTGAGGAGAAGAAAGTCGAGGTAGAGGAGATTGGATATAGAGTGTCAGGCCGTTGGGGTCTAATGAACGACCTTTCAAGCGATATGAACTGGCTTTTACTGTTGTTTAGATTGGTTCGCATCAGTTTAAAGTTAGTAATGGGGATTCAAATTCTACGGAGAGGTTAAAATTTTGCCTAAGTTAATGACAAGCTACTGTTGAACAAGGTTTTAATGCTGGGGTCACAAACACAAACAATCATCGAAAGACCAATATTACCAGAAGTTGTTGTCCATGTTGTTGTTGAAGAACATGCTTTAGATGCAAAGGTGATCATTAAAAAAAAAGACGAAAAATTTACCGTAGAACAAAACGTCGTCATCAGGAATTAACAAAACTGAGGATCACAATCATACAAGGCATACAAAAATCTGAAGATTTAGTAGTTGCAGATTAATTATTATTTTTGCCTTACATTTGCTTGGATTTCAATGCCAACATATCAACTAGAAATGAGATGCGTGCAGGGTTTGAGTCCATGGTCAAACGTATTTATATCTTGTATTACTATAAATTGGCTTGATTGAAGAGAATTCTTCTCGTCTACCATCACCGTTTTCCATCTATGGCTTCTTGAGGAATGTCTGCATGTAACGAAATATGATAATAATGTAGTGGTAACATATTTAGATGTTGAAAAGGAAAAAGAAAAGAAAAAATAGTTTTCATGTTGTTAATGCAATCGGAGTAAAAAAATATAGTTTGTTAATCAATTGTGTGGAAAAACAAATAATCTTTTAGTTCCTTTTGTGTTGGTATTTTGCGTACACTGTACGCAGTATGAGTACTGTATATATATACCTGTGTACAGCTGTATTTGGGTATGAATGCTATTTCTGATTTAATTCCATTTTGCTCTATGTTAACTATTTCTTCATCGTATCGGAGTGATTGCCAAGCGGCAATCAAATCTGAAATCTCAAAACCCTAATTCCCCATATCGCATCTGATCTGCTCCTGATCAATAATCCTGCTTCTCGTCTTCAATTTTATCGACCTCAGATCTATATCTTTGATATGGCTCTGGACAACAATTCTTAATCAAGGGCAGATTCATCAAATATAGGGAATTCATCCACAAATCTAACCACAAAGACACTCGAAGAATCACTGAAGTCAATTGTGGATCCACGGACTCAGTTAATCAAGGTAGTTCTGGATGAGACAAATTTCTTTCTATGGATGTTTCAGATCGAAACGACAATTAGAGGTTACGGTCTGGAGAAGTTCATCAATTCATCTACAGAAATACCGTCACAGCTAATCACAGGTCAAGATGGACAGTTTATCGTCAATCCTGAGTTTATAACGCATCAGAAATAGGACAGCTTGCTGTGTTCATGGCTATTATCTTCAATTCATACGAGTCTGTTGACTCAGTTAGTAGGATGTAAAACCTCATTAGAAGTATGGAATGCCATACATCATAACTGCACTTCACAAGCAACAATGAGGATTATGAGCTACAAGAGGGAATTGTAGACCATTAGAAAGGGGAACATGAATGCCAGGGAGTATCTAAGTAAAGTGAAAACTCTCTGTGATCTGCTTTCATCATCTGGTCATAAAGTCAGTGAGACTGAGCAAGTTCTGACTATTCTCAGCGGCCTGGATGACAGCTTTGAAGCGGTTGTTGCAGTCATATTATCATGAGAAACCACACCACCTGTTTAATACGTCACATCAGTTCTATTGGCTCATGAAGGCAGATTGGAGCAGAAGCAAAGTATAACACAATATTTTTCTGTCAATTATGCAGCAAACTCGAGATATAGAGGCACACAGTACTACGTCATGGAAGATCCATCTATGAGTCGCACAAAAGGAAACTCAAGTGGCAAGAAATGGTCATATGTTTGGACGAGGAAGAGGAAGAGGCAGAAACGCAAATAATCAACCAAAATGTCAGATATGTGAGAAGCTTGGTCATACCGCCATCAGATGCTACTTTAGGTTTGATAATAACTACACCAGCAATCAGCAGATATCACCTAATCAAAGCATGGCAAGATTGTATCCCAACAGCATGAATTCAAGTCAAGCACAGGCAGGCATAGACCCTAATTCTAGGAGTCAGATCTATATGGCAGAAAGCCAAGATGCTTTGGCTAAAGACTCGGATATACAAAGTGAAGCCTGGTTTCCTAATTCTAGAGCAACCCATCATGTCACCAATAATCTCCAGAATTTAAACCTAGGAGGAGCTGCATATGAAGGTAAAAATTCGACCCATATGGGGAATGGTACACCGTTAAACATTACTCATGTAGGTGATGCACATCTTGAATCGTTCAAAAGGAATAAAAACTTATTGCTTAGAAACCTATTTAGAGTACCATAGATTAAGAAGAAATTAATTAGCGTATCATAGTTTGCTAGAGACAATAATGTCTTCTTTGAATTTCACTCCAAATTTTGCCTAATCAAGGATATTTTGAATGCAGAAATCCTATTGTAGGGGGAGATGCATAATGGCTTATATAGATTCGACTTCAAAACCGAAGAGAAGATCAATATTAGTGAGGAAATGGCTTGCTGTAATCTGGTTGATAATAAAATAGATGATGAATATGATCTATGGCACAAGAAACTTGGACATCCGAATGTAAGTGTAATGAAAATTGTGATTAATAAAGAAAATTTGCAATATGAAAGTTCAGTCTCACCATACATATGTAGTCAATGTCAATTAGGCAAGAGCCATAAACTGCCGTTTAAATTGTCTGAAACTACATATAATTACCCCTTAGAACTGGTTGAGTGTGATTTAAGGGTCCTGCCCCACTGAATTCAGACCACGGATACAAATATTATGTTGCATTTGTAGATGCTTGCACCAGGTACACCTGGATCTATTTTGTAAAACAAAAATCCGAGACAAGTGAGGCAGTGAAACAGTTTGTCATTCAAACAGAGAGGCAACTCGAAAGGAAGCTGAAGATATTCCAGACTGATGGGGGAGCTGAATTCAAACCATTGAAGGGGTTTTTCAATGAGAAAGGAATTGTGCATAGATACACATGTCCACACACCTCTCAGCAAAATGGAATTGTCGAAAGGAAGCATAGACATGTTGTAGAATTGGGGTTAACATTGCTTGCATAGGGAGAGCTACCCTTGAAATTTTGGCCAGAGGCCTTCTCTACAGCAGTTTATCTAATAAATATGCTACCTACAAAGCCACTGAAGGATGTAAGCCCATCAGAAGCACTACTAGGTATAAAACCAGATTACAAGAAGTTGAAGGTATTCGGATGCTTGTGTTTTCCATTGTTGAGACCGTACAACAGGTATAAATTAGATTTCCGATCAGCAGCATGCACATTTCTTGGATATGGATCAAATCAGAAGGGGTATAGATGTCTAACAAGTGATGCGAAGATTATTATGTCAAGACACGTAATGTTCAATGAAAGAGTTTTTTCGTTTGCTTGTAATGAAGTAAAGTCCACTAGCAAGGTTACAAATGCTAAAAGATCGATAGCATCAATTCCATTATACACAGAAGGGAAAGAGGAACACAAATCAGTACCATCAGAAGAAGAAGGATCCAACTGCCTACCTATAACTGATACATCATCAGTTAACAGTAATGAAAACAGTCTCGCCAGTAGCCGCGAAGGGAAGAGAACCGATGAAAATGTAAATGATGCACATAATCAATCATCACAGGGCATAACAGATCATACACAAGAAAGCTTACCAGGTAGAGCAGATCAGCCACATCAGGGACATCACATGGTAACTCGATCAAAAAGAGGAATCTTCAAACTGAAAGTTTACACAACACAATGTACCTCATATGAGCCAACAACATTTGATGATGCAGTAAAACATGTTGAATGGAGAAGAGCTATGGAGGAAGAATATAGAGCATTGATGAACCATCACACATGGGAATTAGTTACACTTCCTTAAAATAAAACGGTGATAGGCTGTCAATGGACTTACAAGTTAAAGCACCATGCAGATGGTTCCATTTCCAAGCACAAAGCATGAATAGTGGCAAAAGGCTATACTCAGCAACCAGGTTTCGACTTCAAGGAGACATTCTTGCCAGTCATTAAGCCTACAACTATAAGGATTATACTAACAATAGCACAATATAATCTTTGGCCGATTAACCAGCTGGATGTGCATAACGCGTTCTTGAATGGTGAGTTGGAAGAAGAAGTATATATGGAGCAGCCAAAAGGATTTGAATGCAGCAGTAAGAGTCAGATGGTGTGTAAGTTGAACAAAGCATTGTATGGGCTGAAGCAAGCGCTGAGGGTCTGGTTCGAAAAGTTGAAAAGAACACTGATAAGACTAGGGTTTCTTCCACTCAAGTCTGATAATTCACTTTTCATACAAAGAAGTAAGAACTACACCATCTATGTCTTGGTGTACGTGGACGATTTCATCATAAATGGGAGCTGTAATAATGAAGTGAATAGGCTAATCAAATATTTGAATGAAGAGTTCAGGCTCAAAGATCTTGGGGAGCTGAATTTCTTTTTGGGAATCGAAGTAAAAAATGGAAACGAAGGGCTAATGCATCTCAGTCAAAAAAATTATATTCAATCAGTATTGAAGAGAGCTGGAATGGACAAGGCGAAAGTAGCACCTACACCAATGATCACCAACTTGCAACTAACAAAGAATACTGGAGATCCTATGAAAAATCTACATCACTACAGGAGCATTGTTGGGGCTTTGCAGTATATTACAGTCACAAGACCTGAAATTTCCTTCAGCATGAACAAAGTCTGTCTGTTCATGCAAAATCCAACAAATGATCATTGGAAGGCAGTGAAGCGGATCCTTAGATACTTGGCTGGTACATTGAACTACAGACTGAAACTGTATGTCAATAAAACGCTAAATATCAGTGCCTTTGCAGATGCTGATTGGGCAGCAGACAGGGATGATAGACGGTCAGTTAGCGGGTATTGTGTATATCTTGGCAAAAATATAGTGTCATGGTGTTCCAAAAAGCAATCGACAGTGTCGAGATCGAGCACGAAGGCAGAACATCAAAGCGTTGCTAGTGCTATGTCAGAGATTACATGGATTAAGTCCTTGCTACATGAAGTTCTGGGCGAAAAATTAGAGACAGCCACAGTCTGGTGTGATAATGCTAGTACATTATCACTTGCAGCTAATCCAATCTTGCATTCGAGGACAAAACATATTGAATTGGACTTGTATTTTGTTAGAGAGTAGGTAGCCCGAGGAGAAATATGTGATAATCACATACCAGCCCTGTATCAGAGAGCAGATATCTTGACAAAATCGTTATCTCAAATTCAGTTTGCAAGAATGAGGGAAGAGCTGAATGTAGGTGAAGGAGATGGATTAATAAATGGGTGAGAGTTGGAATTGGTGAAGCAGAGAAGAAGTGAAGACGGAGAGAAGAACGAGAGTCAGAATTGAGGGAAGGAGTTAGTTGAATTAGTTTGTTAATAAATTGTGTGGAAAAACAAATAATCTTTTAGTTCCTTCTCTGTTGGTATTTTGCGTACATTGTACGTACTATGAGTACTGTATATATATATATATATATATATATATATATATATATATATATATATATATATATACACACACACCTGTATACAGCTGTATTTGGGTATGAATGCTATTACTGATTTAATTCCATTTTGCTCTCTGTTGACTATTTCTTCATATACAGTGGCTACCCTGTATATATTTTATTGCACGTCTAGCGTCCTTTTATGAACGTGCAGGTAAAGTACAATGTCTTGGTGGGCTGGGCCATACTGGTAGTGTTACTATGATAGGTGTTGTGTCTCCTCCTAGAGGTGATTTTTCGGACCCAGTGACTTCTGCTACTCTCGGCATTGTTCAGGTATCTGACATTGGTATTAATTTATTATGATTCTGTAATCTATTCTACTTTATCAAGTCGTAGCCCTATCAAGTGTGTTACACAACTTCTTTTGATTCCTGTTAGAGTAAATTGACATAATGCGCTGAGCATATTATTTTGTTTCCTAGAATTATAAGAATGACGAGTGGAAACCCGTGCGATGCACGGGAGCATAGACTTTAAGTGTTTTAGTTTGCATGTATCAATAAGCGGTGAGAGCGTATTATATAGTGGCAAAATACATAATGTAAGTGATATATGTATGTGTTAGGATTCTGCTGTGTAAACTAAATTTTGCAGCAAAAAGTAAATAATGCATGTATAGGGAGTAGGGACAGGTTGCACGTAAGGTAAACAGTATAAAATTTTGTGTGTCTCTATTGAGTTGACAAAAAGATATATGCATTAATTGATGAATTAAGCAACATTATGTGATTGCTGGCAAGTAATGAAACTAAACTCAGGGTACAAAATATGTATCTCAACATATTGGTACAAAGTTTATAGCAATGTTATCCATAATAACATACTGGTACAAAATATAAGATTTGATTTTTGTTGGCTTGCTGGCAAGTAATTAAACTAACAGAGTTATCAGTACCATTAGTGAAATGGTACAGCTTTGCAATTCTTGGCATTTCTGTATTTAACATCCATATGAACATCAGATTGCTTCAACTACAGCATTTCTGTCTAGCATTTCATCGAAGGAATTTATAATCTTTTGGCTAGCATGTCTGAAGCGTTCACATCATATGATACTTCATTTTAGCCTTCAACCTCTATCTTACCACCATCTTCTTCATATCTTGCACACGTACTCATTTTATTTGATATCATTTGATGATAGTTCTTTCTTTTCTTTGCTTTAGATTTATTATCCCATCTTATTCGCTGTTCCCCGTGCTTGCAATCTCTTTTCCTCCAATTATTTTATATCCCTTTACATAAGAGGGGGAAAAATCACATAATTATTACTGATTCTTTGAGGCATGCACCATTCAGGCACTAAAGATCTTGTTTTTAATTATGTAAATCATTATTAGAATGTAAATAGTACTTCGTCAAACTAACACCACTGGCAATTACCACCTAATGACAAACGTGTAGATTGTTTCTCATATTTAGCAAATGTAATAAATTGGCTAACAAATAAAACATGACAACACAAACTCATCAACTGCAATATCAGAACTACAATTATTAATTTTTTTGAAAATGCAATCTTTTCTTCAATTTAACGGTTCAAGAGGAGGCTTGAATTTAAAAATGTGGACAAATATGCCAGTTATATAAGCTATAACAGTTATATAGCTATAACAGTTCCACTGGATGCAATGATGCACAAAAAGGTTAGTTTGCTACTCTTGAGATGTGGTTGTCATAAATTCGGTATGAATGAATGAATCGCCATATAATTATATTGAAAGAGACAAATCTATATGCCAAATAATTAGTGGATATGGTTTTACGTGGTTGAAGTAGCAAAAAATACCCCTTTCAATTATCTTGGTTAAATCAAAGCAATCCGCCCAGTAGTGTTTTTTTTTACCTTATATAGGGAATTACTCACTTGAAAATTTGATGCTTCTTTAGATAATTATGTATGTAAATATCTAAAATAAATCAGTAAATAAATATTAGGACTGTTGGAAATGAACCAATAAATTGATGAATTGACGATGCTTTGACAGAAACTAAAAAAACGATAAATGACTGTTGTGATATTAGGAAAAGAATTATAAAAGAGAAAAAATATGGATGAAATCGAAGAGGGAATTCTAGGCAGGATCAAAATTATAATGGAAAGAAATCATTGGAAAATTAAAGGAAATGAAGATAATAAGAAAAGAATGAAAAACAGTAGATGTAATAAGGAAAGTTGTGAGGTTCCGTATGAGCATTAAAGATTTAGGAATGATCCTGTTTTTTCTTAAATTACAATTTTGAATAAGCCATACTTAAACCACTAATATAAATATAAATTTATATAAATGAGCTATATATTAGGCAAGTGGCACGGATATGTACAATTCACTATAAAAAGAGAATACAGCAGTCCAACTATGGAAATTTATTTAATAAGATTGAAATCATGACAATTATAGCTAGTTTTGAAACCATGTGCTTAAAATTGCATCAATCAAGCCAATTTCCAAATGAACTCTAGGGTACTATTTAATATTTCTAGAAGTTTATTTGGCGTTCTCTTAGCTTCATCAATATCAATAGACTAAGAGAAAGATCATACCATTAATATATCAATTTATTTTATATGTGGTACATAAAATAGATCATACCATTAAACTATCACCCTTTGTTGGATACTCCTTTTCTGGTCAACATCAGCATTTTCATTGAGTAGCAGCCTAAGTGCAAACATATTGAAAAGATCACTGAGCTGGCAATTAATTCGTACTACTAAATATCACTAATTTAAGTTATAATATTGTAGGAATTGGCTTTAACTCTCAATAAATACATAGTTATGGGTAAGCATGTATAGAAAGGATAAATTTACAAAACATCTTGTACAGAGACCATTGCTTGCTTTCTCACTACCATTAATATATCAATTTATTGAAAAAACTGGCAAGTAATAACATTGCTATAAACATTGGTTAGTTTCATTACCTACCAATTAAGCAACATTATGTATCTCAATATTTAAATTTATGGTACCATTATGCAGCTCAACATATCAAATAATAGTAGTTACCATATATTGCGACTGCTAGAGCACAAATCTATGTGTACAAATGCGAAAACATATTCCAATATAACTGATTTCTAACACATCAGATATGAACACCCCATTTGGGTACATTATTGAAGAAATTGGGTAAGGAACTAAACTGATAGAGTACGGATCTAGGCTTTATGAGTTTCATGCATTCAGCTTAAATCAAAAGCATAGGGTATAATAAAATATTATTTGCATAATTTACATAAAATAGTAGTAGCCTCAGAACGACCAAGCCATACACACATATTTTAAAAAATAAATAGATTACTAAAAGGAAAGTATCTCAAGAATCTTACCTGGTTGACAGTCTCAGTACGAAATGAAGTTTGACTTCGTTGTGAAACTCATATGTGATATCAAAGTAAAAAAAAAATTCATCAGTATTAATAACCTGGTAGAAAGACAAATACATGGCCATATTTAAATTTCATAATTGTGCCAAAAATATATTACATATTCATGATTTTACCTCAAATTCTTCAACTTTAATCTCCGTGATTTTGTAGTCAAACTCTTGATCCTCCAAAACTACACCCGACCTGAAGGAATGAAAAAATGGATGTTTAATTAGTCACATGTTGAAAATAATAAGAAAATGAGCTTTTAATGTGTTAAAACATGTTTGATATTTTTATAACCTTTTTCAGTAGCATTTTCTTCCCTACAAAATAAATAGTTACTAAAAGGAGAGTATCTCAAGAATCTTACCTGGTTGACAGTCTCAGTAC
Organism: Allium sativum; assembly: GCA_030737875.1. Classification (NCBI taxonomy): domain Eukaryota; kingdom Viridiplantae; phylum Streptophyta; class Magnoliopsida; order Asparagales; family Amaryllidaceae; genus Allium; species Allium sativum. The sequence goes on from CM060919.1 coordinate 1,560,424, forward strand.
GAAATGAAGTTTGACTTCGTCGTGAACCTCATATGTGAAATCAAACTAAAAAAAAAAAATCATCAATATTAATAACCTGGTAGAAAGACAAATACATGGCCATATTTAAATTTCATAATTGTGCCAAAAATATATTACATGTTCATGATTTTACCTCGTATTCTTCGACTTTAATCTCCATGATTTTGTAGTCAAACTCTTGATCCTCCAAAACTACACCCGACCTGAAGGAATGAAAGAAATGGATGTTTAATTAGTCACTCAATTACTGTCATGGCTATTCAAATTATGAAATTCTTAATTCTTAATTCGAACGTTAATGGATTTAAAAGAATTAAAAACGTACATACTTTGTAATTAATTATTTTTTTCCAAATTTTATTCCTTTTTAAATAAAATTAATTGTGTGAAATTAATTGTGTTTATAGATAAGGGTTGAAATATTCAATTCGAAATGAAGGTATATGTAGTAACAGTCATGTCTATTCAAATTTTATTCCTTTTTTAACGTTAATAAGTTACCTTAATTGCCAAATTAATGCGATGATGTGTCATAAGCTTTTCAAATAAGATATTTTTTAAAAGGAATGAGAGCATTAACTTTTAAACGTTATTAATGTTTCCCATTTACTGTCAATAAATTCTTAATTCGAACGTTAACAGATTTAAAAGAATTAAAAACGTACATACTTTGTAATTAATTAATTTTTTCCAATTTCACCTCCAATTACATAAAATAAATTGTGTGAAATTAATTGTGTTTATAGATAAGGGTTGAAATATTCAATTCGAAACGAAGGTATGTGTAGTAACAGTCATGGCTATTCAAATTTTATTCCTTTTTTAACGTTAATAAATTACCTTAATTACCAAATTAATGCGCTGATGTGTCATAAGCTTTTCAAATAAGATATAATTACCAAATTAAGGCGGGTGGAATTAAATCAACCTATTCAATGCTCATGCAAGAATAATGACATGTTTATGGGATGTGTTTAAATTAGGACGGTGGATTTGTTTTTGCGGGATTAAATCTGAACCGTTCTTTGTCTTGTTGTTTGTCTCCTGATTTGTCTAGGGGGGATTGAAATTAATTGTGTCTATAGATAAGGGTTGAAATATTCAATTCGAAACGAAGGTATGTGTAGTAACAGTCATGGCTATTCAAATTTTATTCCTTTTTTAACGGTAATAAATTACCTTAATTACCAAATTAATGCGCTGATGTGTCATAAGCTTTTCAAATAAGATCTAATTACCAAATTAAGGCGGGTGGAATTAAATCAACCTATTCAATGCTCATGCAAGAATAATGACATGTTTATGGGATGTGTTTTAATTAGATGGTGGATTTGTTTTTGCGGGATTAAATCTCAGCCGCTCTTTGTCTCCTTGTTTGTCTAAGGGTTTGTCTAGGGGGGGAATTTTATTATATAGATTACTTTTTTTGGTGGTCATCATCTTTGTCACCCTATATCTTTTTTTTTTTTTTAAATCTTTTATATTTGTTATTCCCAGTTTTGTACAATGTATTTGGTCTAAAACCAAATTACCATTTAATATGTTATTTCATAAAAAACAATTTTTTTTTAATTTTAAATTAATCCTCAGTTAATTGGACTTGAAAAATTAGTTTGGTAGATTATCGAGATTACTTTCCATTCATTCATTAGTTGTTAGAAGATACAAAACTTGTATGTGTAAAGTGTTTAGAGTTAACTTTTGTTTAAGTACGGATATCACATTGTGCTTTGGTTACACATGTATATTTTTTGATATAGGATTTTCCTGTTTTTATGTGGAAGTTCACTATTCCGTTTTTTCTTTGTAGGCTCATGAGTCTTTCTATGAAAAAATTGACTCAAGTTCTATTTATATCAGAACAAAAGCTTGTGAGGTGCTTCAGAGAGAAGATTACTTGAATGAAATTGTCAAGGTAAGTTTACTTGCAAATCAATTGCAAACAGAAAAATCCTCCATCTTGATTATCGTAGGTCATGCTACTTTATATATGTTGAAACAGATCAATATAAGCTAAAATTTCCTTTCTGATCGCATTTTAAAGTCCTAATATCTAAAACAATTGTGGAAAATGGTGCAAAATGTTAATTATGTGCCCAAATAAAGGAAAATAAATGATCTCTCTTACATCTCCCTCAATAACATGTACAAAATGAAGTGAAATTATGTTTTTAAATAACAGCAAACCAATCAGTATTAGAAATCCACTAATCAGACATGTACTTAGTAGTTGGCATTTTTACCTATAATTAGGATGTTGTAATACCATCCTTTTTAGCATTTATATTCCAAAAAAAAAAAAAAAAAATTATATTACATTTCTATGTATGATTTGCAAGAATATGATATCAGTTTTAATGTGTTGTCTCCTTTTCTGTTCTTTTTTAATTCTTTTCAATGATTCCACATAAACAGCTTGTTGGTAAAAAAAATTTAGCAGAAATTGACAAAATTACACTGAAGACTGCCAAGTTATTGAGAGAAGATTACCTCGCACAGAATACTTTTACTCCGCTAAGTGTGGTTGAATTGTATTCATCTACGCATATTTTTTCTGGTTCAAAAAACATGTTCATTTTTTTAGTGATTAACTTATCATTTTTGAACTATTGTGCAAATAATTCATTAATTAGGACATGGTGGGATATTTGCTGTTGATTGATTTAGTAGTAGATAAGAGAGTACCTTCTTCTTCTTCATTTTACCCCTCAAGCATACGCATTGTCTGATGTCATATTATGCAGGGGTGGCGGTGGTAGTTTTAGTATGCCAAGTGGATGAGTTCTCATATGGTTTTTGTAAAAGATGAGATCAAATAAAGTGGTTACATGTGAGGTTCAAACTACTGAAAATAGGCTTTTTTGAGTATGTTTCTAATCTTTTTCTTCGGATGTATTAAGTTTTGTTTTGCATTATACATTTGATATCTTGATTATGTTCTCCATTCTAAAACTATAGTTACATATTGAAGTTTAATAGATTACTTGAATGCAAGGACATGTTGTTTAAAATGGGTTAGACAAAAATATTAAGTAAAGTGATTTTCTGTTATTTTATGTGGAAGGAATAAGATTCCGCATAGCGAGTATTAATTCTTTTGTGATCAATAAGTTGAATGGAACCTTTTCTTTTCCTTTTGCTAACATGAAATCGACCTTCAGTCATACATATTCAAATATTAATGTTTCTGTTATTATTTCATACCCGAATTCTCAACCAGTGTTCCTTTATTCAAGTTTAATGTGGGATGCAGTGAATAGGACAACGCAAGTTGGTGAAGTGAAGACAGACTGGAAACTAACGCCAATTGGGGTAACATGCCAGAAGTTCAAGATGAATGCTTGTTTCTAGTATGCAGGAAAATAATAAATGTATGGATGATGCCATAGATATACATTTCATGCATTGTATTAAGTGTATATTTGTTTGTCAATGCATTTGTTTTTCAATCTTGTATAATATTTATTTGATTTCTATTTGTTAATTATATGACATGATTTTATTGTTTGTTCGATAAGATTAATAGTAATACACATTTATGATGGACTAAAATTCGTCGTTGATTCTTTTGGTTGCAAACTCCGAGGCACGATGTGGTGATCACTATCTTAAAACAGTATTTTCCCTTCTATATTGTGTGCACGAGCAATGACAAATCTGTTCGAAGATACAATAGAGCAGATATTGAATATCCTTAATTGACGAGGTTGCATAAGCACGACGATTCGCTATCGTAGATTAGATCGCTGCAGTGACAAGATATTAGAAATATAGCCTGCAGAACTATAACTCAATCGCAATGTTTATTTAGAAAAATGCAGAGAATTGCTGAAAGTAGTTGTAAGAAAGAAATCGAGTGATCCAAAACTGAAGTGTGGTCCATTTTTTATAATGGGGAGGAGATTCAGGTGCTTGTGTTAGAAGAAATGGTTGCAACTCTTTGAATAATAGCATCCATTTCTTTTCAGAAAAGTCGCAGCTGTTCGAACCAGTCGACTAGTCTAAACAGTACCAGTCGACTGGTTAATGTATAAACCTGCAACTCTTAAAACAATCGTGTCTATTTGTTTGAAATCAAAAAAATTATGTCCGTTTAGGCCTTACCAGTCGACTGGTAATGATAAAAATTTGCATCACTCGACTGGTGCAAACAGCACCAGTCGACTGGTAACGACTGGAATTCCTGTGAGGAAAACAAAAATAGTTTGTTTCATAGTAAGCCCATTGGCATTCCAAGGCCCATCTGATCACGAGACCCCAAGAGCCCTAAGGCCCATCTTTTGACCTTTAAATATTACATGTTCATGTCAATGTCATGTATGTCATATTCTTGTCTTATCTCTCCTCCTCTTTCTTTTGATATAGCACATCATGCTTTTACATATATAGTTGCATACCATGTTATATTTCATGATGTGGGACAAATCAAAATTTTACTTATTTCAAATTTCCTCTAACAATCATCCCCCAAATTTTAAATAAATTCCTCTTGTCATTTTATGCAGGAAAATTTGTGCATAAGTATAGATGTCTTACATCATTGAATCTATACATAGTGAAAACCCATCAAAGTATATCAGGATGGAGTGGTTGACTAAGCATTGAACCATCGATCCTATATGATCTACCGGACGTGATTATCACACACTCATTTTCATATTTTCCAGATAGTATTTTTGCCCGACCCGTGGAATGGCCTTGGGTCTGTATCTTCTTTCATGAAATGCCCATAGAGATCAAGCCAAAATCTCGCAGAAGGCGGCACCACCTTCGTTGCATTCATATAGGTAGGTTTATCAGAAGTGCCTTATATCATACACCTCAACAGTATATATGTTATAAACCTAGTAAGTTCTAATCAGAATATCCTCTCCTTGTCATTATAAGTACCAAGCATTTTTCCTTGGAATGTATGATAATATTTAGTTTTTTAGACTAAATATTATAGTGCTTCCAACCACAAACATATGAAGTACTTTTGCTCTTTGAACTTAAGATAACAAACTTCTTTATTATGTTGAGTTGAGTTTCTTTCATTGGCGATTGTATTGTATAGGCTTTAAACCCATTCCCTGTGATGTTTTTATCACTAAGTTTCATGCAAGCCCTTTAGTAAATGGATCTGCCAAATTCTGGCTAGATCTCACAAAATCTGTGGTAATTACCCCTTCAGTGAACATTTGCCTAACCAAACTGTGCCTTAGACCAATATGTCTAGATTTACCATTATAAACTTGGTTGTAAGCTTGTGATAAAGTTGATTGACTATCACAATGCACATATATTGGTGGCATAGGTTTTGGCCACACAGGAATTTCTAATAATAAATTCCTTAACCATTCCACTTCTTTACTACCAGAAGCCAGTGCTATAAACTCAACAATACATGTTTCTTTCTTTGAGACCCAGGATATTGCTCCCCCACCAAGAGTGAATATCCATCCACTAGTTGATCTATTATCTTCACTTCCAGTGTTCCAACTAGCATCTGTGTATCCTTCTATTACACTCGGATAATCGTTGTAATGTATACCATAATTTATGGTACCTTTAAAATACTTTAAAATTCTATGTATTGCACTCCAGTGGATATTACTAGGGTTACTAGTATATCTACACATTTTACCAACAGCATAGGCAATATCTGGTCATGTGCATGTCATTGCATACATCAAACTTCCAATAACTCTAGCATATTCCAATTGTTCTATAGCTCTTCCGGTATTATTGTATAACTGCATATTTGGATCAAACAGAGTAGACATAGGTTTACAATCAAATAGATTGAACCTTTTCAAAATTTTCTCAATGAAATGAGACTGGGTAATTGATAACCCATCTTTTGTTTCCTTGATTCTTATTCCAAGAATCATTTCAGCTACTCCCATATCTTTCATGTCAAAGCATGAAGATAGATATCTTTTAGTTTCTTCAGTACTAGAAGTATCCGTTCCAAATATAAGCATATCATCCACGTAAAAGCATATAATTACACTTTTACTCGAATGAAACTTGCTATAGACACATTTGTCAGATTCAAAGATCCTAAAACCATTGGATATAATAATTTTATCAAACTTTTCATGCCATTACTTTGGTGCTTGTTTAAGACCATAAAGTGATTTGACAAGTTTACATACTTTATGCTTTTGTCCAAGCATTATAAAACCTTCTGGTTGGGACATATATATCTCTTCATCAGGTTCCCCATTTAGAAATGCAGTCTTGACGTCCATTTGATGAATTTCAAAATTATAGATGGAAGCTAATGCATTTAAAGTCCAAATAGTTGAAATTCTTGCTACTGGGGCATATGTATCAAAATAATCTATTCCTTATTTCTGTGTGAATCCTTTGGCAATTAATCTAGCTTTAAAATTTTCGATTGTGCCATCTGCTTTTAACTTTTTCTTAAATATCCATTTACACCCTATTGGTTTAGAACCAGGAGGTAAATCTACTAGTTTCCATGTTTTATTTCCCATAATAGAATCCATTTCATCATTTATGGCTTCTTTCCAAAATGATGAATCTTGAGATTTCATTGCTTCATTATATGTTAAAGGATCAGATTCTATATTTGTAGATATCATTAACTGATGTTCTACATTATTTCTAGATCCTTCAACCAAATATACGACGAAGTCTGGTCCGAAAGATTTTTCTATCCTTCTTCGTTTACTTCTCCTAAGAGGATCACCATTTTCATCGATATTTCCATCAGTGTTTTCTACAGGCCCAATAGTTGGTTCGTTAACCTCCACCATTTCATTAATAGGTGTATTGACCTCCACCGTTTCGTGAACTGGTTTATTTTGAATATATGTAAATCTATTCATAAAACACAGCATCCCTTGATTCTATTACTATATTTACTTCAATAGAGCTAATAGGTTCTATTACTAGAAACATGTATCCTTTTCTATGTTGAGCATGTCCCTAAGAATATGCACTCGATAGCCTTTTGTCCTAATTTCTTTATTTTTGGTTCAGGTAATCGGACAATCGCTATACATCCCCAAACTTGATAATAATCAAGATTTGGTTTTCTTTTCTTCCAAAGTTCATAAGGAGTACCTTTACTTTTCTTATGCGGTATTCTATTCAGAATATAACATGCGGTAAGTAAAGCTTCATCCTAGAAACTAGTATTCAGTCCAGAATTACACAACATTGCATTTACCATTTGGGTAAGGGTTCTATTTTTCCTTTCAGCCACTCCACTTTGTTATGGAGTATTAGCAATAGATGTTTCATGTATAATTCCTACTGATTCATAATATTCTGGAAATTGATACTCGCCTCCCCTATCAGATCTAAGTGTTTTTATTCTAGCATCACACTGGTTTTCTACTCTAGTTTTATAAGACATAAATGAATTTAACACTTCACCTTTAGCATGCATAAGATAAACATAAAAATATTTTGAATAATCATCTATGAATGTGACAAAATATTTCTTTCCACCTCTAGTAGGAGTACTATGTATATCACACACATCACTATGAATAAGTTGTAACAATTTTGTTGCACTTTCCGCTTTAATAGGAAATGGTTTTCTAGTTATCTTAGTTAATGAACATATCCTACACTTATCTAGCTAGCATATCATTTTGGTGTTTGGGAATCAGATATAATGATATCATATAGAGCATACGTTTATGATTAACATGTCCTAATCTATTGTGCTATAACGAAAATGAGTCAACAATATAAGCAGAATTCATTCCTTTATTAATATCAACATTCAGTTTGAACTTACCATCACTCATGTACCCTTTTGCTACAAACACACCGCCTTTGGTCAACACATATTTGTCTTACTTAAAGACTTGTTTGAAACCATACTTATTAAGAAGACTTCCCGAAACAAGATTCTTCCTAATTTCAGGTACATAATATACATCATTCAATGTCAGAACTTTTCCGGATGTGAGTTCCAGATCCACAATCCCCTTCCCTTTGAATTCCACCTTTGCTGAATTTCCCACGTATAGGTATTCTTCATCTTTGGTCAGTTCCAGCTTATTGAATTGATTCTTGTCTATGCAGATATGCATAGTAGCACCTGAATCGATCCACCAAGAATTGTCTTGTTCAATCATATTCACTTCTGATATGACTGCTGCAAACTTTTCTTTTTCAGATTGCTGCTTCTTTTTCCAGAAGCGACAATCGCTTTTGAAATGTCCCGGTTTACCACAAAAGTAGCAACCATTTTTGCTTTTCTTGTTCTGGGAATTATTGTTGTTCTGCACTTTCCTCTTCTTATTAGAAGAGTTGTTCGAAGTATTATTTGCTTTCTTTTCCTCCACCATATGGACTTTTGATGTATCAATAACTGTTTCATCTTGAGCATCTTTCTGTCTCAGTTGTTGTTCAACTTGCAAATACTGTGTAAGGCCGTCTAGACTCATATCCTCCTTCTTGTGTTTCAATAGTTTCCTTTGATTTTCCAAGAAGGGGGCAATTTGTCCATTATCGATGAGACCTTAATCTCCTCATCCATATTTAATTTATGTTGACTGAATTGGTTAAGTATGTGCATAATATCATTGAATTGCTCTACGACTAGACGATCATTAGTCATTTTGTAATTAAAAAATTTAGTAGCTAGAAGTTTCTTACTAGTTGCGTCCTCCATAAGATACTTTGCTTCCAATGAATCTCAGACATCTTTTGCAGTGGGCTTGTTGTAGTACATATCGAAGAGTGTATCCATCATTGCGTTGCATATATGCCCCTTGCAAATATAATCATCTTGTTCCCATTTGATCTGATCTCGTGTTTGCGTAATCGTTTCATCTTCAGTCTGCGCTGGTTTTGGAGTAGTTAGAACATATACCACTTTCATTCCAGCGAGCAAGAAATGCATCTTTTTCTGCCATCGAAGAAAATTAACACCATCGAATCTCTCTACCTTTGTAAAATCAGCGACAAATTCTATGACGGCCCGCCCCGGACCAGCCGATATTTTTCCGAAATGCGCTGTGCCAATGCCCGACTAGCACGGGACGGTCGTCGAAAGAAAAGGGTTTTAAAACGGTGAAACATCAAAGAACCTGTAGTATATCTCACAGCGCATGGAATAAAATATAATAGTAATATAATTTGACATAAAACAGGCGAGACAGTGCGTAAGCTGAAAACTAAACCATCATAGCAGCGGAATCCAAAATACAGCTTATGATCCAAACCATCATTATTACAACTTTAAAATACTGTCTCTAAAGCGAAATAGAAAAGGTGCACTACTAATGCCTGAAGCAGTGACCATCATCAACATAGGGAAAATATATATATCGTACGTGAAAGCCTCCTGCACGTTTCCGGTACAGCTACTCGTGCATACCACCTAACCTATCTCTAATCTGCCCGTTTAAGAGCACCCAGAGTAATAAGAAGAGACATAAAACTCTGGGTCAGACAAAAGTCTGGTATGAGCAATAAGCCGCAAAACAGAACAATAACAGGTATAAATAAATCATACCTGAACCTACAGCCAAAGAGTTAGCATAACAAGATGTACAGTACTCTAAGGTAACACTAACATAAAGTGTAAAGGTAATATGGGAGTGTGCATGACATAGTGATAGCAAACATCAAACATAGCAATCATCCTCACATTTCTCGCTCAGTGCGTAAAGCATACGATATCCACCACTTTGGCCACCCAATACTTTGTTGCGATGACTTTTCCCTTGGGCATCACAATGACCCCATTGCACTGATCCACAACCACTAATCCTTTGCTATGTCCACTTTGCCCCTTTGGAGTCATGACGACTCCGCTGCACTGGCTCATAGCCATGCTATGATCACTTGCCCTTGGAAGTCTTAATGCTCCCATTGCACTAATCCATAGCCGCTAATCCATCTGTCAGTGGTGAATCAAAGCTATAGACATCGATAGCCCCTTTGCACACGTCCCGCAGCGAAGTCCAACCATAAAGTTAACTCGTTGGTTCCCATCTGGATCCTGAGTTCTAACTTCTCCATTAGACTACCTTTGCATCTCGAGTTTTGGTCGAATTGGAATCAATCTTCAGAAGATCCCGTGGACGTCATTGCTCGTTTATACTCCATAGAGACCACTCACTCTTTCTTCCCTAGCTCGGTCACTCATTCTTCCTTCTCTAGCTCGGTCGCTCGCTCCTTCTTCCACGGGCTCGCTTGCATTCACATGGATCGGATCTCATTATAGTCGCTCCCCTAGGACTCGCTTGCTTCCTCACAGTCGCACTCCAAGGAATCAGTCGCTCCCCACAGTCGCTCTCCTAGGAATCGCTCGCTTCCTCACCGCTCGCTCCCCACAGTCTCTCTCGTAGGAATCGCTCGCTTCCTCAAAGTCGCACTCCGAGGAACCGCTCGCTCCCCACAGTCACTCTCCGATGAACCGCTCGCTTCCTCACGGTCGCTCTCCTATCGCTCGCTTCCTCACGGTCGCTCTCCTAGGAATCGCTCGCTTCCCCATAGTCGCTCTCCTAGGAATCGCTTGATTCCCCACGGTCGCACTCCTAGGAATCGTTTGATTCCCCATGGTCGCTCTCCTAGGAGCCGCTCCGTGCGACCCAAAACCTGCACCACTATCTAGCAACCAATTTTTGCCTCTCGACGGCGTTTTCGACCATCCTAACTTTCCGATGCAAACACAAAACGTTCCAAACAGTAATAGCAACATGTATAATCAACCATAAACACCAAAACAACAACTTGACATGATAATATGGATTAAACATACCCAAAACCCATGTTTTCCCCTTAGTCTCCTAAATCATGATTTAGCCATACGATTAGAAAAACATGTCCAAATTAACCCAAATTTCTAACAAAGGCATAAAATAATATTTAAGAATTTCTGCATACTTTTCCAGATTTTTATAATGCATAATTTCGTTAATTATCCCTAACCACCCCTAATTAGCCGTAATTAGTGAAAAACAATGCAAATCACTTACCTTAGCCACAATTAAAATTCTCAGATCTGAAACTTTAACCGATATGTGTCTAATCTCTATGTGTTCCAGCAGCTCTACGTCGATCTCTATGCTAATCCGCTTTAATTTGATGTTGATTAGGCTAATATGTGATTAGAAAGTGACTAAGGATGAATGTAGAAGGTGGAGGCCATTGCTAGGGTTGAAGAAGTGTAAGTGGCGGCTGTAAAAATAAAAAAGAAGGGTTTATCTAACCCGTTCCAGCCCTTGTATTACCCTAATCCCGAAATCCCTAATGGGCCTAGCTGCTAATTACCTTACTAAGCCCGATTAAGTTTTTTTTCACCTTCCAAACCTTATTTCAGCCATATCTCCCAAACGTTAAATCCGTTTGATTAATGTGACCACTCTACGGAAAGTAAACCATCATCCGAATCCAATGGAAGTGGTTTCAGGTCAAAACACCTTACCAATCAAAAGTTATAGGCGACACAAGATTCGCCAGGGGCAAAACGGTCATATAAAAATTGGCAAAAATCGTGAACATGGGAAATGACCCCAATAGTCGTTTCCTAAAGTTACACGACCATACGACTTCATATGAAATAAAATAAATATTCTACGATCCTCCGATGCATAGAATGTGGGTCAATACATTCTCCCCCCTTAAGAAATTTCGCCCCCGAAATTCCTTAACTAAGAAACAACAATTGGTCCCGCATGCCTATCAATCATTTGCAATAATCAAACATACATAACAACATAACAAGCCTATCCTAGCATGCGGTTTACTAACAAGGGGATAAGTAAATGGTCATTAAAATCTTACCAGATAAAGAGTTCTGGATACGTCTTCCTTATGCTCTCCTCTGTTTCCCAAGTATAGTCATTCTCAATCTCGCCCAACTGGACCTTCACTAGTTCCACCGTCTTCCTTCGAAGTTGCTTCGTATCACACTCGACAATACGAATCGGCCTGCGGTTCCCAACCGCCTCGGGTTCTACTTCGACATCATCCAACTGATCTAGTGAAATAGTTATACTAGGGTCATGCACAAACTTCCTCAACTTGGAAACATGAAATACATTGTGAACTCCTGCCATCTTGTCAGGTAATCCAACCTTATATGCTAAATTCCCAATTTGCTCGAGAACTGGAAATGGACCAACAAACCTTTGTGTCAACTTGCCTCTCCTCCCAAATCGAATCACTTTCTTTAGCGGAGAGATCTTGACGAATACTAAGTCTCCAACGGAGAATTTCAATTCTCTCCGTCTCTTATCAACATAACTGTTCTGCCTATCTTGGGGGGCCTTCATTCGTTGTTGAATAACCTTGATCTTATCTGAAGTTTCTCTTATTACATCTGGCCCAAGTACAAATTTCTCACTTGTTTCCAACCAACATGATGGTGAGTTGCACGATCTTCCGTTCAAAGCTTCAAATGGAGCCAAACCAATATTGGACTGATAACTATTATTATATGCGAACTCCACTAGATGCAAATGGTCATCCCATGACCCTCCAAAATCCAATTTACAAGCTCTCAAGAGATCCTCCAATATACGATTCACCATCTCTGTCTGACTGTCGGTTTGAGGATGGTACACTGTACGGAGATGTGATTCCGACCCTAAAGCCTCCTGTAAGCTCTTCCAAAACCCACTAGTAAACAACGAATCTTTGTCACTCACAATGCTTTTGGGTACTCCATGAAATCTCACTACCCACTTCATATACAGGTCTGCTAATTTAGCTTCCGTTCTATTCGACTTTACGGGTATAAACCTTGCACTTTTGGTCAATCGATCCAAAATCATCCAAATACTATCATGGCCTGATCTAGTCTTTGGTAAACCGTCGATGAAATCCATCGAGACTTATTCCCATTTCCATTCGGGAATTTCCAATGGTTGTAACAAACCACTAGGCTTCTTTTGCTCGACTTTAACTAACTGGCAGTTCATGCACTTAGATATAAACTTCCCAACATCTCTCTTCATCCCTTCCCAGTAGTAGGTCTTCTTCATATCTCGATACATTTTGTTACCACCGGGATGTATAGTCAGTTTCGAGTGATGGCATCCTCTAAGCACTTCATCTCTCAATCCATTCACGTTGGGTATAACCAGCCTCTCATTCTTTCGAAGCCATCCTTCTCGATCAAGTCCATACTTGTTCGTTGCCTCATCGTCGATACCCTTCTCTATCTTGGAGATGATTTCCAATAGATTTGGATCATTCCTCTGACTAGAACCAATCCGCTCAATCAAATTCGGTCTGATATTCAAACTTGCTAACATTTCTGGATCTAAGTCACACTTAGGTCTGAAATCATATCCCGCGATATATACTAATTGCTTCCATTCCAGAAACATAGCCCCTAAACTGGCATGTCTCGTACTCAAGGCATCAGCTACCGCATTGCCTTTCCCCAGGTGTGTATGCGATATTGAAATCATAGAAAGCCAAGAATTCTAACCATCTCTGCTGACGAAGAATTAAATCCTTTTGAGAGAAAAGATACTTTAACAATTTATGATCAGTAAACAATTCAAATCTTTCTCCCAAGAGATAATGTCTCCACATTTTCAATGCGAACACGATCGCTGCCAATTCCAAAACGTGGGTAGGATATCTTTTCTCATGCGGCTTCAGTTGCCGACCAGCATAAGCTACAACCCTACCTCCTTGCATCAGTACATCACCAAGTCTGGTACCATAAGCATCCATGTATACTGTCATCTCTTCGTTCCTTTTAGGAATAACTAACACTGGTGCACTCGTCAACTTCTCCTTCAGACCCTTAAATGCATTCTCACACCTTTCGTCCTAGACGAAAGCTTGATTCTTCTTGGTCAACTGAGTTAACGGTGCCGCTATCTTGGAGAAGTCTTGAATAAATTTATGATAATATCCAGCTAACCCCAAGAAACTTCTTACGTTTGTTGCATTCTTGGTTGTAGACCAATCTTGTACAATAGCCACCTTCGCAGGGTCTACGACAATACCATTCTCTGAAACAACATGGCCCAAGAACCTCACTTCTCTCCTTCAGAAGTGACACTTAGAAAATTTCGCTTTTAATTGGTGTTTCCTCAACACATCCATTACTATCCTCAAATGTTCCTTGTGTTCTTCCTCTGTCTTTGAGTAAACCAAGATATCATCCACAAACACAAGAATAAAATTATTCAATTGATCCCCGAATACCCAATTCATAAGATCCACAAAATATGTTGGTGCATCGGTCAACCCGAATGGCATGACCAACCACTATAGAACCCAGACGGCGTCCGAAATGTCGTTTTAGGTACACTCTCAACTGCTACTCGGAGCTCATGAAAACCTGTCGCAAGATCCAACTGGGAGAACACTCTTGCTCCACTCAACTGATCAAACAAATCGTCTATCCGTGGAAGAGGATACTTATTCTTCCTCGTCACCTTGTTCAACTCACGGTAGTCCACACACAATCGAAGGGAACCATCGGCCTTGGTAGCAAACACAACTGGTGCTCCCCACTCAGAAACACTTCTTCTGATAAATCCCTTCTTCAAAATATCGCTCACTTGCACCCCGAGCTCTTGCTGCTCCCTTGGCGCCATACGACGAAGAGGCATCACTATAGGCATGGCATTTTTACTAAATCAATCCGAAACTCGATCTCTCATTGTGGTGGAAGTCCGGTCACTTCCCCAAAGATGTCCGAATACTCGCTAGCAGTAGGCACATTTGACAACTCATCATGCGGGATGTCAAGGGAATTTAGAAAACTAGCCATCACCCCATCACTAGGTGGGCTACCAAACAGTACCCTTCGCCCATCATCTTCCCTAACGGTCACCGAAGACCCCTCACAGTCCACCACCACCCCACACCTTTGGAGCCAATCGACTTCCAAAATAATGACAAACCCAGTGAAGCCCAAAACAAAGCAATCACAAGCATACATACATCCATGACTCGATAAGACCACATTACGACAGATCATTCTAAGGCTAGTCGAACCACCAATCGGGTTCGTCACTACTAAAGGTCGATCGACTATCTCGGGTTGCAGTCCCAACCTATCTACCAGGTCACTAGATATGAAGGAATGGGAAGCCCCGGTATAAAAAACACTCGAACTGGAAGATCCTAAATAGAAAGCATACCTTGAATCACGATATTCTTTCCCTTTTGCACCGCTGTTCGGGCATTCGACGAAGAAGGAAGAAAACTTATAGCATATGCTTTCACGATCTGCTTCTCTTTAGGAGGTTGCGGACATTTATCCTTAGGATGTCCCACTTGGCCACAGTTGAAGCACTTCCTGTCCGCTGGCTTGGCCCTACAATCCTTGGCATAATGGCCCTTCTTGCCACAGCTATAACATTCAACATCTTTCTTGTCCTTCTTTTTCTAACCACCCTTGGTCTGATCCTGTTTTCTCTTATTATGAGAATTATTCTTGCCTCCACCGCTTGCTTGCGGTTTTGGCTCTCCTGTAGATACAACAGCAACCTCTGTCTTTGACTTAGGGTAAAGGCTCTTTGATCTCAATGCCTTTCCCACATTAGATTCGAATGTCTCATCGATGTGGTTTATAAGCCTTTCCCCCAAGTACCGATCTAAACCAGTTATGAACTTCTCATTCTTCTTCTCGACAGTATCAATAAGAGATAATCCATACTTCGATAAGGTATCGAATTCAGCAATATATTCCGAGACTGCCCTACCATTCTGCTTAAGCTCTAAGAATTTCCTAAACAATTCCGATTTCTGAGCAGTTGGAATAAACTTGTCCCTGAAGCGAGTCTTAAACTGATTCCAAGTAACTTGATCCTCTGGAGTAGCTTCTTTAATAGCATTCCACCAATTCATTGCTCGTCCTTGAAGCTGACGTTATGCTAGCTTCCTCTTTATTGCATCATCGATCCCCAAATCCTCGAAGATGCGCTCATAACTATCCAGCCAATCTTGAACTTCCGTTGCTGATTCCGTTCCGTGGATCGACTTTCCACCAAGATTGATATAATCCTTGCTAAGCTTGCACTACAAGAAAATGGGGTCTTTACCTACCAATTGTAAGTGTAGGCAAAACTAATCTAATGGTGGGTAATATGTTTTAGCTACCAGTTGTTGAATTGGTACACGCTGGTAGGTAAAGCTTAGTAGAGAAAAGTCTTTACCTACATTGATTAATTTTGGTAGGTAAAAGAATGTGTGGACCCCACTAAATAGTGAATCAAATAATGAATCATCAGTTGATGTGTTTGATGATATGTCATCCTGTGTGGTTGTTGACATGGTTGCCACATTAGCACATACATGGCATACATAATTGCTGTCACTTGGCATCTTATGATTGGTCCATGTGTCAAATCAAGATTTGTCCATGTGGCATCATTATTTGTTTTCTACTTTAATAATTAATATTCATAATAATGATTAATAATTATTAATAATACAATTTAAATATAAATCTCAATGCTGTAACACTATTTAATTAGAAAGAATAACAAACTAGCAATTAAATTAGCATAAATAGATTAATGTATGTTCAACAATTGCATATAACAACATTTTTTTTTCGAATGAAAGGATATTTATATTACAATAATAGAAGGTACAAAGAGAGGAAAAAGCTGGATACAAATGACAACCTAACACAAAACGAATACTATACAAAAATAAAATAAATCCAGCTCAATCCTTTTAAACACTACAACAAAATAAGAACAACCAAAAAATACAACATGCAAACAACTCAAAAGACACATTATACATTAGAAGGACCACACATGCTCTTCAAGTTCTTCTACTTGCCATTTGAATCCACTGCCATTTTTTCTTAACTCTTTAACGACTTCTTGAAGAGGAAACTTATCATTCTTTCTCTCCGAGCAAAACTTTATCATCTCTTTCTTATGCTCAATTTCATCATGAAGTCTTGCAACAATTCTACTAATTGTACCGAACTCTCTACTTAAAATATACGTTCCTTTGGCTGCGACATCTATTTCTCTTCTTACTTTCCAGAGAGACCTATAAAACAAAAAAAATGTAATTTTACATTGCTGCTAAAGTAATAGTTATTTTATATTAAACATTCAACTAACTTGCATTTAAGATATTTAAATTTAGAAATTTTGCTCCGATGTCCAAAACCTTAATGGTGTTGATGTCAACAAGAAATTTCAACATAGCTAAGTGTATCATATATGCAAAACTGAAGTGTAACTAAGTAGTTTTTCTTTTAATGACGTTGACAGAAATGATGATGGTCAAACATGTAAGAAAACCAATTACTCAAATTTAGTAATCTTACTCTTCTTGGGTCTCACTTTAAATTTGAAAAGTTACTAGGGATCACATACATATCAGATGTCGGTATGCTGATACAAGCTGTACCTGCTACTGTTGATGCAACATCAGAAGGTAAAATCGAAGGGATGATGGACTCGGTTTGTGAATAAACACTTTATACATTTATAGGGGCATTTGGCAGCATGTTTCCATTTATTCTAGATAAAGAAGGTGGACTTGATCATAGCTTCTTTGAAGGTGTTTCATCTATTTGTTTACCATCCTGTGGCACAGAACTTAGATTTCAATCAAGAAAATGGTATATAATCATCATATGAATAGACTAAAATTGCAAAAACAAACAGGGAATAAAAGAAATACCTTGTCAACTCGAGCTTCACGGAAACTACGATTAAGATTTTTAGTTGTTGTATACTTTGTTTGGTGCCTTCCCAGGATACTTTGATCGCCAAGCTCTCAGAAAATTCTCTCTTGACTGCATTAAGTTAATTGTGTACTGGTAACAATCCAAGAAATTAAAAATGTGATTTGGCAGAGAAATTTGGAAACGGAGGCAAGAAATTTGGCAGAAGAAAGATTCCTTTTTTTTCACTTTTTGGCAATTAAAAACATGATTTGCTAAACTATCCACATGATTTGTTATACTTGATTTGGCAAGAAATTTGGCAATTAAGAAGAAATTTGGCAGAAGAAATTTGGCAAGAAATTGGATACTAGAAGAAAAAAACAGGCAAGAAATTTGGCAATTAAAAATGTGATTTGTTAAACTATCCACATTTAGGATAAAAGATGCGTTTTTTTTCTTATTTTACTAACTTTTTCTCTCAATACGTTAATAAAAACAATGATACTTTTAAAATTTCTAAATTTACTTCTGCATAGTCCGCATTCATAAGCTTCCAACAAAAGTTAAAATATTTATTTATCTTTGTATAAAAATTTGAATTTATTTTTTGAATATATTGAAAATTTGAACTGCTTAAACTTTGTTGTTAAAATTAATTATTAAAATTAATGTTATTAAGCGTACAATTAAAAACATGATTTGTTAAACTATCCACGTGATTTGTTAAAAGTGATTTGGCAAGAAATTTGGCAATTAAGAAGAAATTTGGCAGAAGAAATTTGGCAAGAAATTGGATACCAGAAGAAAAAAAAGGCAGGAAATTTGGCAATTAAAAACATGATTTGTTAAACTAATCACGTTTAGGATAAAAGATGCATTTTTTTCTTATTTTACTAATTTTTTCTCTCAATATGTTAATCAAACCAAAGATACTTTCAAAAGCATAGTCCACACTCATAAGCTTTCAACAAAAGTTAAAATATTTGTTTATCTTTGTATAAAAATTTGAATTTATTTTTTGAGTATATTAAAAACTTGAACTGCTTAAACTTTATTGTTAAAATTAATTATTAAAATTAATGTTATTAAGGGTACAATTAAAAACATGATTTGTTAAACTATCCACGTGATTTGGCAAGAACTTTGGCAATTAAGAAGTTTGGCAAGAAATTGGACACCAAAAGAAAAAAAAAGGCAAGAAATTTGGCAATTAAAAACGTGATTTGTTAAACTATCCACATTTAGGATAAAAGATGCATTTTTTCCTTATTTTACTGACTTTTTCTCTCAATATGTTAATCAAACCAAAGATACTTTCAAAATTTCTAAATTTACTTCTGCATAGTCCACATTCACAATCTTCCAACGAAAGTTAAAATATTTATTTATCTTTGTATAGAAATTTGAATTTATTTTTTGAGTATATTAAAAACTTGAACTGCTTAAACTTTATTGTTAAAATAAAACATGATTTGATTTAAAGAAAGGATTGAAGAATTTATTACGCTTAATAACATTAATTTTAATAATAAATTTAAATTTAAATTTTATATTTGATTAAAGTGAAAGCTATTAAAAATTACTACATATAAATATTTCCTGTAATGAAATGAACATAATTTAATATTAAAAAAACAATTTAATTTAACAAATGATATATATGCAACTTTAGGAGAGAAATTATACTAGTAACATAATGCAAACAAGAAAGAGTTGTATACGATTTGCATTCTTTAATTTTTATTCTTTTTTTAATAAGGACAATTTGGTCTTTAAGTTCGATTTAAAATATCATGGTGTGAGCAAAGAAATTTACGGAGTTTGAATATAATTTGCCAAAAATATATTTATCCGGGTATTTCATGAAACATGTTTTTAGAAAGAGATGGAAATCAATTAAGTTTTAAAAAAAGAATGTCTCGCTTGTTTTAAAAAGGGGTGAAAACATAGCAATTATAATAAATAGTTGTCAACAAGATTATTGGTATTTATTTGTGGCAGTTTTAGTAGTTTATACTGTGGCCAATCAAAAGAGACTACGTGGATTGAGGCCACAAAAGAGATCACATGGATTGAGATTTGTACCGTTAGATTTGATTTAAAATAAGCTGTTAAATTTATAGCCAGAGAGGATGGTATGGTTTGCGTCCCTGCAATAAACTAGAGAAAATATGTTTTAGTCATTTCAGATGATGACATATTAGTGTGGAATTATGAAACATTTTAGAAAAAATTAAAGTTAAAACTTTTGTAGTCAATTATTTGAAAAAGAAACAATGTATGATAAGTTATTAATGAATGATTATTTTATATTAATTATTTACAATTTAATTATTGTTTATTAATTCATTAACTATTAATTAATTCATATTTCAAAATAATTATTAATAATTAATAAAGAAATGTTTTTATAAAAAACATTGCTAGGATATGTAAACAAAATCTTCAATTCAAAAAAATTGCTAGAATTTTTTTTGACACATCACCACAACTCAGCATTATTTTTAATGAAAGTTTAAAATGATATGAGAAAAATGTAGTGGCTAATCACAAAAAAACTTCTCCTTATGTATATATGTAGATAATACATTTTACCTACCTATAATCATTGGTAGTTAATCATCATTAAAAAAAAATATAACATTGACAATATTTACATACCAATAAATTTTTACCATTGAATGTTGGTAGATAAAGGTTCTCTTTACCTACCCCTATTTATTGGTAGGTCAAATATTAGTAGGTAAAGATCAAATTTCTTGTAGTGTTGGCGAAATTGGCTCTAGGCGCCTGCACCGCTGCACCACCACCGTTAGCAGCAATAGGAACTGCTCCCTGAGCATCCCTAAGCATCTCTCACATGAAGGCCCCTAAACATCGTCCTCATATCAGGGACATTCCCATTGTTGGCCCCTGAACCCGTACTCCTCGTATATCGGCTCATCGTTCAATCTGTAAAGAGGAAAAAAAAAACGATTAACCATCTCTTTAGAGGTGCCAGTGTAGTGCGACTTCATCCTTAGCTATACTAATTATATATATATAACTTTTGAAAACCAAAATATCACAAATACGCAATCTCATATACGTGTACTATATCTCCCAGATATCTTCCCCCTAGGTTAAACTACGCAACCTAGGCTCTGATACCAAATGTAACGGCCCGCCCTGGACCAGCCGACATTCCTCCGAAATGCGCTGTGCCAATGCCCTACTAGCACGGGACGGTCGTCGAAAGAAAAGGGTTTTAAAATGGTGAAACATCAAAGAACCTGTAGTATATCTCACAGCGCATGGAATAAAATATAATAGTAATATAATTTGACATAAAACAGGCGAGACAGTGCATAAGCTGAAAACTTAACCATCATAGCAAGGGAATCCAAAATTCAGCTTATGATCCAAACCATCATTATAACAACTTTAAAATACTGTCTCTAAAGCGAAATAGAAAAGGTGCACTACTAATGCCAAAAGCAGTGACCATCAACAACACAAGGGAAATATATATATATATATCATATTGGAAGCCTCCTGCTCGTCTTCGGTACAGCTACTCGTGCATACCATCTAACCTGTCTCTAGTCTGCCCGTTTAAGAGCACCTAGAGTAATAAGAAGAGACATAAAACTCTGGGTCAAACAAAAATCTGGTATGAGCGATAAGCAGAAAAACAGAACAATAACAGGTATAAATAAATCATACCTGAACCTGCAACCAAAGAGTTAGCACAACAAGATATTAGTGTAAAGGTAATATGG
Organism: Allium sativum; assembly: GCA_030737875.1. Classification (NCBI taxonomy): domain Eukaryota; kingdom Viridiplantae; phylum Streptophyta; class Magnoliopsida; order Asparagales; family Amaryllidaceae; genus Allium; species Allium sativum. The sequence continues at coordinate 1,581,802 of CM060919.1, forward strand.
GAGTGTGCACTACATAGTGATAGCAAACATCAAACATAACAATCATCCTCACATCTCTCGCTCAGTGCGTAAAGCATACGATATCCACCACTTTGGCCACCAACACTTTGCTGTGGTCACTTTGCCGTTGGGCGTCACAATGACCCCATTGCACTGATCCACAACCACTAATCCTTTGCTATGTCCACTTTGCCCCTTTGGAGTCATGACGACTCCACTGCACTGGCTCATAGCCATGCTACGATCACTTGCCCTTGGGAGTCTTAACGGCCCCATTGCACCGATCCATAGCTGTGACACCCACGGGATTCAAACCCCCGATCTCCCGGAAAGCAACACCACGCACTAACCACTGTGCTAAAAGATCTTTGTGTTAGTTTTTCGAGAGGGGTGTTATAGACTACCCCTCTTAAAGAGTCCAATGTCCTCGTTGGCTCATATCACTCATCACCCAAGCGTTGTGCATGAAACCCGCATCAATACCACACCGATCGACATCCGCAGCATTACACACACATTTCCAGCTAGGTATTGGCTCTGATACCAAATGTGACACCCACGGGATTCGAACCCCCGACCTCCCGGAAAGCAACACCACGCACTAACCATTGTGCTAAAAGATCTTTGTGTTAGCTTTTCGAGAGCGGTGTTACAATAGCCGCTAATCCATCTCTCAGTGGTGAATCAAAGCTAAAGACATCGATAACCCCTTTGCACATGTCTCGCAGCAAAGTCCAACCATAAAGTTTACTCGTTGGTTCCCATCTGGATCCTGAGTTCTAACTTCTCCTTTGGACTACCTTTGCATCCCAGGTTTTGGTCGAATTGGAATCGATCTTCAGAAGAACCCATGGTCGTCATTACTCGTTCATACTCCATAAGGACCACTCACTCTTCCTTCCCTAGCTCGGTCGCTCATTCTTCCTTCTCTAGCTCGGTCACTCGCTCCTTCTTCCACGGGCTCGCTTGCATTCACATGGATCAGATCTCATTATAGTCACTCCCGTAGGAATCGCTCGCTTCCTCACAGTCGCACTCCTAGGAACCGCTCGCTCCCTACTGTCGCTCTCCTAGGAATCGCTCGCTTCCTCACAGTCGCACTCCGAGGAACCGATCGCTCCCCACAACCGCTCTCCTAGGAATCGCACGCTTCCTCACAGTTGCACTCCGAGGAACCGCTCGCTCCACATAGTTGCTCTCCGAGGAATCACTCGCTTCCTCACGGTCGCTCTCCTATTGCTCGCTTCCCCACGGTCGCTCTCCTAGGAATCACTCGATTCCTCATGGTGCTATCCTAGGAATCACTCGCTTCCCCACAGTCGCTCTCCTAGGAATCGCTCGATTCCCCACGGTCGCTTTCCTAGGAACCGCTCCGTGCGACCCAAAACCTGCACCACTTTCCAGCAACCAATTTTCGCCTCTCGACGGCGTTTTCGACCATCCTAACTTTCCTATGCAACCACAAAACATTCCAAACAGTAATAGCAACATGTATAATCAACCATAAATACCAAAACAACAACTTGACATTATAATATGGATTAAACATACCCAAAACCCATGTTTTTCCCTTAATCTCCTTAATCATGATTTAGCCATACGATTAGCAAAACATGTCAAAATTAAACCCAAATTTCTAACAGAGGAATAAAATAATATTTAAGAATTTCTACATATTTTCCAGATTTTTATAATGCATAATTTTGTTAATTATCACTAATCACACCTAATTAGCCGTAATTAGTGAAAAACAATGCAAATCACTCACCTTAGCCACAATTAAAATTCTTAGATCTGAAACTCTAACTGATATGGGTCTAATCTCTATGTGTTCCAGCAGTTGTACGTCGATCTCTATGCTAATCTGCTTTAATTTGATGTTGATTAGGCTAATAGTGATTAGAAAGTGACTAAGGATGAATTTAGAAGGTAGAGGCCATTGCTATAGTTGAATAAGTGTAAGTGGCGGCTGTGAAAATGACAAAGAAGGGTTTCTCTAACCCCTTCCAGCCCTTATATAACCCTAATCCCGAAATCCCTATTGGGCCTAGCTGCTAATTACCCTATTAAGCCCGATTAAGCTGTTTTTCACCTTCCAAACCTTATTTCAGCCATATCTCCCAAACGGTAAGTCCTTTTGATTTATGTGACCACTATACGGAAAGGTAAACCATCAGCCGAATCCAATGGAAGTGGGTTCAGGTCAGAACTCCTTACCAATCAAAAGTTATAGGCGAAATAAGATTAGCCAGGGGCAAAACGGTCATTTAAAAATCGGCAAAAATCGTGAACATGGGAAATGACCCCGATAGTCGTTTCCCAAAGTTACACGACCATACAACTTCATATGAAAAAGAAATAAATATTCTACAATCCTCCGTTGCGTAGAATGCAGGTCGTTGCAAATTGCTTAAGACTGTGAGGAGCCATTGCCGAAATACTGTTTTAGATTGATGGACTAAAATTCGTCGCAGATTCTTCCATTTGCAAACTCCGAGGCACGATGTGGTGATCGTTATCCTAAAACGGTATTTGCTCTCTTATATTGTGTGCACGAGTAATGGCAAATCTGTTCGAAGATACAACGGAGCATATATTTGATATCTTTAATCGACATGGTTGCACAAACACGACGATTCACTATCGTAGATTAGATCACTGCAGTGACAAGATATTAGAATTATAGCCTGCAGATCTATAACTCAATCGCAATGTTTATTTAGAAAAATGCAGAGAATTGTTGAAAGTAGAAGTTGTAAGAAAGAAATCGAGTGATACAAAACTGGAGTGTGGTCCAGTTTTTATGGAAATGAGGAGATTCAGGTGCTTCTTTTCGAAGAAATGGTTGCAACTCTTCGAACAGTAGCATCCGTTTCTTTTCAGAAAAGTCGCAGCTGTTCGAACCAGTCGATTGGTCTAAATAGTACCAGTTGACTGGTTAATGTATAAACCTGCAAATCTTCGAACAGTCGTGTCTATTTGTTTCAAATCAAACAAGTTATGTCCATTTAGGCGTTACCAGTCGACTGGTCTGTTTAATAACAGTCGACTGGTAATGATAAAAATTTGCATCAGTTGACTGGTGCAAACAGCACCAGTCGACTGGTAACGACTGCAATTCCTGTGAGGAAAACAAAAATGGTTTGTTTCACACTAAGCTCATTGGCATTCCAAGGCCCATCTGATCACGAGACCCCAAGAGCCCCAAGGCCCATCTTTTGACCTTTAAATATTATCATGTTCATGCAAACGTCATGTATGTCATGTTCTTGCCTTATCTCTCCTCCTCTTTCTTTTGATATAACACATCATGCTTTTACATATATAGTTGCATACCATGTTATATTTCATGATGTGGGACAAATCAAAATTTTACTTTATTTCAAATTTCCACTAACAATTTATGGAAATTTAAATTTAATTTGATATCTTTTCAGGTTTTAAAATAACCTGGAATTTTCATTGGTTCTTTTTAACAGTTAACAACTGGTGCTATATTTTCATCTCATGCACCGGTTATAGAAAATAGGCAATGCAAAAAAGAAGCTCTTTTAAGCAAGAGAGCATTTTTTTCATCGGCTGTTACTAACAACCGGTGCAAAAAGCCTTTTTTGCACCCGTTCTAAAGCCGGTGCAAAAGATAAAAGCTTTTTGCATCGTCTGCATTTGCACCAATTGTAGAACCGACGCAATAGGTGGTAAACAACCGGTGCAAATGACCTTTTTTAGTAGTGCAGCTCTGTCTGTTTACTTGTTCAAGTGTCAAAATTCAAAAGCAAATCACAAATAAAAAGGGAAAGAGATTAGAAGGAGAACATGCAAATATGCATAAAACACATTAGCTGATTTTCTGTGTTTTTTAGACAAAATCGTAAATTTGGAGCGGTACCTGTCGGAATTTCACCAAATGAAAATTGACGTCATTCCTAGAAAAAATATATAATTTTTTTAGAAAAAATTGCATTTCAAACAAATTTTATTTTTATTGATTTTCAAACCTTTAACTAAAATTTGCAAGCAGAAACAAATTGCATATTTTACTACGAAATTTTTTCCTCTACAACGTTTAAATTAGCTTATTCAATTCTCAACTTTCGTAATTTAATTTAAATAATAAATTTTAAGTTAACTTCTAGTTATAAATAATTATTTTAATTTGATGTAATTAATGAGTCCTAACACTCTCCCCCACTCGAAACTTAACAACCTCGTAAAGGAATGGAGTAAAGATTCATACTTTTATACAATTTATACAAAATATTTAGCGTGCAAAATTTTACTGAGTTATTAAACTTATCTTGAGAAAATGAGTTACAGGATTTTAAAGTCTTAAAATTTTTCTAACACCAGAAAGTCCGAAAATTTCTATAGCATCTCCTTTATGTGGCTTGATCGGAATTTTATTATAACACATATACATCTCATTTCAATGATAAAGCAACCCAAATAGGAGGAAAAACATATGATACTCAATCATGATACGTAATCTGAGATGACTACTTATTAGCATTATAAGCAAGCGTATTTTTTCCATATTGCACAAAAGTGAGCCCCAAAAGTGAATCACAAGCAAATTATATCAACTAAGCACCTAGCAACAAGCGAGAGCGAGTAGTGAGAACAAATAAGATACATAGCATAAGAATTACAAATCTATAAGAAAATATAGCAAAAGTATAAAAAAAAAGCATAGACCATGCAGTCATTCAATGTAAACATCCAGTTTGTATACACATTCATTTAATTTTTATGACATTCAATTTATTTTTATGACATTCATTTTATTTTCATTTCATGTACATTCAATTTATTAATTTTTAGGTTATTTCAATTCAGTTAACCTAATTTAAATTGTTTTATATTGAATTCATTTACTTTTGATTTATTTTCATCTAATCATTAACATTCATGTCCTTAACTATTCAACGTATTTACATAAACTAGAATCAAATAATCTTACACTGAATTAGTAAAATGCATTCGGGGTTTTTAGCCTCATGGACAAAATGAACAAAAAATTGTTTCATAAGGACAGGGGGCTAAATTTTTATCCATAAGGACAAATTTTAGTGTAAATGGAGGAGTTTAGGGGCCCACTATAATTCCTCCCTTTACACTAAAATTTGTCCTTTTAGATAAAATTTCAGCGCTTTGTCCTTATGGAACAATTTTTTGTTCATTTTGTCCTTCACACTATTTTCCTGTATCAATCCATTTTACGACTTCAAATCTTTTTATATAAGCCCAGATTCAGTTTCATTTAGGTCCTTGAAGTTAACAGGGCCGACCCTGAGTATTTATGGGTCTAGTGCGGGCCCAAAATTTTGGGCCCTTAATTTTTTTATATGAAATTGAACTTAAGTGAAAATGTGTATTTTCTACTGTGCATCTCCATTGAGAAAATTGCGTGTTTCAGCGAATACATAAAGTTTTTACCCACATTTTCAATCTGTCAACTAGAGGTCCACACAAGCCACATCTCCATCTTAATATATTGATTAATGTCAACAAAGCATACAATCATATCTACTTTTGCATAGATAAATTAGTATCAAGTACATGCATCTTGACAAGAAAAGGCAGCTCTAGTAAAGATAATGCAGTTTTTTTTGGGGCCCCCCCTGACCTAATGGGCCCTGTGCGGTCGCAAGGCTCGCACTAGGCTAGGGCCGGCCCTAGAAGTTAATTTCAATTTATAATTCATATGCTACATAAAATACAAATTTCATTAGTGGAACACTTCATTTATCGTTCTCACATTTATATTAATTTTAAAAGTCTAACATCCCTTTTATCACAACTTCATTCAAGTTATTAATTATCTTAAAATTTACAATATAATTTTTTTCACAATACCCTCCGTAAATTTGCCTTGTATTTAAAATTAATTTATGAAGATATAACTTTAGGGACATTTTATTCTTATCCACCATATCTATTAGTTAATCCACCCTAATTTTTAGCATTATTACCTAATTTTATGCTACCTATAATTATTTAAAATTGATTAGTTCATCCACCCAATTTATTTTTTCTAATTTTATTCTTATCAACCATACATATTAGTTAATCCATGCTAAATTTCAGGATTACTACCTAATTTTATGGTGTCTATAATTATTTAAAATTGATTAGTTCATCCATCCAATTTATTTTTTATGTTTACGGTTTTTTTCTTCTTCTTGGGTACAGATGTAAATTGGAGAATTGTATATTGTCTTTACTTGGTTACACCGAAAAAAGGATATTGCTTTGGCTGAGTTGCCCATAACCTATCGTATAAGGCATGGAATGGCCCTCGACTTTTCAGTATTTTATTATGATATTCTCAACTCAGCCGACTGTGTTTCCACTCTATTTATTAATAACATTATTTTATCATAATATGTTCGGTTGTTTTGTCCATGTATAAATTGTTATTTGTGAATGTCTTGTGGTTTTCTTCTTATTGTTTCTAAAAATAATAATGCATAGTAATGCATCTATTGAACAAAAGGACATATAGTAACTCATGAAGCATGAACCACTATTTTCAATACCATCTTCTGATTAAGTCATGACTTGAATGTCCTATCATTGTATGCTAAATGGTTAAAATTACTCGATTAATTTAATATAAAAGATATTTTCATTACAACGACTCAAAATATAGTAGCATTTTAGAGAGAATGAACTTGCAGTAAGTATAAAGGAAAACTGAGTGGAATTATAGTGAAGTTTTAGAAAAAAATTCATACAAAACTTATATAAAATAATAATTCAAGTTTTATACGCAGTATTAGTGGACATATATGCGTTGTCATCCCCCTGCTAAAGCGTATAGAACTACAGATATAAAGTTCAATTATTCAATGTTTTTGTACAAAAGTATCGTAAGTCAACACTCAAACATTATTTCATACTACTTCAAAAAAAATCACTTATATTAACAACAAAAGAGGTGATTTATTAAAATATAAATAAACATCATCTACGTGAAGTCTCATGAACACCGTGTCTTCCATTCTTTATTTTGGCCCCCTGCATGAATAAAAAAAAAAAATACATCTCATTTATTACAACATTGTTCTAAATAAGAAATGCAATTAGTGTATTTCAAGTACACATCTACAATAAGATGAGTATTAAAACATGGAAAATTATGGAATATTTTACAGAGTAAAGAAAATTCTGAAGTCATCAGTGTGTCCTATTTGAGAATTCTATTCTTAACGACATCAAGTTATTTTTGCGTATCCGGATAACACAGTTTCTCCCAAACTGAATAACTAAGGGGTATTGGTGCTTCATCTTTCTAGTGGACTATCATAAAGTGGTTTCCACCTATCAAAGCAATTGATATTACTCTATGTACTTGTTTTGGACAAATTATTAATGGCAAATATGTCATGCATTGTTCTGGGGAACGAATACAAAGTATGCAATTGAATGACGTTGCAAATAAGCAGCCCATGTCCGGAAAACTCAACCAATATTTTTTGCTTGCATATTGACCAAAATATAGTAATGCAGATTCAACTAGTTGATATCTCTTCACACCACCTGACAAGTCAGCATGTTGTTCCTTGTGCAAGCATAATTCCTCTAACATGGTTACTCACATGGTTTTCCATGAATCATTGTCTTTAAAACCCAATAATCGTTTACAACAACGATATCCGCAGTGTCCGTCTAGGAGAGCATCTTCCACACTTTCAAATACATGTTCTTTAAATGGTGGACTAAAATACTTGAATTCAAACTAAGTAGGTGACAACTCATCAACTGAACTAGTAAGCTTGTACCTTTGTTTCTTCTGTGTGCCATCATTAACAGTAGGTATTTTTCTTTTTTTTAGTTTTTTTGTGTTTCATCCTGTATTTTTGCATACTCAAAAGAAAATTTATCACATTTTGTACTACTGTTTTTTGTGAAGTTCACTTTTCTTTTGGGGTGCCCTTTGAGCTTTGTATTCTTCTTGGTGGTTCCATTTTTGTTTCAGAGCTTCGGTTTACACAAAGCTTAGCTTATGAAGTTTAATAAGAACCGGCACTAGAAATTACACTAGAGAAACCGAAATTTGAAATATAAATTGTTCTTAAACTAATATTTTGAAATAGTAGCACAGCGGAAGAAATTTGAAATTAATAAGTTTTGAGACAAAATTTATTTTGAAATTGATAAATCATTTTGAAATATGCCATTTTGTCTTATATATTTGGAAATCAAGAATGTTTCAGAATGATTTAAAATTTATTTTCATAAGAACCTGATATTTATTTTTCAATTTGAAACGATTTTATGAAACATTTGATTTCGAATTTGAAAAGCTTGGATTTGTACAATACTTGATTGAAAATTTGATAGAACTTGTATTTTTGATTTTCAAATTATTGAATGAAAATTTATTTTCCAACTATTTGGAATATCGTAAATGGTTTTTAAAGTGTTTTATAACCAAGGAGAAATTTTGAGGACTAAATCCCAATATTTTAAAGGATTTTGAAAAAATAGAACAATGATACTATGATTTGAAAGTATTTGTAATTATTGTGCGAAACGATTTATAACTTCGGGATATGAACTGGTTTGATATTTTACTATGATGCGAGTAACCCGTGACTAAAGAAAGGTATGATGTGGGTGTAAGTCCTTGATGATGGTTTGCTTGGAGGGTAGACATCATTTATTGATATTGATACATATATGCGTAGGTCGTGCCTAGTAGCCTTGTCATTGTGGAGAAACCTCTTGATCTGATAACATATATATTCATATGCTTGTGAAATATTTGAGACATTTCGAAATGGTTTTGTTTTGAAATCCCGAAGTGAAGTATGATTTGATATAAAACAAAAATATATAGTATTTCAATGATTTTAAAATTAAACCGAGATTTCAAGTCGAAGAAATTATTTCATCCTTTAACTTTAAATTTTTTTAATTTTTTTTTAATTTATTAAGTTTTATGGAATTTTTATATTTGAAAGACTATTGTTATTTTGTTTAAACTAAATTTTGTATTAGTATAAATATTTTGTTATACACATAAGTATGAATTTGACAACCTCTGCTTTTCGAGGACGAAAAGTTCTGAGTGGGGGAGACTGTAACATCTCATAAATTTTGACCATTTAAATGTTAATTTATATTAAATTTAAAAATAAATTGATATCTAAATGTAATTGATAAACAACGATTTTAATTAGTTGAAATTGAACTGATAGTAAGTTTGTAACTGTCAATTAAAAGAAAGGAAGTTAATACTAGCTTGTGTTCCACATTATCGATTTAGCGCTTTAATGAAATTAAAATAATATTTTTAGAAATATAAATTATATATGTTCACTTTTAAAATTGAGGATAATTTTATAAACAGAATAAATCTAAATCATGAAAACGAAATTTTATGGTCATTGAATAATAGCTGTAAATGATATAGAAACGGTTTTGACATTAAACTTTTTAATTTTGAATTTGAATTTGGGTTGCATGCTTTAGTCTAATTTAAATAAATTGGATTGACTGTTAAACTGTAGATACCATAATAAAATTTCCATAATGCTATCATTAAAAAAATACTTAGTAGATATGGTATTCAACAATGTTTAAATAAATAAATGTACAATCCTAATGTTCAACTAAGTATAACAATAGAAAATTTTCTAGAAGGAATTAATTATCCTCCTTCGATTTTTGAATTAGAAATAAATACTAAATACCTTTTTATTTACTTGGTGGACTCTTAATTTATTTGCATGTGTTCTTCCATATTTTCCCTCTTTAATAGAAAATTGTTTTCTTCAATTTTGAAAAAAAAGTGTTTATTTAATCAACACACAAATTTCCTAATTATTACCTTATTTCTGAGTAATCAACTAAAGGGAAACTTTCCAAAATAAATACATACTTGGAATCCTATTAATGACATTGGTTGAATTAGGATAATAAGTGCAACATTTAACAGAGTAAATTTTAACAATACAGATATGTAATTGAGATATGTTGGTTGCAGTAATAATGAAACGTTTATTAAATTAGAAATTCATACGTATTGTTTGTATATCATAATTTTAAAATATGTTTGAATTAGTATAATTTGACTACAACCTTTTATTAATATCCTAGTAATTGTAATCTATTTTAGAATTTAATGTTGGAATTAATTGGAATTCTTTAGCAGAGAAATTGAAAATAAATATAATTAACGTTTTAAAAAGAGAAACATATGTTATGTTTATATGAAAAGAATATATAAAAAAGCAAATGAGTATAAATTTGTATATAGTGGTTAAGGATATTAATTATTAGCCCCTCATTTATTTGATTTATATTCAAATTATCTTTTGTTTACCATTTCATGTATCATTCCTATTAAACTTCCACCTATCATTACTTTCTCATTTACAACCTTCCATCTCATTTTTATTGTTTCCCATTCCCATTTATAACATACAATTATCTTTATTTTATATTCTAATTATCTCATTTCACGTTCCCCATGAATGCCTTCATACCTTCCCAAACTGTTCATTCAAAAAAAAGTAATATAATAAGTGTTGGCTAGCTTTTTGACCAAGCCACCAAGGTTCACACACAAGAAGGAAATATGAAGCTTCACTCCTTTCAACCCTTGGAAACCCGATCGCGGTCTTTCACCCCACTTCAGATTGCTGCGCACCATCTCGAATCACAGCGTACCATCGGATCGCAGCCTTCTATGCGATCCGATCCTCCCCAGCAAGCTCGATCCGATCCGACTTCAGAAGCCAGAGGATGGAGGCCATGACCCATTCTACCACGATCCGAAATGCATGGATCTCGCGACACCTGTCCACAACTGTGGTATTGACCAATTTTTCCTCAAGCTACGAACCAGTCCTAGATTCTCGGGATTTGTGCCACGTATGACCGCGATCTGCCTGAAGAAATTAGATATAAATAGCCCAGAACTTGGCATTTTTGGGGATCTTTGGACAATTCAGAGCTCTGAACTCACAATTAACATAGCTCCATTGTTTTTATCTCAAAATTACTGAGTGAATTAACATTGTACAAGGGAGATTGAGAGGAATGTTATCGATTGTACTCTGATTTCGAGTATAATCATAGATAAAAAGTGGACGTAGGCTCGTTAACGCCGAACCACTATAAATCTTTGTGTCTTTTCTACTTTTCTGCTATTTTATTGATACTAATCTCTAGCTATAATCGTAATTTGGGTGTTAAAGCCAATTTTGGATCTAACATTTTGGTGCTTTCACTGAGAAGGAATTCTCCACATATTGGATTGTTGTTCCGTTGTTTGGATACTCAAATCCGAAGAAAACAGTCCAAAACCCCACTGTTTCAACTTTTGAAAAGTTCAGAAAACTTGAACCATCATGGCTGGTAAGAAGTCAAAGGATGTACGATCATCGCAGGCCGAAGAGGCTGCGAACGAAGTGATTGAAGAGAGTGTGCACGAGCAGGTCGAGGAAGGGCCCACGGGTCGCGTTGCGCAGGGGGCGATCGCGATCGATGGAGGAGCCACGAACCGATCCGCTGAGGGGGTGACCACTAGATCGCGTGACCTCGCCACGAACCCACCTGCACCTGTCACTGCGACCCGACCCCAAGGGGGCGCCACGAGCCATCATCCCAAAGGGACCGCGATCCGATCCGACAATCAGACCAGTACTCGACCTGGCAAGGAACCTATGCCTCGTTCTGTCCGCACTGGTACCTCTGCTCGACCTAGTTCAAGCTCTCTGCGTATAAGAGAAGAAGTTGATGATCATCAGCTTGACCCGTCTGCACCTGCTACTGAGGGAGACCTGTCTCGTATGCTTGACATGTAGGACATACTCTTTGATGAATTAGCCGCTCAGAGGCAAGAGAGTTCAGTAATGCGGCAGAATATGACTGCTATTGACGAGCGACTTAATGACCTTGTAAGGCAGAGGAACTCTCTCCTGCCTCGTTCTCCTTCCCCAGAGTACACATCCTCATCCGAAGAGCCACGAAGAAATCGGTGGTGGCCTCCGTTAGAAAGAGCTGAAAATATAGAGAAACTCCGATTTGGGACAATGCCTTGTAGACAAGAAGAGGCGCTCAATCGAGGAGTTAACAACCGAAATGTAAATGAGCCTGCTCTACCACCTAGGAACGGAGGAGTTGTCGATCCAGCCCAGAATCAACCTATCCTTCCCCCTCACCGTGTGAATGACCATGGTAACAGGGGGCAAGGGAGTTCTGCCCAGGTCGTGGATGCCGCAGCGCCACGACAAAGAAATGCTGGAGGAGCCCGCAGGGCGAGAAGCGTCGATCCCGAATCTACCCTCACCCATGCGGATGTTGAGGCTATGGTCAGACGCATGATGGTAAAAAACCGAGGACAGCGAATTGAAGACTGGGGAATAGGCCGCAGCCACACGCCTTTCACCGATGACATTTTGGAAGTTCAATTTCCGAGGAGATTTAATATGCCGCCTATGAACCGTTATGCAGGAAAGGCTGATCCGATCCAGCATCTGATGAGATATTCATGGTACATGAACGCGACTGCTGCTTCTGACGCTATGAAATGTAACGCATTCCCAATATTTCTGGAGGACGCAGCGCTAATGTGGTTCACTAGTTTGCCAGCGCGATCAATCTCCAGTTTCAGGGAATTAAGTGAACAGTTTGTGAATCAGTTCAGACTACATGCTCAAAGGTCCAAGAACAGTATTGAACTATCCCTTATCAAGCAGCGTACGGATGAATCTTTGAGGTCTTATCTCGACCGGTTTAACCTAGCGGTCATGGAGGTGAAAGATCCCCACGAACAATCAGTTTTGATGGCTTTGATTGACAGAGTGGATAAGGATACAGAATTCGGGAGATACCTAGCCGGTAAACCACCGCTAACCCGCGAGATATTTTATGAAAAAGCTAACATCCGCTTGCGCCAGGAAGAAATTTATGCCAATCGGAAGAGGAAAGCCACCGACAAGGAAGACATACAAAGTAATGTGGCTATCAAGCAAACTGGGGATAACTCCGGTAAGGTGGAAGTGAACGTGGGAAATAAGAATCAAGGAAATGGCCAACGATCTGGGAATGGTAATAAGAGGAGGAATCAAGGAAACAACTCGCAGAGAAGGCCGCGCTTCAAACCATTCGAGAACTTCACGCCTTTAAATGATACCTTGGAAAACATCTTTATGGATACCCATAACGTCCTCCAATATAAGAGACCTCCTCCAAGAGATTCAACAGAAAAAGAGCGCGAATCCGGGAAATTCTGTATTTTCCACCAGGTATACGGTCATTCTACGAACGAATGTCGCCATCTGAGAGATGTGGTTGAAAAACTGCTCCGGGAAGGAAAACATGATGAGTATAGAGTAACCCCCAGGGACAGGGGGCAGGCCGTACAAGCCCCAAACCAAAACCAAAACCAAGATCAGAACCAGAACCAACCTGTTGCTAGGCTTACGACTCAGCAAAAGGGAAAGAACCTTGTCATCAATTCCATAATAGGAGGACTTCATCTAGCTGGACATAGCTTCAGGGAAATGGACCAATATGTGAATGCAGCTAAACAACACCTTGAAGATGGAGAGTGTAGTAACCCCGGGGATAGTTCCCCGGTCAAGCAGCAGAAGACGATGGATGATGATATCATATTTCGCGATCGAGAGAATATTGGAATCCATTCCCCGACCGAGGATCCGTTCATGATCACCGCCGTCATCGGTCCAGCTACCGTCCATAAGTTTCTAGTAGATAACGGGAGTTCAGTTAATATCTTATTTAAGAAGACATTCGACCAAATGAAGCTTGAGCCAAAGGATTTGAAACAGTGCGATGGATGGGTACGTGGATTCAATGGATCCACAACCGCTCCTATGGGATATGTGGATTTGTCTGTAACCCTTGGAGAGGGAGATCGCCAGAGAGTGAGGATCCTTTCCTTTGGGGTTCTAGATGTGCCGACATCATATAATGCATTTTTAGGACGACCAGCCCTAGCTAAATTTAGGGCCTAACTTGCACCCTGGTGTTTGCTGTTGAAGTTCCCAACTGATGCCGGAACAGCTATAATCAGAGGAGACCAAGTCGCTGCGCGAGCATGTTATGTCGCAGAATTGAAGTTGCTCCGCAAAGGAGGAGATATAGAGACGAAGAGCGCTTCTTCCCCTCCGGGGGAGGAAACGTCGTAGCAATTAAAGAAAATAACTCTAGGAGAGTCGCCCAGAGAACTTCCCGAGGACATAGATCCCAGAGAGGACGAAGAGCCTGGGGGCAAAATGGCGACTCCCAATGAAACAACTATGGATATTCCGATCGATGAAAGTGACCCAGAGAAGGTCCTAAAGATTGGATCACAGTTGGATCTAGTTCGAGCTCAGCAATTAACAGATTTCTTGAAAGCTAACTTGGATGTATTCGCCTGGACTCATGCGGATATGTGTGGAATATCTCCATCGATAATGATTCATTCATTAAGCATCAACCCAAAGTATCATCCCGTCAAACAGAAAAGGCGAATGCTTGGCCCAGAGAGGTCAGCCACATTGAAGGAAGAAGTTGAAAAGCTAAGGAATAATGGATTTATCAGAGACTTAACTTACCCTGACTGGATTTCGAACCCGGTTTTGGTAAAAAAATCCAATGGAAAGTGGCGCACGTGTATTGATTTTTCGGATCTAAACAAAGCCTGCCCGAAAGATAGTTTTCCTTTACCAAGAATTGATCAGCTGGTAGATTCGACGGCCGGACACAAGCTTCTTTCCTTCATGGATGCTTATTCAGGATATAACCAAATTCCTATGCATGTTCCTGACCAAGAACACACCAGTTTCATCACAGATCTAGGGCTATACTGCTACGTTGTAATGCCTTTCGGTCTAAAGAATGCCGGTGCAACATATCAGCGATTGGTCAACAGAATGTTCTACAATCAAATTGGAAAGACGATGGAGGTATATGTTGATGACATGCTGGTAAAGTCCAGACAATCATCCGATCACACTACTGATCTAGCAGAGATGTTTGAGATTCTCCGGAGATATGGAATGAAGCTTAATCCATTGAAATGTTCATTCGGGGTCGCTTCGGGAAAATTCCTCGGATTCATAGTCAGTTCGCGTGGAATCGATATCAATCCGGATCAAATTGCTGCGATTCGGAATATCCAGGAGCCAAGGCAGATTAAGGATGTGCAAAGCCTCGCTGGAAAAGTAGCAGGATTAAGTAGATTCATTTCCAAGGCTACAGATAAATATATTCCATTCTTCGATTTAATTAAGCGAGGAAAACGTCATTTCAGGTGGACTCCTGATTGTATAGAAGCATTCCAAAACCTGCTGAATCATCTGGAAAGTCCCCCTATACTGTCTAAGCCCATGGATCATGAGGATTTGTATGTGTACCGAGTAGTGTCATCCCATGCGATCAGTTCAGCTCTAGTCAGAGAAGAAGATAAGGTGCAGAGACCAGTGTACTATGTGAGAAAAAAGTTGGCAGCATCGGAACGAAATTATCAAAAAATGGAAAAGCTTGCGTATAGTCTTTTGATCGCCTCTCGAAAGCTCCGCCACTATTTCCAGGCTCATCCCACCACTGTGTACACCGATCATCCACTCAAACAAGTTTTACAACGGCCCGAAGCATCAGGAAGGTTGCTTAAGTAGAATATCGAATTGAGTCAGTTAAATCGAGGAAGTCAGTTAAATCAGGAAGGTTGCTTAAGCATCAGGGGACAAGCGCTAGCAGATTTTATAGCAGAATTCACTACTCCAGAAGAAGATGTTGTAAATGAGGAAGTCGATCCACCAAAGTTACTCCTTGATCCCAGTGCCTGGAAGTTATACACTGATGGTGCTAAGAACGACCGACGATCTGGAGCCGGAGTAGTGCTTAAAACTCCGGAAAAACGACTAGTCTATTATGCCCTTAGATTGGAGTTTCACGCCACCAACAACAATTCCGAATATGAAGCTTTGATCGCTGGACTGAAACTCGCTAAGGAATTGGAAATCATGAAGCTGGATATCTTTTGCGATTCTAAAATAGTCGTAAACCAGGTCACTGGAGAGTTCCAGGCCAAAAGTTCAAGACTAATATCATATCTGAAGAAAGTAAAGGAGTTGTTGAATGGTTTCGATCACTACAGCATATCCCATATCCCCAGAACGGAGAACCAAAAGGCAGACAAGTTGGCGAAGATGGCTAGTTCTGATAATCCTGAAGATACGAAGCTGGTCCCAGTTGAAGTATTATGGTTCCCTAGTATAGATCAGATGGAAGTTGATCCGATACTAGAGGTTGAACCCGAAAGGGAGTCATGGATTACCCCTTTAAAGAATTTTTTGATGTATGAAATGCTTCCGACAAAGAAAAGCGAGAGGCGTGCGGTTATCCGGAAGGCTTCCCGGTATGTTATGCAAGGCGAAGTCCACTACAGACATCAAGCATGTACGGGAAGAAGTCAACGAAGGTGAATGTGGCGACCACACCGGGGGGCAAACACTGGAAAAGAAAATACTGCGCTATGGCTACTTCTGGCCCACCATAAACGAGGATGCAGCCAAGTATTCACGAGGCTGTGATGCATGCCAAAAGTTTTCCAGGATTCCTAGGGCACCCCCTAGCTAGCTGAAGACGATGACAAGTCCGTGGCCTTTCGCGATGTGGGGAATTGATATAATTGGAAGTCTCCCACTAGCTAAGGGCGGTGCCAAGTTCGCCATTGTAGCCATTGATTACTTCACAAAGTGGGTTGAAGCAGAAGCCCTGACAATGATTTCCACCAGGAAAGTGATCAGCTTCGTCGTAAGGAACATTATCTGTCGATTTGGAATCCCAAAAGTTGTTATAACTGATAATGGAACCCAATTTGATAGTA
This sequence comes from Allium sativum, assembly GCA_030737875.1. NCBI lineage: Eukaryota > Viridiplantae > Streptophyta > Magnoliopsida > Asparagales > Amaryllidaceae > Allium > Allium sativum. The sequence continues at coordinate 1,598,657 of CM060919.1, forward strand.
CGAAATTTCGAGAATTCTGCAGGAAATACCATATCGAGAAGAGATACACATCAGTGGCACATCCACAAGCAAATGGACAGGTAGAAGCAGCTAATAAAGTAATCAAGTCCATCCTGAAAAAATGCTTAAAACAGGCCAAAGCCATGTGGGTCGACGAGCTACCCTTGGCATTATGGGCCTATAGGACGACTTACAAATCAGCTACCGGGCATACTCCTTTTTCCCTTGCTTTCGGGTCGGAGGCCGTCATCCCGGTAGAACTGAAGGTACCATCCCATCGGGTCACTTATTATGACCCAATGACTAATAATGAGTTACTCCACGAATCCCTCGATATGGTAGAAGAGAAGAGAGATGAAGCAGATTTACGTGCCTTAAGGCACAAGCAACAAATTGCTCGGTACTATAACAAAAGGGTCTGAGTCCGCACCTTTGAACCTGGAGACTTGGTCCTGAAGCGAATCTTCCCGCCCCCAACTCACTTGGGGCCGAAGTAGGAAGGACCTTATTCCATCCAGAGGAGGCTTGATAACGGAGCTTTCAAGCTAACGACCGTGGACGCAATTGAAATCCCCAGAGTGTGGAATGCCCAACATTTGCGGCATTATCTGACGTGAAGACCGTCATTTCTATTCTTTTATTTGTAGGATTATGTAATAAGGCTCGACTAGCCTAGAATAGTCCAGTATATGAACAAAAGATTATAAAGTGGACGTAGGTCATGATTCGACCCAACCACTATAAAAACATCGTGTGTCATTTACCTTTATTGCACTTTTATTTTCTTGTTATTTACATATGCAGGTAGTAACGGTTCGCCGGCATCAATGATGTTTTCACGGGTCCCAGAGGGAGTGTAACACCCTTGGAATTCCGTCAAGGCAACATTCGACTGCTTAATGAAGACTTATGGTTTCTTGGCTCTTGACTTTTGGAATGAGACTCGCTTCCGCGGGTCACCCTTCCGAGAGTTCACAGACCCGCTCCTCACCCTTTAATGATGAGTGGATTACCAAAAAGGTGATCGAATGAATGACACATCGATTAAAACTCCGCTCCTCAAGAATCGAGAAGTGACAAGGACAGGGAACTTAACTGTCCACGAGACGTGAAGGTGCACCATGATTTTAAAGACCGTCTCGATCTACACTCTACCCTTGGAATTCGACGGGAGAGTATAAAGGTGCTGGAGACTCAGCTCCCCTAAAGAACTCCTACCCCGCTGAAGGATCGGGGAGCAGATTGAAATCTGAGTTCGAACTCCGGAGTGAGTATAAAGGCATTCGAATTAAATGTCGCATAAGGGTTCCCATCCCCCTGCAGAATCGGGAATGAGAATAAAAGCTGAGCCCAACCCCCTCATTTCCGGGAATGGGGGGCAATATAACTGCGACTCTAATCAATCCTCAATAAGCCCTGGCCAGGCACCATAATGACGATTGATTGGGGGCATACACATGCGACACTTACACTCCGACACTAGCAAATGTTGTTCATACATGAATTTTCTCGTAACTTTTATGTTTAGCCGTGATTGTTTATGTTAGTCATGATTATTTTATGTGATTCAAAATAATGAATTCCCCAGGTGTGGTGAATTTGTAGGTACTTGAAGATGCAAAATAAACATATTTCCATTTCACTAAACTGTAGAAATACAAAATGAAGCTAACCAAAAGGCGAGGGCCACACTCGCAACCACATCGCATGGCCAGTGTAAATCCTAAAAAAGAAAAATGCAAACTAGCAACTACGACCTACTTATGCTTGGGGGACGATTTTGATTTCTTCGGGGAGGACTTCACTTTCCTTTCCTTCTTCTTCTTCCCAGTTTTGTCCTCCTTATCATCATCGCCCTCATCATCTTTCTTCCTCTTCTTCTTATCAGAAGGAGGATCAGCTGGAGGAAGAGAAGACTCAGAGGCAAGTTGCGAAGTTATCAATCTGGAAGAAAACCTTGTCACTAGTCCAGTCTTGGGGTCGGCCTCCCTGATAGGAGCAACAAACATAGGCTCCAACTCTTCCTTTTTGAGAGCCAGCTGCTTCTCCTTCCTAGCCTGCATCCCAGCCAGGGTCTCAACATCACCACCTTGGGCTTCGTCCACGATGACAACATCCTCTTCCTTGTCCCCGTGGCCACCATCAGTGTCTCTCAAGGCATCAATAATATCAGCATCAGTAAGAGCATCAGTACTGGGTGCCACGGGTGCTGTAACGACTGCTTCATGTGCCTTGTCCTTCGTTTGCTTCGGAGTCTCAGAAACTCCGACTTCAGAACTCGCAGGAGCATCATCTTTTCCTCCCTCTGTCTTCTCTTCTGCATCTTTCTCAACTGGCTTGACACCTATATTATGAGTAACAAATGTTAGTGCATCGGGAGAAGATGTCACTCTGGCAAATTGCGGGGAGAATATGGAGATACCTTCGGCCGACTCCTCCCCCCAGTTTGTAATTGAAGCTCCGACAGTCAGAGGAGCTAGAGCCAAGGGAATCAATGGGTCATCGGGATTGTATTCCTCGACTCTAGTAGTTGTGGGCTCAATTGTTGAGCTAGAGCCCTCGTCAATCTTGTTCTTGCCCTTTATCTCAGCCATCTCCCTCTCGGCCTCCTCACGAAGTAAACGTCTGCCCTCCTCCAGAGCTTGGGGTTCCTCACCCCTGAGGAAGGTCTCCATCAACTTACCCTCATCGATCTCCTCAGCCCCCAATCGCTGCTTCTCGCCTTCAACAATAGCATCCCATATATTGGCCAAGGTGATGTGATAATCTGGGATCCAGGAAATGTCTCGAGTCTTGATAACGTGACCCAAGAAGTCGAATAGCAGCCCCTCGAACTTTCCAATCTCTTTCTCCTTTTCGGCAAGTTGATCGGCGGTGTTGGAGGCCGATTCAAGAACATCGTTAGCATTGCTTTCAGCAAGAACCACATGTTCTTCGGCTTCGACGAGTTGACCATTCAAGGTTTTGTTCTCTTTCTCAACAAGGGCGAGTCTGTACTTAAGTTCCTCTTTCTCTTTCTCCCAGGCAGCCTTTTCAGCGGCAAAGTGCTCTTGCGTTGTTCTCAATTCGATGTTAGCTTCCCTAATATCCTCTGCCTCTTTCTTGAAAGACAACTTCTCTTGGCTATTTGAGTCAAGCTCATTGCGGAAACGCTCTCTAGCACCTTCTAGTTCAGATTTATAGTTTCCCGCGTCCCGCTTAGCCAATGCAAGTTGAGCTTGAGTATCCTCCAACTCCTTCTCCATTTTTTCCTAGCCTTCTTATCGTTAGCAATCTTCACTCTAGCCCTGGCCGCATCCATTTCCAAATTACGGATAACCTCTGAGAGTTTCGTGGCATGCTTTTTCATCACGCTAAATTGCTTAGCCGCATGGCTCACTTTCCTCATAACCTCAACATCCCACTCCTCGGATACCGGCTCAAGGTCTGGGACGAACGTCATCCTCTCGAAGTAAATATCGGGAAACTGCTTCCGTAGACATTCCAGCTTGGCTTGGGTTCCGGAAGAAGGAATAATACCCTATGTGGCGGTAGCATCCAGGTTCTGCTGGCTAGAAGTAGCAGGAGCTGTTTTCTCCTTCTCTACAATCCTGCTCTCATCCTTATCCTTGCCCTTCGGCCCCTCCTGTTTATTAGAAGACTTAGCGTGAGAAGGCGTACTTTTTGGAGGTGTCAACTCTTTTGGAAGTTGTTTGCCCTCACCCGGTGCTGGTGGCAGAGGACGACTATGATACTTTCCAGAACCCTGCCTCGTCGGAAACCGAGATCGCGCAGAGTAAGACTTGTGAGAATCGCGAGGTCGATCACTGTCTCTTCCCCGGCTGTCGCCACGACCCTGATCAGGATCCGGATAAAGACTTGGTGTGCCTGAGCGAAGAGAACGATAAGAATAAGACCATTTGCGGGTCATCTTTCCTGCAAAAGAAAACGAGTATGTGTTAGAATAATGAATATCTGCGACACTAGAATGTTACAATAAGATGTGTGTGATTTGTGTATCCCATATAATCCCCCTAACAGACCAGAGTCCAGAACTTGACTCGTCTGAATGATTTCTATGTCTCCAATTGAGGGAATAACTTCCTCAGGATCGGGAAACAACGATTCGTCTCCCAAGTCTTCCTGCCTGTAGATATCATCTGGTAGAGGAAGTTTGTCCCATTCCTTAAACATACGCTCTTTTGTTAACTCCTCATGAGAAGCAAGATCAGTCGGTGGTAAAGATTTTGGTGAAGACTGCCCCTCAGAGTCCGGGACCCTCTCAGGATCATTCTCCTGGCTTTCACCTCCTTTAGGGATATTTAAGTCCTCCTCATCTTGGTCAATATGCGGTGAAGGACTCTTGGGAAGTTCAATCACCTTAGTGGCCCCTGAGGTTCCCTCATCTCCAGCTTGGGGCACGTACTTATAAGGCTTACCACCTGCTCCAAGTCCGAACCTAATATCCAATAGACAGTGTCTGTGAAGGTTCTCATCAGTGATACATTTCTTAATCCTCAAGAAGTCCAATTTACTTTTAAGAAGGCGAGATAGATGGTCCTTATATGTCTTGCCTTCTGGCTTTGGGAATTTATGATCTACGAAAAAAGAAAAGGAAACGCGTTAGTGTTTCGATTATGTAATGAAGCCACGTGCTTGAAGATTCGGAACCTACTTGATTTAAGCCACCTCCTCTCACACCCAGCCTGCAGTTTTATATAGAACCAGTCGGCTTTGTGATCCCCTATGTTGCTGTGACTATCGGATAAAACCTTCCTATTGGCCACTGATTCGAAAAAGGAGAAATTTGGAGTCACCATGGAACAATGTTTGAAGAGGTAATAGAACTTTAAGTCCTTAAAGGTGAGCTCTGTGTGCAAGATTTCCGCATACGCAACATAGAGAGGGTACAGGGCCGTGTAGGTATTGGGGTGAAGCTGGATTGGGGCGATGCGCAACCGTTTCAAAGTTTCTATGACGATTGGTGGGAACAGAGGAATAGCACCGACGCTACACATCAATTTGCTAATGGCCATATATCCAAGTGGGGCAAGGTGGGGAAGATCATCCTTGCCTGGAGTTTTGACGTCATCCCAGGGTATCCCATGTTTTAAGCATATTCTCAGGAGTTTTGCGTCATCTAGTTTGGATGCCTTAGAGTCAGTAAATTTATCGATTTCCTCAGCATCAGGAATCTCATCAGGAGCTCGTTCGTCTACATCAGACTCCTCAGTTGAAGTGCTCTCTGACGAATCGGATTCCGTTTCTGCTTCATATTCGGATCCAGATTTCTGACCCTCTGGATTAGTTGAAGGGAGCTCAGGGTTAGACTGTTCCGATATCTTTGGGTCCATCTCTGTTTCAGACTCTTTAGAAGATCGTCTGGCCGACATTGCTGTTTTGGCGAGTAAACATGCAAGAACACAATAACCCATAAACCCCGTGCATGTGCAAGTGTTTGTGCGTGCAAGTGTGTATAATACAGAAAAGTAAAGCCACAAAGCGAGTAGAATATGCTGTTAAGTCCTGTTATTGTTTGGTCCAAGAAATTCGTCCCGTAGGCTCTAACTTAACTGTCCATTGATATATCAAAATTGAGTTGCAGTGTTTATTCAACAAGTTCACGGGATCGTTCAGTATTTGGATCGTGGCACATCACTGGATCGCGTATGGGGGTTCGGATCGTGGTATGTTTGCGGATCGTGAAGCAGGTGTGGACTCGCGGCAGAAGCGTTAATTCATGAAAGTGCATCGCATCGGATCGGGAACCGGATCGGGTTGCTATAACATCCACGGCTTACCATCACGATCCAATCCGCTCTCCAACTTCTACTCCTTCCATTTGCTCCCACCACGATCGGCTCCCATGCCATTGCAACGATCCACTGCCTCGCCATTTTCCTTCATCTCCCTCCTCTTTCCACCTCACCCACGATCCGTACCCAAACCTCACTCATGACCCGATCTGCTCAGCGCTTTTCTCCTCTTCTTCTCTTTCTTCTTCCTCTCCTCTTCTCCTATCCATCGCTGAGCTCGAACGTTGGAAATCCATGGCGTCTGAGCAGCCTCTAAAAAACCTCGAACACTATAAAACTCCGCTCTCTCCTCCCAAATCAGCAAAAGCTCAAGAAAAACGAGAATAAAGGTGTGAGAATACGTTTTTCATGATTACCTTTCTTAAAAATGGGTAAAACGAGTGGGTTTTTTCTTGGAAATCGGAGATTAGGGTTTAACTCGAAGAGGACTAGCGGCGGCAACGAAGGAAGACGAAAGGAAGAAATGAAGAAGGGTTCGGATTATATAGACCACGAAGCGACCGTTAGTATTCCCCTTCTTGTCTTATTCGGAACGCGAAAATAGATGGGCTACGAGCCCAAGCCCATCGTTCTTCGTGGCGAAGCCCATTACGCTTCGAGAAAAGGCCCGGATGCTCACCAAAGATCGAAACGAGCGTCTCGCTCCATGGACCGTGGCGCGCTTGCGCGATCCGAACCGACGAACGATAGACAGAAGTGAAAGTTCAGAAATACTTGCGAAAGTTCAGAAGTGTACCGGGCAATTCGACAACGAAATTTCCAAAAAGAAAAGTCCCAGAAATAGGAATTATACGATAAACGGAAAAAAGATTGAAGATTTAACTGGATATTTATACCAGTCAAAAGAATGCAACTTTCCGAAGTGAGACGACATTTTAGACAGACATAACCACTTATTTGCATCTCCCTATGAAAAGACATCTCTGTAATTCCGAAGCATGTTCCTTCCTCGATGAAACATACTTCGAGGGGGCAAAATGTTGGCTAGCTTTTTGACCAGGCCACCAAGGTTCACACACAAGAAGGAAATATGAAGCTTCACTCCTTTCAACCCTTGGAAACCCGATCGTGGTCTTTCACCCCACTTCGGATCGTTGCGTACCATCTCGAATCACAACGTTCCATCGAATCGCAGCCTTCTATGCGATCCGATCCTCCCCAGCAAGCTCGATCCGATCCGACTTCAGAAGCCAGAGGATGGAGGCCATGACCCATTCTACCACGATCTGAAATGCATGGATCTCGCGACACCTGACCACAACTTTCGTATTGACCAATTCTTCCTCAAGCTACGAACCAGTCCTAGATTCTTGGGATTTGTGCCACGTATGACCGCGATCCGCCTGAAGATATCAGCTATAAATAGCCCAGAACTTGGCATTTTTTGGGATCTTTGGACAATCCAGAGCTCTGAACTCACCATTAACATAGCTCCATTGTTTTTATCTCAAAATTACTGAGTGAATTAACATTGTACAAGGGAGATTGAGAGGAATGTTATCGATTGTTCTCTGATTTCAAGTATAATCATAGATATAAAGTGGACGTAGGCTCGTTAACGCCGAACCACTATAAATCTTTGTGTCTTTTCTACTTTTCTGCTATTTTATTGATACTAATCTCTAGCTATAATCATAATTTGGGTGTTAGAGCCAATTTTGGATCTAACAATAAGTGTGGTGCTAAGGGAACCCTAATATGTTCTTCCTAATACCACAATTAAAAAAAATAAAACTCAATAAATTTTGTATGCTTCCTAATACCACGTTACTTTTCCATTATAATCTCCATTCAATCATTATTTGTCGAACTAATCACATACTAAGCTAATCCAACAACTCTAATCTCTCGTAATTGTTGTCTTCTTCGCATCTCTCGATGGAAAATTCAAATTCGTACGATAATATCTCGATTGTTTGGTGATCAAAAAACCATAATCTTTCACTTCCTCTTCTAGTTTGCTTAATTCAAACCTTATTCACGGCTATTTTATATTCCTCGACATTGCGGCGTCGAATTCGTTGATCAGTTATAGATCTAGGGTTCAGCTCGTTGATCTGTTTTAGAAATGAGGACGAACGAATATCGAGCAAAATAGAAATAGGGAAAAACAGTTTGGTAGCCCCTATTTTTTAAGTGTGTGGTATTAAGAAGAGTCTAATACTAATTCTTGTGGTATTTTTTAGTCGCGGTATTAGGAAGAACATATTGGGATGCCCTTAACACCACACTGTAATAATAGAATATTTGCAAGCGTTGCTTCACTCCCCATGAGCCATGACCGTTTATTTTACCTTTTATAATTTTAATCGCATGCATGCGTGATACATGCATACATTCCTTCTTTTGTCCATTTATTTTCATGCATGTGTTATGTGCAAACAAGTGCTTACATATTCCCTCTTTCCTATTCCTTCGTTTTCCTATAGCCACCGATTTTTTCTCTCTTATATATTTCCGTTTATATCTTGTGCACATTAAAGAAAAAAACAAATGAAACGTTAAAAGGAAGAATGTTTTAATATCCATTCATTATACACCTTTCCAATTTACACCCAGGTTCTCCAATTTTCTCCCCACCAATTCTTCTCATCTCAATAATAAATACATGTATCATGCCTCACTCCCCTTCTATTTTAGATCTGCAATTTTAGATCTCACGCCTCGTTCCTAAAGAAATGGCAGCTTTACATTGAACCATCACGAGTCGCCGTCCTCTTTTTCCTTTGCTTCGATGCGGTTTGAACAACGGATTTGAACCCGAAGGCCTCAACAACATCTCCATCTGCTCTTTTAAATCATTGCTGCTTTGCAATGAAGCCTACAAATGGCTAGCAATCGTTTAGTCGCCTGCTCCTTTCAATCGTCATTGCTAAGGTGAGTTTTATCTCACGATTCATTTTATTTCAAGTAGGTCAACATCAGTATTAGGCTAAAGTATAATAATAGAAGCTTTATTGGGTAAATTTGTACTTGCGGTTTTGACTGCCATGATCAAACAATACTGTCTATTGAATCGTTCGACACTTCGTTTTGAGTGATAAGTCGATGTCCCAGCCTCCATGTCTATTGTTGCCTACTGTATGCCTTGAGAAAAACCGAACTACCTTGTATAGAAAAAAATGGGCAAACGAACAAAAACAAAAAAGAGAGAAGTATAGATTGGTTGTGTACGATGTATGTGATCTATAGCATGTTTTCTCATTCCACACGCATGAAAGAAAAGCAAAACTTTTGTTTGCTGTGTATCTTCCCATGTATGCTTCTCTTTATATATATATATATATATATATATAACTTTGCATGCATATATATATTTGCTAAAACTATGATTTGTGAAACTTTGGATTTGATGAAAACTATGTTTACTTTGCTTCAAAATTTGCTGAAACCATAGCTGTAAAGATCGTGCTGAAATCAAATTTTGCTGAGAAAATTTATTTTGTCAAACCATGTTTGTTTTAATTCCTATATGTACAACAACAAAAAAGGTTTTAATATATATATATATGGTTATGAGTACATTATTATTTGCATGGTAGGGTAGGTGCATATTGCCATTTCCGTTGTAATAGCCATATTGTAACAAGTACATAGAAAAAAGGGAAGTGAATAGAAGTTGTTGTGCAAACTTTTTCCAACCCATGCATTGCAAAAAAAAAACTTGGATATTAGTTACAAACCTAAAAATTTCAAACATGGATTGGGTATAATTATATATAAAGGGATAAAGGAGTGTCGTTTCATTGTGGGAAACGACCTATAGAACTGTGGTTTTATGCACTGGCATGTTATGCCTGCTACCATGAACTCACTAATATGTTATGTTGTCAAATTTGCACTGGTAACTGATTGTTGTCCATTGGACACTTGTGTTCTTACATGTACCGCACATGCCCTTTTTTGTGCATTACTTTTATATAAGATTTGTACTTAAAGATTGACAGGATTCAATTTTTCTACATAGCCATTTTCTATTGGTATGAATATGCATATTTTACAAACTGACTACTTTCAAAGGACATGGAGTATATAATATGATTTGTTTGCTTTGAAACAAAATGAGGACACTCACATGATCTACATTAATTTGTTTAGGTGTTTTGGTTAACTTAAATATGTTCATCTAGTTTTGGTCTTTAGGCTTGAATTGGTGTAGCATGTTAGGTACACCTTGAGAAAACATGCTTGCTTGGTCATGAAACCTGAGTGCATGTCACTGCTGGTGTCTATACAAATTTTACCATGAATGCTGGCGTTTGACACTTATTCTGAAATTTATTAACTGCCTATATGTTAGGATTAATTATTATGTTTAGTGGTTTATTGAAGTTGATTTACTTGAATAAAGTTAATCCTAACTTGAGTGTTTTGCGTTTTGCATGGAATGCTCGGGTCAAACCTAAGCATTGCATATTTTAAGATTCCAGCTATCGAGTTAGAGAAACATGAAGAAAAGGGTTCTCCGAATTGAAAATTTTGTAAAATTTATATTATTATAAGCACGTATTTTCCACTATGGAAAATTTATTATATGCCTCTGATATTTTGTTAAAATGCTTCCTCTATGAGATATTGTATTTTATTTATTTTGTGATTTTTGTGTCAGATTCTGTTTAAACCCCACAAGCAAAATAACAATCTGTTGTTTCGAGCGGTTTAAGTTGGTATAATTACCGATTTAAAATGGTCGAAAAGGTAGGTCGTTACAAAATAAGAAGCAATGAGTAAATAAAAAATTCAATATCATACATACCTCTTTTATCGCTTTCAGCATTTTAAGTTATTGCTCCTTGGTAGAATTTTAAATTTTACATTAAAATGTGAAGATTTCTGTGTTAGGATCGAGTGGACTTTCAATAGACACATTGTTGGATCCAAAAATGGCTCTAACACCCAAATTGTTCATATTTATCGAGAATTATATCTAGAAAATGAAGGAAAAAGCAGAAAACACACAAAGTTTATAGTGGTTCGGCGTTAACGAGCCTACGTCCACTTTATATCTATGATTATAAGATTCGAGTACAATCAATGGTTTCTCTCCCAGTCTCACTTTTTCAATGTTGATTCACTCAGTAAATTTGGGATAACTCTGAATAGAAATAATGGAGGTATGATAATGGTGGAATCAGAGCTCCGAATTGCCAAAAGATCCTAAAAAATGCCAAGTCTGGAGCTATTTATAGATGATTTCTGCAGGCGGATCGCGGTCATACGTGGCAAAAATCCTGAAGATCTCGGACTGGTTCGTCGCTTGATGGAGAAACAGTCAATATGGCCGTTATGGACAGGTGTCGTGAGATCCTATACTCTGGGATCATGAATGACTTGGTCATGGCCTTCATCTCTCAGCTTCAGGGATCGGATCGAGCTGGTGTGAACGGATCAGATTGGATCGTGGTCATGGGTGGGGGGGGGGGGGGGGGGGGGCGATTACGAACCGTGGAAGGTGCAACTTCATGAACAAGACTTCGTATTAGACTTGTGCTTGAATCTGTATGGCTTGGTCCAAAAGCTAGCCAACATTTTGCCCCCTCGAAGTTTGTTTTATCGAAGATGGAACATGCTTCAAAATTACTGAGCTATCTTTTTAGGAAACGATGTATGCTAGTGGCCGCGTCTGTCTGAAATGTCACACTGCTTCAGGAAGTTGCGTCCCTTAACTGGTATAAATATTAAGTCAGTACTTTGGTTATTTCTTCATTTGTTGGCTGATTCGAATCTCGTCTTCTAAACTCCAAAGTGTGTTGCTTACAATCAGTGAGGTAAGCCTTTACGCCTTTTCAAACATTCTCATGGTTTCCTTCTGTTTGCTATTCTTGAATTCAGGTCATTAAACCTCGTTGCGATTCGCACACGTGGCGTTCATCACGAATCAACGATCGAGCGGGCCTCCCCTTAAGCTGCGATGGACCTTCTGATTTCGATCCAAAAATTCAAGTGGATCGGGCTATATCACGAGCCATTATGGGCTTTTCCTCATGGCCCATTGAAACACCCCACCTCCGTTAGGGTCACTCTCAAAGGGAATGCCCTAATTTTGGTGGAGGTTTATAAGTATAAGTCACAGATATACAAGACAGATATAAGAACACATATTTGTAAACATCAGAAAAGTGGTAACTTTTATTTCATAAAAGCAAATACGTGCTACAACAACATCACCATAATTGTTTTACATCTTTTCCAAAAACATAACATAACACTTTCATAATCTGTCTTGATTACATATTTTAAAGAAGCATAAAGAAAACATAGATAAACTGCAAAAGCCCCATAGTGGTTGTCCAAAGCCATAGTTCAAAACGAAAAGGTCCAAGCAATACATTTCTCCTCTTCAAGCTGGATATTAAGGCCGGTCAAGCTGCAGTGTTCCCTCCCTGTGGACCTGGGGGGGGGGGAAACGGAAGAAAAGAAGACGAAAGAAAAGTAGAGTCAGACATAAAGCCTGAGTAAGTCTAGGACTATTCTGTCTATGAATAAAGAACTGGGTATGATAAGTATAAACAAGAAGTGGGAAAGTACTATAAACTTAGTTAAGTTGTCTAGGGTCGAATATACTGTCGTACCCCATGTTAATCTCTGAACCCATATAAACTAGTTCCCAACTGGCACCCCATAATCAGGGGAAGTGATCCATTCTATGATGATCGGCTCCTACTCGCATAGTTACATGTGTCTTACGGCCCCCTATGTTGTAGTTACCTATGCTGGTCCCACCATGGGGTGTATCAAGTCCCATGGCGGCGGCCCGACACAACCTTAGAATGCACAGGTATGCTACTGGTGCCCAGTGCTTTATTTTTCTGCGCCGGAGTGTGTGCACGCCCGCACCCCGTTAGAACCTACACTGCTACACCACCGCCGTCGATTTGACCTCTTACAATCAGCCCAGTAATCGTGCCCCACCCTGCCTAGTTTCAGGGTATCATGATACACCTTATAGGGTTACTGCTGAAAAGGGTCCCCCGTTACTAGGTTTTCTATCTCTAGCCAACATGCTAAGTTGGTTAAGTGTTTTCTAACCTAACCCCCAATCAGTCTGTTTAGTTTAGCATGTTCCATTTTGATTAAGTCTTTAGTCCACTTAATCCTAACAATCCTGACTCAGCCTTAATTGTCTTATTAAAGCCTTGACCTCTCACATTAGACAGGTATTGTTGTGGCTGCCTGTTGCCGGTTGGTTCCGGGCAGTCTTACGCCACAACTCAGTCTAACCTCGGGTCCTTATTGGGCTCCATGTTTAACCTCCCACATTGGATAGGTATTGTTGTGACTACTGGACAGCCGGGCGGTTCCGGGCAGGTTTACATCACAACTCAATCCAACCTCGGGTTAAACACATCGTATGTTCTACATTTACATATTTTGTCTTTCTTCTTTATTTTCTTATATGTAAATATTCGCGGCCCATTATTAAGCTAATGGTGTAAAGATTTACACCAATCATGGGCCCAACCCATACTTGAATTTGGGCCCCTTTTACTTTATATTTTCATTTATTAATTAATTTGGCGCAACGTTATTTACCCCCGTTTAATACGCTCGTTTATTATATATGTTGGGCTTAGGCTTTTAAGCCCAACTTAGCCATGAGAAAAAGGGGAGGCTTAAAACGTTCATACACTAAAGGGGAATGTGAACGCATGAACTTGCAACATAACGTTGGAACTACAAATCAGAAACTGGTGTACTTGCATAGCAATAACGTATACTTTGGTCATAAAGCATAAGTGACATGAATCAAAACTTGTAGTTAAGTTAAGAATCTAAATTGGATATTATTGTTGACACATAGTCTTAACTACAACATAAATCTATATTTTTATTTAGGCATAATGTCAAACATAAGCAAATCATGTTCATAAGATTCCTACATGTTTACAAAAGGGTTTACTTTTTGTTACTAATACAAAAGCATAGTTCAACTTGAATTATTCCAACTTAATCATGATTTTAAATCTATTCACCTAACCATGGCGCACATATACTTATGGCATAAATATTTCTAAACATGAAATCATGATTTTTACTTTAGTCATGCAAACTTGCAAATGGGATTTTGAATCTAACCTAGCTATGTACCACATATGTCATCATATAATTCTTGTTAACAATATAGAGCTAACATGGTTTTCAATTATGCAAAATATCAATCATAGCCTAGTCATATTCATAAGTTCGCAAAGAGGTTTTCTAGTACAAAAGTATGGCTTAATACATAGACCATGATGCCAAAATTTCAACATAATTTCATATGAATTATAATAACCCAAATTTGTTCCAATTACACACAAAATGATTTTTGTACAAAAATACACATTATGATGACATAGTAGCAAAACCCCAAACTTGTATGAATTTCAATTAAACAACTACATACATGTAGCTTCAACATGAATTACATAATTTGCGAATATTCCAAACGTATACTTGCATAAAACTACCGCAAACATGTAGTTTTTATAATGAATAACATGCTTTGCGAATATCCAAACGTATACTTGCATAAAACTACCGCAAACATGTAGTTTTTATAATGAATAACATAATTCGAGAATATCCAAACGTATACAATATTCCAAATCGATAAGAATCATAGTAACGCACAAATATGAATTACTTTATCGCCACAAATCAAGTATACAAACCATTACAATTATTTGTTCATACCAAAATAATACTCTACTTACAATCGTGTGACGAATTAGGAATTTGGAGATGCGACTCCTTTTGACGTAGGCGTTGATTTGATTTGTTTGAGTTGCTTTATGCTTTAGAATTTGCCTCCTAATCTTCTTCTCAATTTGGTGGCAACTCCTAGTCGTTCCTCTGCAGCATGATGGCCTTGTTCTTATTTTTGAATGAATAGATTAGGTTGAGTCTAGGGTCATTTTTATAGAGTTTAAGAACTAATTAGGACCATCGATGTTGCTTGGATAGATCGTAGCCATTCATTCGAAAGAGAGACCAATTAGAGCCTGCCACCTAGCCCTAATGACAAAGCAAGCTTCTGAAAATCGACCAACATAGACTAGGCCAGCCAGGTTGGGCTGGGTTCGACCTGGCTCTGGACCAGGTCGACAGCCCTGTCGACAGCCCTGTCGACAGCCCTGTCGACCTGGCTAGACCAGGTCGACAGCCCAGTCGACCTGGGCGCATTAGGCGGGACTTTTCCCGCCCTGGCCAATTGGGCCCGATTTTTGAAATTTAAACTTGTTTTTCTGAGTTGTTTTTTTCTGTTCGAATTTTAAACTTAATTCAGAAACTTCCGGAGGCTATATCTTCTTCATACGGACTCCGTTTTTCGAAAACTCGGACTCTATTTCGCGTATTTTTCCGAGACGAACGCAATGGCATATCCCGTTTCCCTTAGTTCTTTGATTTGAAATTAATTATACTTTAATTTGTAAATTTCACAGTTATAGAATGCACGGGGTGTTACATTCTCCCCCACTTAAAAGGATTTCGTCCCCGAAATCTTCAAGTTAGGAGGAATGTATATCCTAACATCCAATCATCCATCTACTCATCCATCAAACACGAGCATCCATTGTCCTTAAAAGACTTCTAATGCTTCATGATCATATGCGAAGTGTGTGTATACATGTACTTATCTAATGCAAAATCAGGCGGTCTACTGATTCAGTTGACCCCCTTAATGCGAATTATGTAAGTGCCATGAATCCATTATGTATGCAAATTCTTCCTATTCATGATTCTACATGAGTGCACAATCATCCATACAAATGCAACATCCATATGACAACACATTAAAGTTCAACTATATATGAATGCAAACATATATGCATATGCAATATGAAGTGACTGAGCCGATCTAAAACCTAGATTGTGTGTGTATATGCAACCACGAGCAACCACTAGCAATCACTTGCAACCACTTGCAACCATCATCCATAACATGTTTCAATTACATGTTTTCATCCAAAAGGTTTCTACCTAAAAGATAAGGTCGAGGAAATATACCTAAAAGATAAAAGCACAACTTAAGGAAAAAGAAAGATCAAGGATGTACCCTCGAAAAGAAAAGGGTAGGCAGTGCGTATTCTAGCTTCAGTTTCCCAAGTCGCGTCTCCCTCGGCGTCGCTCCACTGAACTTTGACGAGTTTGACTTCGCGGTTGCGTAGCTTCTTCACTTCCGTTCCTAGTATGCGGGTTGGAACTTTTCTTATGGTTGCTTCGTGTTCCACTTCGGCCTCTTCGAGGATATTTGGCTCTACCACTTCAGCAGACTCATGTAGACATTTTCGGAGATGTGAAACGTGAAAAACGTTGTGAACTCCAGCCAGCTTTTCGGGTAGCTCTAATCTATAGGCCATTTTCCCAATTTTCTCGATGATAGGGAATGGCCCTACGAACCTTGGTGCCAGTTTTCCTGTGGTTCCAAAACGAACAACGTTCCTTAGCGGAGATACCTTAAGAAAAACTCTGTCCCCAACTTCAAATTCAAGGTCGGTTCTCCTCTTGTCGGCGTAGGACTTTTGTCTGTCTTGGGCCGTCTTCATCCTTCTTCGTATTAAGTCTACTTTCTCTGAAGTCTCTCAGATCATATCTGGTCCAAGTATGAGTTTATCAGTAGACTCCCACCAACAAGTGGGCGATCGGCACGGTCTTCCATATAAAGCTTCGAAGGGCGCCATTCCGATGGTTGCTTGATAGCTGTTGTTGTAGGCAAATTCCACCAAAGGAAGGTGGTCTTCCCATGTCCCTCCGAAGTCGAGGACGCATAGTCTTAAAAGGTCCTCCAAAACTCTGTTTACTCTTTCTGTTTGGCCGTCGGTTTGAGGATGATAGGCTGTGCTCAAGCATAACTGCGTGCCTACCGCTTCTTGCAGACTCCGCCAAAACTCACTTGTGAAGATAGGGTCTCGGTCGCTAACAATGCTGGATGGTATTCCGTGGAGTCGGACAATTTCCTTGAGGTAAAGAGATGCTAGGGATGATGCAGTTCTTTTACTTTTGACAGGTAAGAAGTGGGCGCTTTTAGTAAGCCTATCCACTATTACCCAAATGCTAGTATTGCCTCTCCTAGACCTAGGCAACCCATCGATGAAGTCCATTGAGATGCTATCCCACTTCCACTGCGGGACCTCCAGAGGATGTAGCAGTCCGCCAGGCTTTTTCTGTTCCGCTTTAACCTGTTGGCACACCATACACTTAGAAACGAATTCTGCCACGTCCTTTTTCATGCCGTTCCAGAAGAAAGTCCTTTTTATATCTTTGTACATTTTATCTCCGCCTGGGTGTATCGTCATCTTAGAGTGATGTGCCTCCTCGAGAACCTTCTTTACTAAATCTTTTGTTTGTGGGACGCATAGTCTTCCGTCTCGCCTTAGCAAACCCTTATCGTCGATGGAGTATCTGTTGAGGTGACTTGAAGTCTCACCCCTAATTAGCCTATCAATCATTTCCACAAGCTGAGGGTCTTCGCGTTGTGCTGTCCCTACTGAATCCACTAAAGTTGGGCGCACTTCGAGAGATGCTAGCAGGCCTGGTACAAAATCGGAGGAGGGCCTAAAGTCGAAGCTGGCTATAAACTCTAGGCTTTGTCTTTCAACAAACAACGGGCTTAGGGTCAGTTTCTTTCGGCTCAACGCGTCTGCCACTACGTTGCCTTTGCCCGGAGTGTAGGAGATTTCGAAACCGTACGAGGCAAGAAACTCCATCCATCTCTGTTGCCTCAAGTTAAGGTCTTTCTGCGAGAAAAGATATTTCAACGATTTATGGTTAGTGTAAAGTTCAAACTTCTCACCTAGGAGATAGTGTCGCCAAGACTTGAGTGCAAAGACGATGGCGGCTAACTCAAGATCGTGGGTTGGGTAGTTCTTTTCGTGCACTTTCAACTGCCTCCCGCCATAAGCTACTACCCTTCCTTCTTGCATTAAGACGACGCCTAGTCTTGTCCCACATGCATCTGTATAAACAGTGAACATCTTGCTCCCATCTGGCAGCGTCAAGACTGGGGCTGTTGTAAGAGCCCTTTTCAGTCGTTGGAAAGCAAACTCGCAATCCAAGTCCCAATTGAACACTAGATTCTTCTTGGTCAATTTCGTGAGCGGAGCTGAGATTTTCGCAAAATCCCTTATGAACTTCCGATAGAAACCTGCTAGTCCTAGAAAACTTCGGACCTCAGTTGCATTCCTTGGTGTCTTCCAATCCTGTACCGCCACTACCTTAGCAGGGTCCACTGCTAACCCTTGTTTGGATACTATGTGCCCAAGGAACCTCACCTCTTCTCTCCAAAAGTGGCATTTGGAGAATTTGGCTTTTAGTTGATGGACTCGCAAAGTTTCCATGATTGCCCTTAAGTGTTGAGCATGTTCCTCTTCACTCTTTGAGAAGATAAGGATATCATTTACGAAGACCACTACGAATTTGTTGAGGAAATCTCTAAATACCCTACTCATCAGGTCCACGAAGTAAGCAGGTGCATTTGTCAAGCCGAAAGGCATGACAAGCCATTCAAAGAAACCGTCTGGGGTTCTGAACGCCGTTTTATCGATGCTATCTTCAGCCACCCGTAGCTGATGAAAACCGGTTGCTAAATCGAGTTGGGAGAAAACAGACGCTCCTACAAGCTGGTCAAATAAATCATCAATTCTAAGGAGAGGGTGCCTATTCTTTTTCGTTAGCTTGTTGAGCTCCCTATAGTCAACACATAGACGGAGTGAACCATCCGCCTTTGTAGCGAACACCACTGGAGCGCCCCATTCTGAAATGCTCCTCCTAATGAACCCCTTTTCTAGAAGCTCTTTAATCTGTTTACTGAGCTCTTTCCTTTCTCGTGGAGCCATGTGTCTAACGGGCAACGCAACGGGCTTTGCATTATCTACAAGATATATGCAGAAGTCTATTTCCCGCTTCGGAGGCAAGCCCTTCACCTCTTCGAAGACATCCGGATATTCTCGGACCACTCTAACTGATTGCAAATTTTCAACAGAGGCATCTAACGATTCAAGATAACTAAGCATAACCGCATACGAGGGATTACAAGAAATTTCCAAAGTATTACCGAGCTGGGTTAGGAGCCTAACAACCCTTTTCTCACAATCAAGGATGGCCCCATTACTGGATAGCCAATCCATGCCCAGAATCAAATCATATCCCGAAAAGCCCAAAACAAAGGCACTACATTGGAATTCTACGCTTAGAATAGAGAGTTTCAATCCCAAACAGATCATAGACAAATGAGCTGGGCCCCCAATTGGGTTTGAAACAATTAAGGGGTCCTCTACCATACTAGTTTTTAGGTGCAGAGATTCTACTAAAGCAGACGAGATAAAGGAGTGTGATGCGCCAGAATCAAATAAAGTGCGAACGGGGTGATCATAAAGATAAACTACACTTTCTACAGAAGTATTTATACCTCGCTGTTGCAAAGGTGGCGCTTCTAGCACATGAACCTGTGCCCCTGTGGTGGATCCAGCCCTCTGCCCCTGTCCTCGTTTCTTTGGGCAGTCCTTAGCCCTGTGGCCTGTCTCACCGCAAGAAAAGCACCCACCATTCTCCTTGGCCTACTTTTTCCGGCAGTCCTTTACTAAGTGCCCCACTTTGCCACAGAAATTACACTTCCTCTTCTCTTTGTTGCCTTTCCCGCCTTTCTTAAAGTCTGTCTTTTTAGGCTGTAAACCCTCTTTCTTTCCTTGAGAGCTCTCTGCCTTTGTCTCCTTCTTACCCTTATCCTCCTCATTCAGCAATGCCATTTGCACCAATCTTTCATACGTGGCCCCCATGGGTATATGGGTCATGGCCAAACTGTGTAATGGCTCATTTAACCCTTTGACGAAACGGAGAGCCTTCTTGTGCGGGGTGTTGACTAGGTCTAGCCCAAACCTAGCCAACTCATCGAACTGATTCACATACTCTCTGACTGTCTTGTTCCCTTGCTTAAGAAATAAGAATTTTTCCAACTGCAAGCTCCTTTCCGCATCTGAGAGAAATTTAGTCTCAAACCTTGCCCTAAAGTCCTCCCATGTCTCCACTGGTCTTTCTGCATTAGTGACTTCCCACCAGTAGGAAGCCTCGCCCTTTAATAGCCATACTGCCAGTTGTACTTTTTGTCTATCTTCCACCTCAAAGATGATGAATAAGTCCTCGGTTTCTTTCAGCCAATTCCTAGCTGCCACGAAGGACTCAGTTCCATGGAAATCCTTTCCTCCCATAGCTTTAAAATCTTTACATATCTTAGCTAAAGTATTTCCCCGCGGAGGAGGTGGAGGAAGAGGTGCTGCTGCAGCTGGATGATTCCCTGCAGCTGGGGGAGGAGGAACGGTAGGACCTGGCTGAGTGGCCCTTGCTTCTAAGAACCGTCTAAACCAACCAGGTATTGGCACCCCTTCTGGCAAGTTAAGTTCTTCGGACATGCTGAAACAAAAAGGGTAGATTCAAAACGAAGGATAAGAGATAGTACCTATGGCTTTGGGGAGTGGACTTTGCCTTTTTAAAATAAAATAATATTTTTCTTCTAAAAATGCTTCTTTAAATTTCCTTTTTGAAAATAAATTTTCAAAACTTTTTATCTTATCTGGTAAACCTATGCTCTGATACCAAGTGAAACACCCCACCTCCGTTAGGGTCACTCTCAAAGGGAATGCCCTAATTTTGGTGGAGGTTTATAAGTATAAGTCACAGATATACAAGACAGATATAAGAACACATATTTGTAAACATCAGAAAAGTGGTAACTTTTATTTCATAAAAGCAAATACGTGCTACAACAACATCACCATAATTGTTTTACATCTTTTCCAAAAACATAACATAACACTTTCATAATCTGTCTTGATTACATATTTTAAAGAAGCATAAAGAAAACATAGATAAACTGCAAAAGCCCCATAGTGGTTGTCCAAAGCCATAGTTCAAAACGAAAAGGTCCAAGCAATACATTTCTCCTCTTCAAGCTGGATATTAAGGCCGGTCAAGCTGCAGTGTTCCCTCCCTGTGGACCTGGGGGGGGGGGGGGGGGAAACGGAAGAAAAGAAGACGAAAGAATAGTAGAGTCAGACATAAAGCCTGAGTAAGTCTAGGACTATTCTGTCTATGAATAAAGAACTGGGTATGATAAGTATAAACAAGAAGTGGGAAAGTACTATAAACTTAGTTAAGTTGTCTAGGGTCGAATATACTGTCGTACCCCATGTTAATCTCTGAACCCATATAAACTAGTTCCCAACTGGCACCCCATAATCAGGGGAAGTGATCCATTCTATGATGATCGGCTCCTACTCGCATAGTTACATGTGTCTTACGGCCCCCGATGTTGTAGTTACCTATGCTGGTCCCACCATGGGGTGTATCAAGTCCCATGGCGGCGGCCCGGCACAACCTTAGAATGCACAGGTATGCTACTGGTGCCCAGTGCTTTATTTTTTGCGCCGGAGTGTGTGCATGCCCGCACCCCGTTAGAACCTACACTGCTACACCACCGCCGTCGATTTGACCTCTTACAATCAGCCCAGTAATCGTGCCCCACCCTGCCTAGTTTCAGGGTATCATGATACACCTTATAGGGTTACTGCTGAAAAGGGTCCCCCGTTACTAGGTTTTCTATCTCTAGCCAACATGCTAAGTTGGTTAAGTGTTTTCTAACCTAACCCCCAATCAGTCTGTTTAGTTTAGCATGTTCCATTTTGATTAAGTCTTTAGTCCACTTAATCCTAACAATCCTGACTCAGCCTTAATTGTCTTATTAAAGCCTTGACCTCTCACATTAGACAGGTATTGTTGTGGCTGCCTGTTGCCGGTTGGTTACGGGCAGTCTTACGCCACAACTCAGTCTAACCTCGGGTCCTTATTGGGCTCCATGTTTAACCTCCCACATTGGATAGGTATTGTTGTGACTACTGGACAGCCGGGCGGTTCCGGGCAGGTTTACATCACAACTCAATCCAACCTCGGGTTAAACACATCGTATGTTCTACATTTACATATTTTGTCTTTCTTCTTTATTTTCTTATATGTAAATATTCGCGGCCCATTATTAAGCTAATGGTGTAAAGATTTACACCAATCATGGGCCCAACCCATACTTGAATTTGGGCCCCTTTTACTTTATATTTTCATTTATTAATTAATTTGGCGCAACGTTATTTACCCCCGTTTAATACGCTCGTTTATTATATATGTTGGGCTTAGGCTTTTAAGCCCAACTTAGCCATGAGAAAAAGGGGAGGCTTAAAACGTTCATACACTAAAGGGGAATGTGAACGCATGAACTTGCAACATAACGTTGGAACTACAAATCAGAAACTGGTGTACTTGCATAGCAATAACGTATACTTTGGTCATAAAGCATAAGTGACATGAATCAAAACTTGTAGTTAAGTTAAGAATCTAAATTGGATATTATTGTTGACACATAGTCTTAACTACAACATAAATCTATATTTTTATTTAGGCATAATGTCAAACATAAGCAAATCATGTTCATAAGATTCCTACATGTTTACAAAGGGGTTTACTTTTTGTTACTAATACAAAAGCATAGTTCAACTTGAATTATTCCAACTTAATCATGATTTTAAATCTATTCACCTAACCATGGCGCACATATACTTATGGCATAAATATTTCTAAACATGAAATCATGATTTTTACTTTAGTCATGCAAACTTGCAAATGGGATTTTGAATCTAACCTAGCTATGTACCACATATGTCATCATATAATTCTTGTTAACAATATAGAGCTAACATGGTTTTCAATTATGCAAAATATCAATCATAGCCTAGTCATATTCATAAGTTCGCAAAGAGGTTTTCTAGTACAAAAGTATGGCTTAATACATAGACCATGATGCCAAAATTTCAACATAATTTCATATGAATTATAATAACCCAAATTTGTTCCAATTACACACAAAATGATTTTTGTACAAAAATACACATTATGATGACATAGTAGCAAAACCCCAAACTTGTATGAATTTCAATTAAACAACTACATACATGTAGCTTCAACATGAATTACATAATTTGCGAATATTCCAAACGTATACTTGCATAAAACTACCGCAAACATGTAGTTTTTATAATGAATAACATGCTTTGCGAATATCCAAACGTATACTTGCATAAAACTACCGCAAACATGTAGTTTTTATAATGAATAACATAATTCGAGAATATCCAAACGTATACAATATTCCAAATCGATAAGAATCATAGTAACGCACAAATATGAATTACTTTATCGCCACAAATCAAGTATACAAACCAACACAATTATTTGTTCATACCAAAATAATACTCTACTTACAATCGTGTGACGAATTAGGAATTTGGAGATGCGACTCCTTTTGACGTAGGCGTTGATTTGATTTGTTTGAGTTGCTTTATGCTTTAGAATTTGCCTCCTAATCTTCTTCTCAATTTGGTGGCTACTCCTAGTCGTTCCTCTGCAGCATGATGGCCTTGTTCTTATTTTTGAATGAATAGATTAGGTTGAGTCTAGGGTCATTTTAATAGAGTTTAAGAACTAATTAGGACCATCGATGTTGCTTGGATAGATCGTAGCCATTCATTCGAAAGAGAGACCAATTAGAGCCTGCCACCTAGCCCTAATGACAAAGCAAGCTTCTGAAAATCGACCAACATAGACTAGGCCAGCCAGGTTGGGCTGGGTTCGACCTGGCTCTGGACCAGGTCGACAGCCCTGTCGACCTGGCTAGACCAGGTCGACAGCCCAGTCGACCTGGGCGCATTAGGCGGGACTTTTCCCGCCCTGGCCAATTGGGCCCGATTTTTGAAATTTAAACTTGTTTTTCTGAGTTGTTTTATTCTGTTCGAATTTTAAACTTAATTCAGAAACTTCCGGAGGCTATATCTTCTTCATACGGACTCAGTTTTTCGAAAACTCGGACTCCATTTCGCGTATTTTTCCGAGACGAACGCAATGGCGTATCCCGTTTCCCTTAGTTCTTTGATTTGAAATTAATTATACTTTAATTTGTAAATTTCACAGTTATAGAATGCACGGGGTGTTACACCCATCATCTCTGAGTAAAACAAAAAAGGGGATACGAAGGGTCTTTGAATTTCTTATATAAGCCGATCCCTTCTCTCTTTTTCCCTTCTTCCTTTCTCTTACTTTTGCAGCCGCCACTCTTCCTACCTTTTACCTTCAAAACCCTAATTTGACTTTCAACCAAGATCCAGATTTCCTTTCAATAATAAAAAGGTATTGGCGTTGGGTTCTTCTTCTTTTGCTTGATTTCTTTTCCGCGCCTCTTTATTCCCTTTTAACCAAGCAGCGATAGCGAACAATGAAGGCGCTGGGTCTAGAAGTAGTAATAGATGGGTTAAGTTTCATGAGTTCATAAATGGAGAGGAGAAACAGGAGAGGAGGAAGAGCAGGCCAGGTTGGATCGTAAGTGAGGCTCGGGTTCGAGTCGCGATAGCAGCCGGACGGAGGAAAGCGAGATGGAGCTGGTATTTAACGCAGCAATGGATCGGATCGCCATATGTTGGAGGAATACTTGCTGATGGAGACATGGAGTGGAACGGATCGGGGGAGTAGTCATGGACGGGATCGTTCTGCGATCCGCAGCCTACATCACGAGGCGATGCTGCCTTGCTAGCATAACTTGCCAGCGATCTGACACCCACGATCCGATCCCAGTTCCACGTATTGATATTTATGCCGCGATCCGATCCCCAAAACTCCAACGAACCATCTTTGCTGATGATCTCAGACACATATTAATTTAAGTAATGCAATATATGACAATGGACAGTTAGGCTAGAACCTTCACGATGAACCTAGCTCTGGACCCTGGTCTGTTAGGGGTGAATTGCACGGGATGCACATATCACATGAACCACTTGCCACTACACTCTTTCACCATCGATGTTCATGGTTTTAACATATGATTGTTTACTTTGTAGGTGAAATGCCTTGTAAACGATCTTACTCTTATCTCTCCTTCCGTGAGGGCATACCAAGTCTTTATTCAAATCCCGAGCATGTTCGCAGTGATAGTCGAGGGAGAGATAGTCAACGGCCCCGGGACTCTCATCAATCTTATTCTACAAGATCTCGATCTCCGTCAAAGCAAGGTTTTGGAAAGTCTCACAGTCGTCCATTGCCACCGGCCAGGGGTAAGCAACTTCCTAGAGATTTAACTCCTCCGAAAGTACGCCTTCTCATGTCCAGTCTGCTAAAAAACACCACGAGCCAGAGGACAAGAACAAAAATAAGGGAAAGATCGTGGAGAAGGGGAAGGCAACACTTGTTTCCTCTAGTGAGCACATCTTGGATACCACCACTGCACATGATATCGTTCCCAATTCTGAAATTAAGGCCAAGGTGGAGCGCTTGCAAAAGCAGTTTCCTAATATTTTCTTTGAGAGGACGATGTTCGTCTCGAACCTCGAACCGGTCCCCGAGGATTGGGACACAGAGGTGATAGGGTATGTGTGCCATGCGACCAAACAATATGGGGTGATGAAGAGGCATGCCGTTCATCTTTCAGATGCCATCCGTCGCCAAGAAACAAACGGCTAGATCCAGAGTGAAAATTGAGAATGATGCTAGGGCTAGGAGTAAAATGGAAAAAGAACTAGAGGATGTACAGGCCCAACTGGCTTTAGCTCGGTGGGATGCGGAAAATTACAAGTCAGAGTTGGAAAATGCCAGGAAGCGTTTTCATAGTGAACACTACAACAAAAACACCATATTACAACTTTAATTTTACAACGGTGCATAAATCACCGTTGTAATAGAGCATTTATTACAACGGTGCAAAACGCACTGTTGTAATAAATGTTTTTTACAACGGTGAAATTATCACTGTTGTAAAGAACATATATATTACCATATCACAACTTTAATTTTACAACGGTGCATTAATCACCGTTGTAATAGATTCTTTTTTACAACGGTGCATTAATCACTGTTGTAAAGAGCATATATATTACCATATTACAACTTTAATTTTACAACGGTGGCGTCCACCGTTGTAATAGATCCCTTTTTACAACCTTGCAAAACTCACTGTTGTAATAAACATATATATCACAACTTTTCATTTTATTCGTTGTAATTGAGATGCCTAGTGCATACTTCATGTTTATAATATCTATATTTAGTAACTAATTATATTGAAACTTAATAATAATAATTAATAATAAACTTGGGAATCAATAATATTTGTCAATTATATTTAAATAATTAATAGTTAATAAGTAGTAATTTTTTTTAATAGTTAATATATGTTAACTAGCTACTTTATTAATTAATAGTAACATAAGTTTGTAATAAGTATTCCTCTCGATTATAATTAACTTAAATTTTTTTGGGTCTGTGCCTATCTACCTGTTTTTGGATGTATGTACACAAGCCATGAGTTTATGGGTACATGCATCCTACTTTAAGCATGTATTCCTTGGCGCACATGTACCATTCCATAGAAAACACATTACCTATGTATTACTTTTTAATTTTACTCAGTTTCTAGAATATGGCATCTTAGACAGTCAAACATATGATAATTGACTACTCTTTTTGCATAAGAATGGTCCCTGTTCTGTACACTATCAACATGCCTTTAAAAAAAACTATTGATATAAGGTTGTAGTTTGTTGGTTGTACAAGTAATTGATCGACATGTCTGTATTTCGGTTCAGCAAAGAAAAACACTGGCTTTTCTTCTTACATCCAATGTAAGTATGAAATAAATTATAAGATGTCAATAATTGTTGTTCTTCCAATGCTGTTTGCTTATGCTTTGTTCAAGTAATCAATGACAATTGAGTCAACTATACTGCATGTTCCAATCTATCATGTTCTCTATTTTGTTCTAAATAAATTCAAAATAAGCATACAATCAAAACAAGCATGTCTAATTATTAAGTAAAAAGGTCCTAAGTTGACATAGTACATACTTAACAAAATTTCCATAAACACAGCGTACATATCAGCGTACATAGTACATACTTAACAAAATTTCCGTCGGTTCTTCAATTAAACGTGCCTTTTGACATCGGTTCTTCCATCGTGTTCCATAGTATTCCGAATTTCCTTTTCCATCGTATTCCACCGCAAACCCTAATTCCCCTTTCGATCCACTTCACATCGCCGCTTCACATCACATCGCCACTGCTCGATCGCCGCTGCTCAATCGCCACTGCTCGATCACCGCTACTCAATCGCCACTACCCGATCGCCTACGTATCTCGCTGGTAAATTTTTATTCGTTGTCTCAATTGCATGTGACAATGCTCCTGTGTCATACTGATTGTAACAATTTTTATTCGGTTCACAGTACAATTTTTATTCGTTGTCTCAATTGCATGTGACAATCGCTACTGTGTCATACTGATTGTAACAATGCTCCTTTTAGGTTGAACTTTGTATATAATTTGATGACAAACCTCAATTGCATGTGACAAATTACCATGGCAAACCTCAATTGCATGTGACAATGCTCCTTTTAGGTTGAACTTTGTATTCAAACATCTATATATTTCTTCGTCTAACTGTAATTCCTGTCAATTTGCAGTCACACTCGTTTTGGACCTGAAATATGAAATTCGATCATATATATGCATATACACGTGCGCATATGTATAAACATGTATTTGGTCATAATTTGAGTTTGTATATTTAGTTTATGATATTGACTTTTTGAATTTTTACGGGTTTGGGTATTTGTCATAAACAACCAGTATGTTAGAATGACCAAAGTTTGTTCGCTTGCATTTCATACTTTGTACTGCGGTACTGACTTTGTATACACTATTAAAATCTGAAGTGGAGATGTGTATTTGGGAACACATATACTGTCTAATACCATTTGCTGTCTTGATGAAGCTTTGTCATCCTGAATAACACACTAAAATACAAGCCTACAATAGAAACAAGAATAACACACTAAAATACACCAAAATAAACAGCAAAAATCATTTGCTGTCTTGATGAAGCTTTGTCATCCTGAAGCTTTTACCATTCATATTCATAGGATCTGCAAGAACAACAAACATAGTATGAGATATTTAATTTAACTATAAAAAAGGTTGAGCATACATTTCATAAACACAGCTCCTAGTCCGCTGTTAACTTCAGAAAATGGATTAAATGAGTAATTTTTTTGTGAAACCTCTTAAAAAGTGCAGCAGTTTATAATTTACATCTAATTAATGAAATGCAAGTTCAACTCATTGGATAATACTCCAATAACTAAATTATAATATCTCATGTTTCATTTATCCTTTTAATTAGATGTTTCATTTGGATGTTTCATTTGGAAAACAAATTAACTGTTTCAGAAAACATCGGATTATTATCAAATGATATTTCATAACCAATGCTAAACTCTGTTTGGCTGTTTCATTTGGATGTTTCAGTTTAGTTTACATCTATTTGGATGTTTCATTTGGATGAAACATTGGAAAACAAATTAGTTGTTTCATTTGGATGTTTCAGAAAACATTGGATAGAAAACATTGGATAATACTCCAATGATTTCAGAAAAAATCTAATTCATTTGGATGTTTCATTTGGAAAACAAATTAGCTGTTTCATTTGGAAAAAAAATCCTGAACTAACACAACAGCCAAATTGAATAGTTCTTCTCAAAAGTTCTGTCAATTTTGGTACATGTTCTTCTCACAATTGAACCAAAACTGCAAATCCTAAACTAACAATAGCTAAACTAAATAGTTCTTCTCATATTAGTGTTTTTCTGCTTGAACTGATGTCATTAGGGTATGAAGTTTTAGATCTGAATCTCTAACTTAACATCTCAAATTAATAAATGTACAACATCCAAGCAAAATTATAAAGCTGAAGAACATGTATCATTTCTAGTATAAAAAAAATAACTTCATTTTAACATATATTACTAACATTAAACCGAACCTTCAAAGACCAGAGCAGATAGTACCTCCCTTGCCTCATGGCTGAGAGACCCTGAAATATAAATTCAAACATTGTGTCACAAATCAAAGTAAATAGAAACATGTTCAATCATTTTTCTTGTTCTGTACAAGGCATAATTTTTAGTGCAATTCAGTTTAATTGAAATTCAGAATTTGAATAATATGAGTCATATGACTTACAGAAGAACTATTCAGTTTAAGTGCAATTAGATGCCCATGTCACAAATCAAAGTATGCTCACCCCTATGTGTGATGGTCTTTTATTTGTGTTTATTTTGATGATATATATATTATTATGCAAATACGTTGTTTTAGAGGGTGGGTCGAAGTATGATAGGTGATGCATAAGAGGGGTAGATAAGGTGGGTGCGTATAACCAAGTTGTACAATAATGTTGAGCATAAGTCTTTATAGTAGGTCCGAAAATTAGAGGCGTTGTTTTACCAAGATGGACAAAGCATGGGTCAATCTACCAAGGTTTCATCATTTTGGCTATTACTTCCATAGTTATAAGTAGTGTGATGCTAAGGGCACATCATTTTCCTCTTACTAATACCACGAATAAAAATAATAAGTACAATAAATTTGATGTACTTCCTAATACCATTATAAACAAATATAAGTATTTATGAATGAGTTTGGTGTTAGGAAGAATGTAGTATAAAATTTTGGTATTAGCAAGAAGAAAACGAGGTGCCCTAGCATCACACTATAAGTATTTAAGAAGGAGTATTAATACATTTTTTGTTTTGTAGAATGACAAGCGAATATAGGCAAGCTGTGGAAAATTTTGTATATGGGCATGTTGCGAGTGAAGGGAATCCCGAAAAAATTAGATGCCCATGTCGTGATTGTAGGAATCTAATTTGGCAAACATCAAGGGAAGTTGTGTCACACTTGATTTGTTTTGGAATGGACCCAACCTATGATATATGGATTTTTCATGGAGAAAAACGGCCATCACAAAATAAGTGAGACAGATACTTATAGAATGTATGTTGATGCGCAAATCTATGATGAGGAGGTAGAAGCCAATGTTGAAGCAAGACATGGGGAAGGTATTGAGGAAATGATGGAGAATGCCGAAATTCCTTTGTATCCCGGTTGTGCAAGCCACACAAAGTTGTCTGCTACAGTACTTCTTTTCAAGCACAAAGCGCGAAATGGTATATCGGACACGGCTTTTACAGAGCTTCTTAAACTTCTAAAGGATATGTTGCCTAAAGAAAACATGCTTCCTGATTCTACATATGCAACAAAGAAGTTGCTTAAGTCATTTGGTTTAGGCTATAAGCAGATACATGCATGTGTAAATGATTGTTGTTTATTTAGAAAAGAGCTTGCAAATAGTGATTTCTGTCCTAAGTGTGGTAAGTCTCGCTGGAAAAAAAACAAGACTACTAAAGATGGGAAGCAAACCAAAATACCTATGAAGGTTTTGAGATACTTCCCACTGATACCAAGACTGAAAAGAATGTTTGCATCCCCAGAAACATCAGAACAACTAAGATGGCATAGCAGTCATAAGAGTGATGATGGTAAATTGCGTCATCCAGTGGATTCTACTCAGTGGGCTACGATTGATAGAATGTATCATTCTTTTGCTTCCGATCCACGAAATTTAAGGCTTGGCATTGCATCTGATGGCTTTAATCCTTTCGGTGATTGGAATTGTGGATATAGTTGTTGGCCAGTGTTTCTTGTTGCTTACAACTTTCCTCCGTGGCTTTGTATGCACAAAGATAATATGATGCTATCTTTGTTAATTCCTGGGCCACGACAACCGGGAAATGACATTGTTGTATACTTGCAACCACTTATTGAAGATTTGAAAAAATTGTGGGATAAAGGGGTGAAAGCGTACGACGCTTACAGTCGTAGTGAATTTAGATTACATGCTATTCTTATGTGGACAATCAATGATTTTCCAGCTTACGGAAATTTAGCTGGTTGCCCTATAAAAGGTAAGAGAGCATGTCCAGTTTGTGGTGTCAATACCTGCTCAATATGGCTACCATTTAGTAAAAAGTGTGCATACATGGGTCATAGACGATTCCTTGAACCTAACCATGAGTATCGTCAACGGAAAAACTTATTTGATGGAACTATAGAGAATAGAGAAAGGCCTCAAATACAAACTGGTGTTCAAATCTTTGATGATGTTCAAGATATTATTAATGATTGGGGGAAAAAATTAAAAAAGGAAGAGAAAGGTGAAAGGAAAAGGAAAAGGAAAACTATGATGAAAAAAGGATGTACAATGTGGAAGAAGAGGTCCATTTTCTTTGACTTGCCTTATTGGAAGGTGAAATTTAACTAGAAACACATTGCTTTCCATTTTCTATTCATGTTTGCTACTTAGTACTTAATTAGTTGTGTTTTGTCAATTTTTAGGCACTTCCTTTGCGGCATAATCTAGATGTGATGCATATTGAGAAAAATATTGGTGAAAGTATTATTGGTACATTGCTTGATATCAAAGGAAAATCAAAAGATGGCCTCAATTCACGCCAAGATCTAGAAGCAATGGGCATTAGAAAAAAATTGCATCCTATAGACATTGGAAATAAAGTATTGCTCCCAGCCGCACCGTGCACCTTATCCGATCAAGAAAAAGAGATCTTTTATAGTAGAATGAAGAACTTGAAAGTGCCTGATGGATATAGCTCAAATATTGGAAAATGTTTTGCAAAAGAAGACAAGATATCAAACCTTAAGTCTCATGATTATCATGTTTTGATGCAACAACTATTGTCCGTTGCATTAAGAGGACTTCTACCTACAGGGATAAGGAATGCACTACTACGACTATGTTCATTTTTTAATGACATATGCCAAAGAGTGCTTGATAGGGATAAATTAGAATTAATGGACTATCAAGTTGCATTAACACTATGTGATCTAGAGAGGTTCTTTCCCCCTTCCTTTTTCGATATCATGATTCACTTAACAATACATTTAGGGAGAGAAGCAAGAATTTGTGGGCCGGTCCAATATCGATGGATGTATCCATTTGAGAGGTAATATTTATTATAAATAATTGACGGTTAAAAGTATCTATAGTTATGAAAGTAACTTGTTTATTCATTTTGGTTATAGATATATGAAAATATTAAAAGGGTACGTTAAAAATCAAGCACGGCCTGAAGGGTGCATTGCTGAGCGCTATGTTTCCGAAGAATGTATGAAATATTGCTCTGGATATATTAAAGATGCATTACAAATTGGAGAGAGGAAAAACCGAAATGAAGTGGAACAAAATGATTTTATACTTGAGGGGCGTCCTATTTCCAAAGGAAAACCTATTACAGTCGATGAGGAGGTGATTAATGCTGCTCATCGATACGTTTTGTTTAATACGGAAGAAGTAGAGCCGTATATAGAGTAAGTATAAGTCCAACTTAACTATGACATACAAAATAAATTAGATCCTTAATTACATTTATGTATGCAGAATGCACAAAGAGGAGCTAAAATGTTTGCATCCTCATCTTGCACAAGACGATTTGGAACTGTCAAAATTGCAATCGAAGACTTTTAGTTTTTGGTTCGGAAAAAAGGTTGATAGCTATATCTTAAAAAACTATTAATGATGAAAGTAATAGATCAACATAAATCTTTATTTAATATATTGTATTTGTCCAGGTTAGAGATGATAGACGTATATCCAATGTCAGCAACATAATAAAATGGCTTTCATACGGACCTCGTTCGCAAATAATTTCTTATTCTGGCTATATTGTTAATGGTCGACGTTTTCATATGAAAGACTTTGAGAAGGCGACACAAAATAGTGGTGTTTCCATTGAGTCAAGTACTGTTTGTGTAGATGGGTCTATTGAAAAAATAATATATTATGGGGTCTTGCGTGAGATTTTCTTGTTGGATTATCGTCAATTTCAAGTTGCCTTGTTTAAATGTGATTGGGCAAATATGTATCGTGGAGTC
The DNA here is from genome assembly GCA_030737875.1 of Allium sativum. Lineage (NCBI taxonomy): Eukaryota > Viridiplantae > Streptophyta > Magnoliopsida > Asparagales > Amaryllidaceae > Allium > Allium sativum. Next base: position 1,631,304 of record CM060919.1, read on the forward strand.
AAAGTTGAAGATGGATTTACATTGGTCAATTTGCATCAATTTCAAAATAAGTTTGAAAGCGACCCGTTTATCTTAGCAACACAAGCGGTTCAAGTTTTCTTCTCTAGAGAAGGTAGTTCTTCAAATTGGTATGTTGTGTTGAGAGCGCCCTCTAGAGGGTTTCATGAATTGGAAAAATACGACGAGGATGAAGAATCAACTAGTAAACCATTGGATGAGTCACAACTTGATGATAGAGACGTAGATAATGGGGATGAAAGTTACGTAAGGGAGGGTTGTAACGGTATTTTGGTATGTTATAAGCATATTTTATTGATTTTTTATTTTATGCATGTTCATATATACCATAAAATGTGTTGTTAGAATGAAAAAAAAGAAAAAAAAATCTGATATAAGATTGACATCTTAGCGTGTATCAAAATAAATTTATTTTCTATTTTATGTTCTTTGCATGTGTATTTTATTTTGTACGTGGTTGTTACAAAGTAGTGCTATATTTAGTGTGATGTTCTAATCCTTTGTAAATCGTTTTGTTTTTTTATAGGTCGACGAGGAAGATTGATCTTGTATTATCGGCGAGGAAGATGGTGCTAGACAAAGGAGAGGTATTCAAGTACATATTGCATTTTTTACCACATGTTTTTTTTTAAGTTCAGCTATAGAAGTTCAAATATTAAAATCAACTTGAATGTATGTACAAATCTTAAATATGGATCTTTTGGATATGTGATTTATGATTTAAATTTTATTTTGATTTAAAGTTTGAACTTTGCTTTTTACAATTTTTATCCCATTGAAAATTTGGCATTTCAAATAGATAAAAAAAAAAATGTAAACAAAAACTTGTGTTTCCTGCCTTTTATTATTATTTCTATCTGTGAAAATTGGCTGAATAAATTTGCAAAATGTAGAGAAATGTTAAGTTATTAAAATATATGTTTTTACAAAACTATTTTATTAACTAATTTTTAGAAAATTCAATATTTAAAGGTATTTTTTCACAAAGAGAACTAAAATCAACATAAAGAATACTGATTAAAACCATCAGAAAAAAAGAATCCATAATTTAAATATCGCAAACACCAGAAATACGGGATACCGAACCAATGTTTCAAAATATCCTGAACTAAGACTGAGAAATACTTGACATTGTTGCAGATAGGTTGATTCCACAAATCTAATTTTGAACGACATGTGAAAAAATTGGAAAACAAAATTGAAAATAAATTTGATGTCTAAAACTGAGTTGCGAACAAACACTAAAGGCCTAATATTGTATCTGGATCAATTCAACACTGAGGAAGAGTGAATGGAAAAATACAATTCTAAAGGAAAATAGAGAAAATGTGAAACAAGAAAAGGTAAAAGGACAAATGACACACTCCAAATGGAAGTGCAACAAGCGTACAAAGCAAAATAATTAGTATTAGTGGCACACGCTTCATGTTTGTAGGAAAAACGATTTATGAAAACATAACACGTTTAAATAATCAATGTCTAATTTTACTTATAATATGGACTATTTTGAACAAGGATTTTTTTTTACATATAGTTAGAAATAGACATAGAAAATTCAAATCGGATCTCATCGTTTATGATTCGATTTACATTTCGATTAAGCGTGCTCTATGTAGAGCTTAAAATCTTACAGATATACACACCATGAAGGTAGCTTAGCAGTTGTTTATAAATGTGCACCATCTCCATCCGCATATTGGTTTTTCCACACAGAACCTGCCTTTCTGTAAGTTGCCCTTTGTATGTTTGTCAAGTTATTTCCTCTGCATTGTTCTAGGTAAAGCTTTACAGCTACGTATTTTCTCCATATCACCCTCCCTCCTACTGCACAAGTCAATTAAACGTTAAGCTATAGAATGACACTCTACTTATGTAATGTGTTCGGTATCTCAAACAATGGACTAAACAACAATCATACGATGAATGTAATGTGATATAATCATTGTAAGTCCAGCTATTCCTATATATGCGGTAACAGTAATAATAAGAATAAGAAAAAGCTCCAGGAACATAAGGGTTACTTCGATCTTATTTTTATTCACTTTTTAAACAAAATCAGGCTTTTATGTGCAACGATTACAAAAACATTCAGATCAGATCAAGGGCCATAAAACCTGAAATTAGATCAATTTATGTTAAGGCAGCTGTGCAATTCAGTTCATCTTTAGTGGATCAAGAAAGAGACCAAAAAACACTTTCAGACACGTTGCTATTATAATACAATGAGATACGTAACATAAATTTCTACTATACACAATTAGGAACATACCAACTGATAACTAAAATTAGGAACATACCAACTGATAACTAAAATTTTAAATAATGTGGATTGATGGTGTACACAAATAGTAGAAATATTGTCACAGTGCATAATTTAAACAATGCCCTGCTTTACTAAATCAAATATAATAAAATAATATGGCTCTAGAAAGCAAAACTGATGGATCTAAAACCAACTAAACTGATGCAAAATACCAGTATATATATGATTCATATCTTACGACACCCAATACTGTTTTTTTCAGACTGAATATGAAAGGCCGACATGTATGCTTCACTGGTAGTAAATAATAATTCATTACTATGGAAACCCTATCCATTGCCTCCGCTGTCGAAACTTCTTTCCGTCCCTCTACCCTTGCCATTCCGTACGGAGAATACTAGGTGTATACTAGGCGTATACTACATTTGACATCGATGTTGATAACATAATATTGATATTGGGAGATAACCGGTTGGAAAAATTAAAAATGAAGTATATAAGTTGTACGTTGACATCAAATGTAGAATTGCATAATACAAATAATTTCACAGTGGATGTTAATTTGAGCACTGAACAAAATAACAAATTATATTGCAGGTTGCTATAAAATTTGCAAACATTAAAATGAGACAGGTTTTCTTAATTATTATTTTTGGTTAAGAAAAAAGATATAAAATGGGAGCATTTATTATGGTATGTTGGCTTTAAACTTTTATTATGATATGCTAGTTAATGGGACAACCGTCCCTTATTATCTGGAATTTTATTTTTACATTTACTGATGTGGGATTTATATTTTCAAAATTGCTATGTTCAGTTTTTTGCTATCATGGAGAATACTAGGTGCATACTACATCCTACATTGATGTTGATGACATAATATTGGTATCGAGCGATGAGCGACTAGAAACAATAAAAATGAATTAAATAAGTTGTATATTGACGTTAAATGCAGAACTGCAAAATATATATAACTTCTCAGGGGTTGTTAATTTGAGCATTGAATAAAATAACAAATTATGTTATTGGTTGCTAAGAAACCTTCGTACATTAAAAAGAGATAGGATTTATTTATATTCTTTTTGTCTAAGAAAAAAATGCATAAAACGAGAGCATTTATTATGGTATGTTGGCTTTAAAAGCAAGTAGATTGCAAACTTGCATTAAGTTAATATAATGTGAGTTGTATGGCAAGTGCTTCACGCGTGATTTATTTGTTTATATGACTTGTATGTTTAACCTATTAACAATAAATAATTTATATGTATATTTTAATGTCAGAATAATATGTTTTTGTTTAATGTTGTAATATCTTATGATTTTTAAATGTGAATGTTCATTTCAATTAATTAATGAAAAATGAATATGTGCATAAAAATTCTTTATTAGATCAGCAGATGAATATGTGCTTAAAAAATGTGCATAAAATGAATATGTGCAAGTAGTTTTCAATAGCTAAAATGAATATGTGCATAAAAAATGGTCCTCATGTGTACGTAGATGTACTTGCGGAGAAGTGGACTCCGTCTCCACCTCATGCCCTTGCCACTTGTGGCTACTTGATCAGCAGATCGGCATCAAGGCTCCTTTATTTCCTTTTTGGTGTCAAGGTGGAATCTAGTGTAGATTTGTCATAATAATTCGATGGATATTTTAATAACCAAATACTCCTTAACGACAATTTTGTGAGTCTGATATAACGATTGGAAAACCCAAAGAATCGGCAGCCACTGATTTGGAAAATCCATTCCTCGGTTACGTTTCAAACGCGATAAGCACATTTACTCCCTACATTTTGATTAAAGACTCTATTCAGCAGCACCTACCAGTATTTATATGCCTTCCGTACGTACATTTTAAACTGAGCACTGGCAAAAAAAAACATTTTTATGTCACTTTTATTTTACCCACTTGTACCCTTGCCATTGCTCAGTGCTCAGTGCTCAGTTTAAAATATAATCATTTCACTGTAGTCGCTTGTATTTTGATGAACAACACAGTTCGTCTTATGATGTTCATGTAGTGCTCAGTTTAAAATATATTGTATGTTCAGCCATTGAAAAATGACTTAAGATTTTTATTTTTTAGCTATTGAAAACTGACTTAAATTTTTTATTTTTTAGAGCTCAAAAATTGCAAGCAAAAGAGCAAAAAAGCAAAGTTTAGCTGCACTTGCAGCTGTTCGTGCTGCTGATGAAAGACCGGTTGGGATTAGAATCAACGAACACCCAGATGGACCACTTCCGTTGCTTCGTGAATTAAATATTGCTATAAGACGATCTCCTCGAAAACATGCTGAATACCCAATACGCACAATTCGCAAACATGGAAGCAACCTTGGCCACACTGCAGAAGGGATGCAGTCCCCTCCTCCTTCCAGTAGCATCCCCGTCGACACTACAAACCAGATACAGCCCCCTCCTTCCAATAACAGCCCCTTCGACAATACAAACCCAGCACAGCCCCCTGCCCGTCAACTACACTTCCATGAAACTCCAGCCAACGATGATTCCAGTCCAAACGAAATTCAACCCGATTCTACTGAAGATCAAAGATTGAAGCAAGCTAGAAGAAAGAGAGGCAGAACGATGATGAAATCATTAGCTATGATACCGGATGAGAAGCCGGAAGTTGAATTTAATGAACGCGGACAAGCAATAGGTGCTAATTCCAAACATTTGTCGTCATATATTGGTACTCTAGCAAGGGAGATGGTGCCTTTTACCATTAGCACATGGAGGAACGTCGGTGACGATTTAAGGGATGATCTGTGGACTTGTATAGAGGTACGTACTGATATTTGACTTGTATACCATATGTCGGCTTTCAATAGTAAATTATGGCTTTCAATAGTAAATTCTGTGAATGATAAATTCTGGCTTGTGTACGATTTGAGGGATGATCTGTGAATAATAAATTCTGGCTTTCAATAGTAAATTCTGGCTTTAAGTTGTATTTAATTTTACTGATTCTATGTTATTTATGTTAGGGAGTACTTATATGTCTCAATATTAAAAGCAACATATTATATGCCTGCTATAGTTCTCTTTATAATGACATATGCATTATGCACATTGCAATACTGTTACATATTATATGTCTCAATATTCAAAGCAACAAATTATATACCTGCTGTGGTACAACATTGCATTTTGCAATACTGTTAGAGACTAATCTGCTGTTTTTTTTTTTTTTTTTTTGTGTGCGCGCAGTCAAGATTCAAGGTAGATATGGTGTATAAGGATTACTTGTTAATGATAATAGGACAGCGGTGGAAGGAGTCGAAATCAAGGTTAGTTGCAGCTATCAAAAAAGCATCTCAAAATCCCGACTCTACCGATACTTTAGCAAGCCTAAAACCGTTCAATATAAAGAGCGATGACGAGTGGAATGCTTTTGTAACTGAAAAATTGTCAGAAAAGTTTGAGGTGGTTATTTTTGTCTTACTGAGTTTAACTGTTAAATATATTACATTTTCCTATATCATATTTACTGAATTGATTTTATAGGCAACAAGCCAAAGATTCAAAAGCATTAGAGAAAAGAATAAAGTTCCACACACCATGAGCAGAAAAGGTTATGCAAGATTGGAAGAAGAAATGGTAAAAAAATATTGTTAAAGCAACTATTATATGTTATCACATGAAAAATTCTGAAGCTGTTAAGCTATTTTTGCAGAAAAAGGAAAAGTCAACATCTACTATCACTAGAGACGAATTGTGGTGCAAAGGCCACACTAGAAAAGATGGAAAACCTCCGAATTCAATTGCTGCCGAATGCATAGTAAGAATAAGTTCAAATATACAATATCAGAAACTGTTGCTATTGTTAACGTAGTTTTAATTTTAATTTCTGAATTTTGGTTGTTTTTTAATTTGTAGTCTAAGATAAACGAGCATCATAATGCCGCAAGTCAGGATTCTCATGGAGCAACATCAGTTACTCAAGATGGCGTGTCGAAGCTTTTTGGTCAGGAGCATGGAGGACGTGTAAGAGGGCTTGGTTTTGGGGTTGTACCATCTCAGCTTCGTATTCGGGGTAGCTCATCAGGTGAAGTACATGCATTGCGAAACCAAGTTAGTGGATTGGAGACCAAAGTACAGGAGCTCACTACGATGTTGATGGTAAGTGTTAATTAGAAATTTATTTTAACGGCGATTTTTCCTGTTTTCCTGTTAATTAGAAACCAAGTTATTGTCGGTTTCCGGTTCCGTTCCGGATATTTCGGAATTTCCGGTAAATTCCCGGTTTGATAATTGCGGTGTGGTTTTCTCATGCTGATTTTCCAGACTGACCCATGTTATTCCATTATAATGCTCCGGTTACGTCGATTATTTGACCAATTGCATTTTCTTTTCGTAGCCAACGGTACCAATCAGTAGTGGGTAATGTTTTAAAACAACTCGGAAAAAACAGTGTGACCAGACCCAGTGCCACTCTAACCCAAACTATTTATCTAGGGGTTTCTGCCATGTATATATATATTCCTCAGAAATCCATTTATCCAGCAGTTTACAGAGCCTACTCGAACATTTTCCTCCTCTCTCTTTATGGTCCTGTTTCTAAACCTTTAGCATTGTTTTTTGGAATAAATATCTGCTTCCAGCTTTCATCTTAAATTGCAACTGTTTGTCACAAGGTTTATTATCATTAGGATTTAGGCTAAAAGCCTTTAGATCCGATTTTTCAACACTCTGCAGAATTCTAGGTATTATGGTAAGCAAAATTTATATTATTCATCAAGCTTGGTTAATTAGTTTTTGGCGTGATTTGTGCTATGTAGAGAAGAATCGTTCGGATTCTCATTGGTTTGTTGTCAAATGGAAATAAGATTTTAACCAGCTACGTCCGACTGATTTCTTCTATCAATTAAATTGAAGTTTATTTAATTTTTTCAACGTTCATCAATTTATTCCTACTCTTTGATTCGGGATCTGTCGGCTATTTCCTATTAGTTCCGGCATTATGTATGAAATAAAGTTATTTTTGTTTGCCTTCGATTTTTTATATTGAAATAAGAATCATTTCAATTTTTTATATTGCAAGACGATGCTAAGATGGTATGAGTCTGAATTCAGTGTGGATATATTCTTACATTGGCCTTCAATCTGATTGCCTTCGATTTGCTTTGTGTTATTTAACTTATTTCGGAGAGTTTTCAAATTAATACCTTAATTCTTCATAGTATGGTTGTATTAAACAAATACTCCTATTTGTGATTTTCGGGATCTGCTAGTGCTGGGTTGCTGATCAATAAACATAGGCTCCAAAATTTTAAAAAGAACCAGCAATCGCCTATGGGCTGTGGCATTTTGCTGCCGTAGAATGGAGCCAATAATAAAAACTTCACCAGAGGTAGAATGCCTTGGATTATTCTCATGATCCTTTGCCACGATATCTGGTTACATTTTAACACTTTTTTCTTTTAATTCTTAATCTCCCAGGTTAAAGAAATAAGACATGGCCGTTTGTACAATGTTTGTTCTTGGACATAACCCATTATGTCTCTACAATTGAAAAAAAATATTAAAAAAAGAGCAAAGCAAAATGCCTTTTTTTTTTCATAATGTGTTTCAAATTTACGGCTTCCCAATTGTGCTAGTTTTATATGACCAAAATCATATTTTGTGCTAATTTTATATGACCTATGTATATGCAATCTTTACAGGATCTAAAAGAAAAGCAAGCTAATGCGGGAAATCCAGCAAATCCTGATCCTAATACGCCTCAGGTACCCTTTTTTATTGGTATAATTGATAAAAAGATGTAACATTTCATTGAAATGCTTTTACCGAACTGTGAAATTTTAGGGTGATTTTAAGGACAGTAAATGGAGGGGGGTTGGGTACTGTTAAACTAAATTACCGCGCATTAGAAGCTGAAGAACTTTTTAACGTAAACTAAATTCAATTTGGAATAACCTTTGTGTTTATACTGTTATCTAAAACATGCTAAAATTGGGGTACTTTATTTTTGAAAGTGAGGTGTTCATCTTTTATTATTATTGTATTCATACAACAGTAAAGGAAATTTATCATTTCTAGATCTTACTTCACATAGTTAATCACTTCCAGTCATATATAAGTGTAGTCAACTAATAATCTATCAAAGTACTCATATCTATACCCACACTAGATTAAATTCAGAGAGTTTGCACAGAGTTTATTCACAAAAGATCCACTGTTTTCATATTTCGTCCAGTTTTTGACATGAAGAACAATTATTTACACATACATATTCACAAACATATATGCATATATATATATGTGTGTGTGTGTGTGTGCACGCGCGCCTGCATCATACTATATTCAATCACTAAGGGTTTAAAAAGAAAGAGTTTGCAGATGTATTACTGTGTTTTTCTATTGTGTTCACTATCTTTACCATTCTCAGGTTTTATAATTACATTCGTAGATTAAACAAAAATAAGGAAATTATTTGTAAAATAAATAAAGATAACAATCCATTACACATAAATTTCATAGATTCAACTCATCCACTCTTTGTTCCCAGCTTAGAAAGACGCTTCTGGTGGTGTTGTTCTGTCGTTAAATCTATTGCATTGTTCTCACAATACAACTGGCAGTAACTGAAACTACTCCACTCAACAGCCATCAAATTAACTTAAACTTAGTCGTGTGTCTTGTCTTTGATTATACATAAGCCTTTGATTATACATAAGTGCTTACTGTCTATGATGCATAAGCCTTGGATTATACATAAGTGCTTACTGTCTTTTGTATTTAGTTCCATGTATTTATTTGCCTCACTTTCTGTTTTTAGTTTCCAGTTCAGATTTTCTAGATTTTTTTTGTTTGCAGTCACACCGTGGAAGCAATACCTTGGCAGTTCAACTGTCTAAACAAAATGGAAAGCATGCACCTGAAAATGGAAAGCAGGCACCTGAAAATGGAAAGCAATCAGCTGAAAATGAAAAGCATCCATCTTAAACTGACGGCAGCAAAACAGAAAAACAGTCTAAGCAGAAAAATCCGGCCAGAAAAACAGCAGTGCAAGCTGATGGAAATGAGGGCAGAACGTGTAAGATATTGAATTGGGAAAAACAAGTTGTTGCGGAAGGAAGAGTGGCATCCACTGATCCAGAAGCTTTGGTGCACTTTAAAAAACTTGGATCGCAAGGCTGGAAAGTTTGGATTGACGTGGCGGTGGATCCAGAAGCATTCTTGTGGAAGCCGAATTCCGCAATGACTACTATTGGAGAAGCTGTTGGATCAACTGTGGCCTGGAATAAAAATTACGTTGCCTTCAGCTAGAGTGCTTTCGTAGGGTATGCTTTCGTAGACATTCCATCTTTCTTATGTACATATTGGGTTAAATCATGCATGTATTATGAAACGGTTATGTTTTTGGTGACACGGTTATGTTATGTATATATTGGGTTATGTTTTTGGTGACACGGTTAAGTTGGTGATGTACTACGTACTTGCGTGTTATGTTGATCGAATATTATGTTAAGTAATATATATAAATGATTCTGTGTACTAATATTTGTTGCATTGAAATGTGAATCATATTATCAGTAATATATATGAATTTGTTTTACTAGTCAGGTCCATGCAAATTACAACAGAAAAAAAAGTTGTAATAATTCATGTTACAACGGTGTGAAAATGTTGTAATATAAATCAATTCACAACGGTGGAAAAATGTTGTAATATCAATGAAATTACAACGGTGCAGACATGTTGTTATATAAATGAACACAACATTATTACAAAATCTACAACAACGGGGATAAAAGTTGTAATATAGTTTATTACAACGGTGATAAAAGTTGTTATACGTATACTCTAACTGTACTATAGTATATACGACAACTTGTAAAAAAATTTATTACAACGGTTGATAACTGTTGTTAAATAATCCTATTACAACGGTGCTGCAACGGTGCAGAAAAGTTGTAATAAAAAATAATATATTACCACGTCTGCATACACGACGGTGGGGGCACCGTTGTAAAATGATATTACAACGGTGTTGCACCGTTGTAATAGGGTGAATTTGTTGTAGTGGAACTTGATCCAAACAGCCAAGAACGTGTGACTCTGAAGAAGGAGGTGAAAGATCTTAGAACAACTAACACTGAACTGAAAACGGCACAGGAACATTTTACTACTGAGAAAGCTGCCTAGGAGAAAGAGAGGGCGAGCTTGAAAGACAATGTTGCTCTTGCCGAAAAAGAAAAATAAGTTTTGAATGATCAACTTGTCCAAGCTGAGGAGCGTGCGGCTCTCACTGAAAGTAACGCCAATAATGCTCTTGAATCGGCCACTGCTGCTGCTGATAAACTTGCTGAAAAAGAGAAAGAGATAGATGGTTTTGAGGAACTATTATTCGACTTCTTTGGTCAAGTCATCAAGACTCCGAGACATCTCTTGGATTCCAGACTATCATGTTACTCTGGCCAATGTATGGGATGCAATTTTCGAAGGCGAGAAGTGGCGGTTGATGGTCGATGAGATTGATGAAAACCAGCAGATGCAGACCTTTCTCAGAGATGAAGAACCTGAGGCTTTGGAGAAAGGAAGACGCTTAATCCAAGAAGAGACCGAGAGGGAGAAGACTAAGCTTAAGGGCAAGAATAAGATTGACGAAGGCTCGATCTCGGCGGTGGAGCCCAAAACCTCTGAGGTTGAGTAATATAACCCTGATGATCCGTTGATTCCCTTGGCTCCAACACCTCCAGTTGTCAGAGCTACCATTACAAATCTGGGCGAGGAGTCGGCTGAAGGTATCTCCATATTCTCCCCACGGTTTGTAACACCCCACGTCCATTAATGTCACTCACAAAGGGACTACATTAACTTCCATGGAGCATTTTAAGTGAATATAGAACAGAAAATCACAACAAGACAGATATAAAGCAGTACTTGAAAATTTAAAACTTTATTTATTGCAGCAGAAGGTAAATATGTTTGGTTACATCATCAAAAACCATAAACCAAAGTCAAGTACATAATATCCATCTTGATAAAACAAAGTACATAATCCCACTACTACAAATGGCCATACAGAAAATGATAGACTGAACTTTACTTCGGCAATCCAAATCCAAGTGCTCCCAAAGAGATCCACATCAAGCTCCACTAGTACTAGTCCCACCCGTAGAACCTGGGGGGAGGGGGGGAAGGAAGAAAAGAGGTGGAAACAAAGGGGGTCAAACATAAAGTCTGGCGAGTGCGATAACTCTAACAACATAATTATTAAAGCAATATGATAAGATATAAGCTGGAGAATAAGGTAATGACTGTGTGAACCACATGGGTATGGCAAGGCAATCAAGAGAAACAAAGGTAACGTAAATGGCGCTTCCTAATCTATATAGGATAATTACTATACTCTACCGTAATGTACCATACTGTACTGTACTAACACTAACTGCACCCCTACTAGTCACTCTAGAATTTTGATCCCTCTTGGCTAAATAAATCGACGATAGCTTCGTTTACTACTAGATGTACCCACTATCCTCCATGTTTAACTGTATATCTCTAGTTGCTATCATAGGTACCCAGCGTGTACCTATCCCTACTAGATGTACCCCTTCATTAAGTAATAATGGTAATTCTATGTACTCCTAGCTGACGTCATAGGTGTCGCCTGCTCCTATCTCCACTAGGTGTACCCCCTTAGTAATTATTAATAATAGTGGTAGCTTCGTGTACCCCTAGATGACTACATAGGTGCCGTCTGCTCCTATCTCCACTAGGTGTACCCACTACCATGCCCCATTCGATCGGCTCCCTAACTCGTAGATACCCGTGCTGGCCCCACAGTGTGGTGTATCACTCCCCAAAGTGGCAACCCGATACAACCAAGAATGCACGGCTTATACCTACACGATGCAACAACGTCTTACCTACCCGCCCAGGTCCACACATCCATATGAACCCGTTGGACTTGCGTTGCCACCGCTAACCCGGTTTGGCCTCTTACAGTCAAGCCCAGTATGCGTGTCCTATCCTCGACTTGGGTCGAGCCCACAAAGATACGTATGGGTTACTGGTTGAAATGGGCCCCTATGACTTGACACAAGCTATCCACCTAAGCCTGGTCCCCACTAGTATTTCCCACTTAACCCCACTTCTTATTTATGTTTCAATTACATGTTTCAATCTTGGTTAAGGGTTTCTATTAGTAATTCCACATGCCACCCAAGGCACCCAGTTAACCCCTATGTCCTACTTACATGTTTTACCTTGGTTAAGTGTTACTAATCGTATTTCCTCATGCCACCCAAGGCACCCACTAGATTCCACAGCCACCCAAGGCACCCACTTAACCCCCTCATGTCCTACTACATGCTTATCTGGTTAAGTGTTTCTTAATTCATTAAGACCGTTACCTCATAAAGACCTCTCACATTAGACTGACATTTGTGGCAGCTGGATTTGCCGGGCGGGTCCAGGCAGTCTTACACCACAAAAGAGCCTAACCTCGTGTCTTTACAACTGTTACGTATTTAGTTTATGCCTAAGACCTCTCACATTAGACTGACATTTGTGGCAGCTGGATTTGTCGGGCGGGTCCGGGCAGTCTTACACCACAAAAGAGTCTAACCTCGTGTCTTAGACGATTAATTACTCCTAATTAATCATTCCCCAAATTGAATTACTTTCCCTATTCAAATTATCAATCAATTCCAAATTTAACGATGTCCATAATTGACTCAATTATGTCCATCCATTTATGGTATGTAAAATCATACCCATTTTCACCACAATTATATTTTATGCCTTTTAGGGCATTTATGCTCATCTATTTATGGTATATAAATTATACCAATTTCATTACTAATTAATTTTATTTCTTAAAATTAATTACATGCCTTTTTAGGCCATTACATGCCAATTTAATATTATCCCCTTCGTACCCCCGTCAGTTGTTTGCTCAACATGACATATTCATATTAGACTAGCAATTAGTCTAATACTTAAAAAAAAGGAATAAACGTCACAAATTCACATACACACAATAATAGATCTAATTTGCATCAAACTTGCAATTAAGAATTTCAACATACTTGCATAGTCTTTGTATTATCAAGGATCAAAAATCATAGATCTAAAAGGTGTGGGGTTGCATGTATGAACATAATTTTACAACCAACTAGCCTAAGTAATTATCACAAATTTACATAAACTGTGTATGTCGTCAACCTAAACATAAAGGTGTCATCTTGCATAACTATGGATCCAATAAAGGTGTTAACTTGGGTAAACTATGGATCCACATAAAGGCATAAACTTTCATAACTAGGCATGTCATAGATTCAACATAAAAATGTCAACTTGAATATGGATCTAAACTTTAAAGGTGTGAACTTGTATATATACATATGAATCCAATTATCACTTAAACTTGCATATGAACATAATACCTATACGAACTAGCATATGTTCCACATCCATATTCGCATAAAAACTAATGTTATAAACCTAGGTGGTTGGATTATAAAAAGGGATTCATTAACACAAGTTAACATCATGAACTACTAGCATATATTTTAGATCCAAACTTACATAACGTCATATACAAAACTTGCATAACATCATATATAAAACTAGCATAACATCATATATGAAACTAGCATAACATCATATGTAAAATTTGCATAACATATGTGAAACTGGCATAACATCATATATAAAACCTTCATAACATCATATAATATGAATCAAGTTAACATACATGATTAAACATATGAATTAGATTCACAACCACAACTTATAATCCAACGTATATCACATCATAACTGATTTAGCAATTATTTTGTTAAGGTGATCGAACTCACAACTCATAAGCAGTCTTGAGTTCTGAATTCTGATTTCAGGAGTTGAATTTGCGCTCCTTTGATGAAGATTCGTTGTTAGGGTTGAGTAGTTCTGATTTGGTTGTTGTTCTTCCTCTTAATTTTGGTGGCGGCTGCTCTAGGGTTCAAGACAACAGCATGACGACCAAAGATTTAGTTTTAGTTCTGATTTAGGGTTTGAGTCTATGGGTCTTTTTATGGAGTTATGAATTAATTTAAGCCGTCGGATGTTCTTAGGGTTAATCAAAACCATTCAGTCCAGATTAGAACTGTCCAGAAACCCTAATGACTCATTAACTAGTCAGAAATGACTCAGCACTGACTCACCGTTTGAACCAGATGGCTGTGCAGGTTTTCTCTCGGCCTGGGCGCATTTGGGAAGTGCACCAATGCAAATTTGTACTAGCGCACTTCCCAAGTGCGCCAGTGCATTTTTTTTTCAAACTTCGTTCGTCCATATCTTCTTCATACGGTATCCGTTTTACGCAAACTCGGACTCTATCTCAAGCAGAATTCCGAGACGAACACAATGGAACGACCCATTTCCCTTAATTCCCACATTTGAAATTAAGTATTCTTAAATTTAGTTAATCTGATTATTCGAAAATTCGGGGTGTTACATAGTTCGTCAAAGCAATTATAACTTGGCGTTGTTTCGCTAGACAGATAAATGAAATGGTAACATCCTTTCCCAATTCACTAACATTAGCTTCTCATAATATAGGTGTCAAACCGACTGAGAAAAGTGCAGAAGAGAAGGCAGTAGGAGAAAGTTGATGTCCCCTCGGGCACTGATGTTGAAGTCTCTGAGACTCCAAAGCAAACCGAGGGTACAATAAGTGAAAAGGTCACTGTGTCACCTGTGGTATCCGACACCGATGCTTCTGCGGATGCTGAGGTTATTGCGGCTTTGCAAGAACTGTGGGTGGTCATGGAGATGAAGTTGTCATCATAGATGAAGTCAAGGATGATGATAATGAAACATTGGCTGGCATGCAGGCTAGGAAAGAGAAACAGTTGGCTCTTAAGAAGGAGGAACAGGACGCTGTATACGTGCCCCCTATCTCCGAAATTGATCCCAAAACTGGGTTGGTTATAAGATTCTCCTCCAAATCAATAACTGCTCAACTCGCCTCCCAGCCTTCCAACCTTCCTCAAGATAATCTTATCGATAAGAGGAAGAGGAAAAAGGGTGATTGCTCTGATGCCGACAAGGAGGAGCTGGGGAAACAGAAAAACGAGAAGATGTCAAAATCGTCTCCCAAGCATAAGTAGGATGCAGTTTAGTCCGTATTTTGCTTTTAGACTTTCCACTAGCCATGAAATGTAATTGTGAGACTGGCCCTCACTTTTTTTTTTAGCTTTTTCGTCTTGTAAGCCTGCATCTAATGAATGAAAATTTGTTTCCGTTGCCTTTAATTTAATGTGCAATACAGTGATTCCAAGTTCCTTGCATCTCTGTGCAACATCTTGAGCTGCAAGCATGGCAGCATAAGGGGACGATTCATCTCTGTCAGTCTTGACTTTCATCCCACCTGTGATACAGACAAGAGTTTCCCTTCCAGAAAAACCAGTCACATGAAAGAGGAACTAAACTCGCATACCTGCAAGTTTAACTTATCGCATTTAGTCACAAACATTTAAATCGTAACTAAGTTTAAATCAAATCATGAAGCATTGTAACAAAAATTCAAAATTTCTATAGTAATTGCACAAATATGTGTATATACATGCCCCCAATCAATTATCAATATGATGCCTGGCCAGGGCTTATTGGGTATTGATTAGAGCCATATGTGTGCTATTTTCGAAAAGAGATAGAAACAAACGATCCCGATTCTTCGGTGGGATAGGAGTTCTTATGGCGCTAAGTCCCTAGCACCTTTATACTCTCCCGATCCTTCAACGGGTTAGAGTTCGAGCTCGGTTCTTATTTTGCTCACCGATCCTTCAGCGGGGCAGAAGTTCTGGGGGCGCTATGTCTCTAGCGCCTTTATACTCTCCCGATCCTTCAGCGGGGTGGAGTATTATCAAGGCGGTTTTGTCATGGTGCACCTTCATGCCTTAGGGACGTTATCTTCACGTCCTTTATACTCTCTCTCCAATCTCGAGAGTTAGAGTGCGAGTAGGGGTGTGATTTACCTCGCTGCACCTTCTAGATCTTTGGTTATCGTTAGCCTTCCAATCTGATAGATGGTACTTTGAATTATGTGTTCCGAGATCGCTGCATAGTTTATAACAAAATTCAAAGTGGTAATGATTTATATTAATCAAAATAAAGGATCAGATAAGAAATGGTGCTGTAAAGGTAAATGACACACGATATTTTTATAGTGGTTCGAACGAATCATGACCTACGCCCACTTTATAATCTTTTGTTCAAGTAACCAGACTGTTCTAGGCAAGTCGAGCCTTTTTACATGGTCCTAGAAAACAAAAGAATAAAACTAACAATTTCACGTCAGATAAAGCCGCAAATGCTGGGCGTTCCACACTCTGGGGATTTCATCTCCATCCACGGTTGCTAGCTTGAAGGTTCCATTATTGAACCTTCGTTGAATGGAATAAGGTCCTTCCCATTTCGGGTCCATATGTGCTGGGGGTGGAAAGACGCGTTTCAGAACCAAATCTCTGGGTTCAAAGCTTCAAGCTCGGACTCTTTTGTTGTAATGCCGAGCTATTTGTTGTTTATGCCTCAAGGCACGTAAGTCGGCTTTGTCCCTTTTCTCTTCAACCATGTCCAGGGATTCAAGGAGCAGCTCATTGTTGGTCATTGGGTCATAATAAGTGACTCGATGAGATGGTACTTCTAACTCGATCGGGATGACTGCTTCGGCTTCGAAAGCGAGGGAAAAGGGTGTGTGACCTGTCGCCGACTTGTATGTTGTCCTGTAGGCCCACAGTGCCAACGGTAATTCATCAACCCATATGGCCTTGGCCTGCTTCAACCTTTTCTTCAGAATGGATTTAATCACTTTGTTCGCCGCTTCAACTTGTTCGTTCGCTTGCGGATGTGCCACAGAGGTGTACCTTTTCTCGATGTGGTATTTATGGCAAAAATCTGTGAACTCAGCGCTATCGAATTGGGTTCCATTATCGGTTATGATGACTTTTGGAATCCCAAACCGGCATATAATGTTCTTGACGACAAAATTGATCACTCGCTTGGTTGTGATTGTGGTCAATGGCTCTGCTTCTACCCATTTAGTGAAATAATCCACGACCACAATAGCAACTTTGCTCCGCCCTTTTCCATGGGAAGGCTCCCAATAATGTCAATCCCCCACATAGCAAAAGGCCACGGGTTCGTCATTGTCTTCAACTGGCTAGGTGGCACCCTAGGTATCTTGGAGAATTTCTGACAAGCGTCACAACGTCGTGCATACTTGGCTGCATCCTTGTTTATGGTTGGCCAGAAGTAGCCATACCGCAATATCTTCTTTGCCAGTGTTTTCCTTCCAGTGTGATCGCCACACTCGCCTTCGTGGACCTCTTTCAGCACACGCTTGATGTCATCAAGAGCGATGCACCAGAGGAGGGTCATCGAGAAACCTTGTCTGTACAGGATTTCACCTTGCAACACTTACCGGGAAGCCTTTCGAATAACTGCACGCCTCTCACTTTTCTTTGTAGGAAGCGTCCCATTCATCAGAAAATTCTTTAGAGGAGTCATCCATGACTCCCTTTCAGGTTCAATCTCTAGTACCGGATCAATTTCCATCTGATCTATGCTAGGGAATTGTAGCACTTCAATCGAGACTAGCTCCGAATCTTCAGGATTATCAGAACTAGCCATCTTCGCTAACTTGTCTGCCTATTGATTCTCCTCTAGAGGAATATGAGATATACTGTGGTGATCAAAATCATCCAGCAGCTTCCTTACTTTTTCCAAATATGATATCAGCCTTGGACTTTTGGCCTGAAACTTCTCATTAACCTGGTTCACGACTAAACCGGAGTCGCAAAAGATATCTAGCTTCGTTATCCCCAATTCCTTCGCAAGCTTCAGCCCGGCAATTAGAGCTTCATACTCGGAGTCGTTATTAGTGGCGTGGAACTCCAATCTAAGAGCATAGTATATTGACCGTTTTTCTGGAGTTTCGAGCACCACTCCGACGCCAGATCGTTTGTCGTTTTTAGCTCCGTTAGTGTACAGTTTCCAGGCATTAGGGTCAAGGAGTAGTTTCGGCGGATCTTCTTCTCGGTTTACTACATCATCTTCTGGGATGGTAAATTCTGCTATGAAGTCCGCAAGCACTTTCCCCCTTATCGATCTTCGGGGTTGGAAATTCAAATCGAACTGACTTAGCACAATGTTCCACTTGAGTAGTCTTCCTGATGGTTCTGGTCTTTGTAGAACTTGTTTAAGCGGGTGATCAGTTCAAACAGTAATGGGATGAGCCTGGAAGTAGTGGCAAAGCTTCCTAGATGCGATCAGCAAACTATACGCAAGCTTTTCTATTCTTGGTAGTTTCTCTCAGCTGCCACCAATTTCTTACTCACATAGTACACTGGTCTTTGCACCTTATCTTCCTCTCTTACCAAAGCCGAGCTGATCGCGTGGGATGACACCGCCAAGTACACAAATAAATCTTCGTGATCTACGGGCTTAGACAGCATTGGGGGTCTCTCCAAATGATTCAATAGGTTCTGGAACGTTTCTATACAATCGGGACTCCATTTAGAGTTGCGCTGCCCCGCTTTATCACCTCGAAAAACGGGATGCATTTATCTGTACCTTTGGAAATGAATCTACTCAGCGCCGCCACTTTTCCAGCGAGGCTTTGGACATCCTTAATCTGCTTTGGTTCTTGGATATTTCGGATTGCTGCAATTTGATCTGGATTGATCTCGATCCCACGCGAGCTGACGATAAATCCTAGGAATTTTCCAGATGCTACCCCAAATGAACATTTCAAAGGATTCAGTTTCATCCTATATTTCTGAAGAATCCCAAACATTTCTGCTAAATCGATAGTATGGTCGGATGACTGTCTGGACTTTACCAACATGTCATCAACGTATACTTCCATCGTTTTCCTAATTTGGTTGTAGAACATTCTATTCACCAATCGCTGATATGTAGCACCGACATTCTTCAAACCGAAAGGCATCACTACATAGCAGTATAATCCCAAATCTGTAATAAAGATGGTATGCTCTTGGTCTGGGACGTGCATAGGGATTTGGTTGTACCCCGAGTAGGCATCCATAAAAGAGAGAAGCTCATGACCCGCCGTCGAGTCCACCAGTTGATCAATTCTAGGTAACGGAAAACTATCCTTTGGGTAGGCTTTATTCAAGTCTGAGAAGTCAATGCATGTACGCCACTTTCCATTGGACTTCTTCACCAAAACCGGGTTTGAAATCCAGTCCGGATATGTTGAGTCTCTGATGAACCCGTTACTCCTCGGTTTTTTGACTTCTTCTTTCAAGGCTGCGGACCTCTCTGGTCCAAGCATTCGTCTATTCTGTTTGACTGGAGGATGCTTCGGATTGATACTTAACAAATGACTCATAATTGAAGGAGAAATTCCACACATGTCAGCGTGGGTCCAGGCAAAAACATCCTAGTTGGCTTTCAGGAAATCCGTCAATTCTCTGGCTCGTAGAGGATCCAACTGGGATCCAATCTTCAGGACCTTCTCTGGGTCGCTATCATCGATGGGTACATCCACAGTTGTTTCATTGGGAGTCGGCAGAACCCTAGGCTCTTCATCCTCTCTGGGATCTATGTCCTCGAGCAACTCTCTGGGCGACTCTCCTTCAGTTATGTTCTTTAGTTGCTATGACGTTCCCTCCCGTGCAGGGGAGGAAGCGCCTTGTGTCTCGACATCTCTTCCTTTGCGGAGCAATTTTAACTTTGCAATGTAGCATGCTCATGCAACAACTTGATCTCCTCTGACCTATGCCAGCATCCGTTGGGAATTTCAACAACAGGCACCAGGGTGCAATGCAGGCCCTGAATTTGTCTAGGGCCGGTCCGCCCAAAAAGGCATTGTACGGTGACTCAATATCCAGGACTACAAAGGGGAGGATTCTCACTCTCTGGCGTTCTCCTTCCCCAAGGGTTACTGACAGTTCCACGTATCCCATCGGAGTGGTTGAGGCTCCGTTAAATCCACGCATCCAACCATCACATGGTTTCAAATCCTTCGGCTCGAGTTTCATTTGGTCGAATGTTTTCTTGAACAGAATGTTGACCGAACTCCCGTTATCCACTAGAACTTTATGGACTATAGCCGGACCGATGGTGACGGTGATCACTAATTGGTCTTCAGTTGGGGAGTGGACTCCAGTACTTTCTCGCTCGCGAAATATGACATCGTCGGACATCGTCTTTTGTTGCTTAACCAGGGCGTTATCCTCGGAGTTGCTACATTCTCCTACTTCGAGGTGTTGTTTAACCGCGTTCACATACTGATCCATCACCTTGAAACTATGCCCAGCTAGATAAAGACCTCCGACTATAGTGTTGATGAAGAGGTTCTTTCCTTTCTGTTGAGCCGTTGGTCTAGAAACGGGTTGGTTTTTGGTTCTGGTTCGGGGCCTGTACAGCATGCCCCCTGTCCTTGGGAGTCACCCTGTATTCATCAAGCTTTCCTTCCCGGAGTAGCTTTTCAACCACATCTCTCAAGTGACGACATTCGTTCGTGGAATGACCATGGATCTGGTGAAAAAGACAGAATTTTCCAGTTTCACGTTCCTTTTCTGTAGAATCTCTCAGAGGAGGCCTTTTGTATTGGAGGACATTTAATGTGTCCAGGAAGATGTTCTCCAACGTATCATTTAATGGTGTGAAGCTCTCAAATGGTCTTAGCCGAGATCTTCTCTGAGGGTCATTCCCTCGATTTCTCTTCCGATTATTGTTATTATTATTCCCCGATTGACGACCATTTCCTTGATTCTTGGTCCCAACATTGACTTCAACCTTTCCTGAGCTATCTCCCGTCTGCTTGATGGCCACATTGCTTTGGATATCTTCCTTATCAGTAGCCTTCCTTTGTCTGTTAGCGTATATCTCCTCCTGACGTAAGAGAACATTGGCTTTTTCATAAAATATTTCTCTAGTCAAGGGTGGCTTGCCGGCTAGATATCTTCCAAACTTGGTATCTTTGTCGACTCCATCGATCTGGGCCATCAAAACAGTTTTCTCATGAGGATCTTTGACTTCTGTGACAGCCAAGTTGAAACGATCCAAGTACGACCTCAGGCTTTCGTCTTGTCATTGTTTAATAAGATACAACTCAATCACATTCTTAGATCTCTGAGCGTGAAGGCGGAATTGGTTCATGAATCTTTCACTCAATTCCCTGAAACTGGATATTGACCGTGCTGGTAAGCGGGTAAACCACAATAATGCCACATCTTCCAGGAATATAGGGAATGCTTTACATTTTACCGCGTTTGTAGCTGCAGCGGCATTCATTGACCAGGAGTATCGCATTAGATGCTGGATTGGGTCAGTTCTGCCCGCATAGCGATTCGTGGTTGGCATATTGAAGCGCCTCGGGAATGTAACCTCCAGTATGTCGTTAGTAAAAGGCATATGACTACGATATATGCCCCAATCTTCGTTCCTCTGTCCATGGCTATCTACCATGATTTGCCTAAGCATTGCTTCAACCTCTGCATGAGTCAGGGTAGATTCAGGATCGGCACTTCTTGTCCGACGGGCCCCTCCATCATTTCTTTGATGTGCTGCTGCAAAGTCTAGGACCTGAGCAGAACTCCCTTGCCCCTATTGCCGCAGTCGATCATGCGACGAGCGGGAGGAATGGGTTGATTCTAAGCAGGGTCGATGACGTTTCCGTTCCTCGGTGGTAGAGCGGGCTCATTTAAGTTACGGTTACTAGTTCCCTGATTAAGCGCCTCTTCTTCTCGAGATGGAAGTGACCCAAATCGAAGTTGCTCTATGTTCTCAGCCCTTTCTAACGGGGCCATCGTCGGTTCCTTCGGGGCTCTTCGGACGAGGATGAGTATTCTGGGGTAGGAGGAAGAGAAGGAGGAGAGACCCTCTGCCTTATAAGATCATCAAGCCTCCTATCCATAGCAGTTAGATTCTGTCGCAACACTGAACTCTCTTGCCTCCGAGTGGCTAACTCGTCATATAACTTGTCCCACATTTCAATAATGCGAGATAAATCTCCTTCATAGAAGGGGTAGAAGGGTTGAATTGATCATCAACATCTTCTCTTATACGTAGAGAACCTGAGCCAGGTCGAGCAGAAGTACCGGCACGAGCGGTACGAGCCATAATTTCTTTTCCAGGACGAGTAGTGGTCTGATTGTCATTCCGGATCGTAGTTACCCTAGGCTGATGGCTCATGGTACCCTCTTGATATCGGTTTATGGTGGTTCCCTGGGATCGGATCACGGAAGGATTAGTAGGAAGGATGGTGACGTTATCTTGATATCGGGTCGTAACGCCTTCAGCTACTCGGATCGCGATGCCTTCATTGGATCGGATCGCCCCCTCCTGTCCACGATCCGGGGATAGAACTTCGACCTGCTCCTGAGCGCTCTCTTCCACAGCTTCGTTTGCTTGCGAAACTCATACTTCTTTAGATTTCTTTCCAGCCATGATATCTGAGCTTTACTGAAATCTTCAAAAATCGAAACAATGGAGTTTTGGACTGTTTACTTCAGACTTGAATATCCAAACAATAGAGCAACAATCCAATATGCTGAGACTTCGGTTCTCAGTGAAAGCACCAAAATGTTAGATCCAAAAATGGCTCTAACACCCAAATTGTTCAAATCTATCGAGAATTATATCTAGAAAATGAAGGAAAAAGCAGAAAACACACAAAGTTTATAGTGGTTCGGCGTTAACGAGCCTAGTCCACTTTATATCTATGATTATACTTAAGATTCGAGTACAATCAATGATTTCTCTCTCAGTCTCACTCTTACAATGTTGATTCACTCAGTAAATTCGAGATAATTCTGAATAGAAATAATGGAGGTATGCTAATGGTGGAATCAGAGCTCTGAATTGCCAAAAGATCCTGAAAAATGCCACGTCTGGAGCTATTTATAGGTGATTTCTGTAGGCGGATAGCAGTCATATGTGGCACAAATCCCGAAGATGTCGGATTGGTTCGTGACTTGATGGAGAAACAGTCAATATGGCCGTTATGGACAGGTGTCGTGAGATCCTATACTCTCGGATCGTGAATGACTTGGTCATGGCCTTCACCTCTCAGCTTCAGGGATCAAATCGGATCGACCTGGTGTGAACGGATCAGATCGGATCGTGGTTATGGGGGGGGGGGGGCGATCGCGAACCGTGGAAGGTGCCACTTCATGAATAAGACTTCGTATTAGACTTGTGTTTGAATCTTTGTGGCTTGGTCCAAAAGCTAGCCAACACAAATTGACAACATTATCAAGTTTTCTCCAAAATGGATGGATAGATGATAATATTATCAACATATTCTCTTGTTATAATTGAACGATTTCATATGCACAAGGATGGCCATGTGTTCGTTTAATTATGCAACCACATTTGGAAATATCTAAACCAGTATTTTAAGATATTTTCATTTCCTCGCCAATCAGATATAGTGCATGATGTGATACAAATTCTCTTACATTGTTGGAAGATATTATATGATGGTCATGCAAACAAGTACTTGCTGATTTATGAAGAGAAGTTTTGATGGTTATATGTTGTGTTATTACTAATCTATCGATCATAATCAAATTTTGGATCAAAGTATCTTGTGAAGAATCCATATCTCTTCAATGATGAATGTTGTGATTCTACTCTATTGTTTGTACGATTTCCAAAATGTCTCACATTATTTGTCCATGCGGTTGCAAATTTCTCTTTAAATGGTATAATCCAACTATCCTCGATATAGAATATGAGATCTTTCAGGTTAGCATTCTTGTTTTAAAAATATATCCACACTTCATTGAATGACTTCCAGGTTCATCAATTAATCTATGAAATTGTTGAATTAAATCATTCCACTCATCTTTTGTTTTAAACTAATTTCCCCCTTTGCTTCAACGTTCTTTGATATACGAAATATACATACTAAATGTGAGGTAGCAGGAAATATCGCATGAATGACATTCATTAAGGATTTTTCTTGATCATTGATAATTACAGATGGAGAACAATTGGTTGGACCAAGAATTTCATTTAAACGTTGCAAAGCCCATATGCAGTTGTCAATCATTTCACGATTAAGAAAAGACGGTGCAACTATGAATGTTTTCCATGTAGATGTAACTCCTGCTATCTCTAATAAAGGTCTGCCGTGACGGTTAGTTTTATAGGTGCAATCCATAATCAAAACATGCGTAAGACATCTAATAAGTATTATGGAATATGGATGTGTAAAAAATAAATCTAACACCTCTTCTTTATTTTCAACTCTTCGATGAAATTCAATATACTTTTTTTCATCCAACATATACAACATTTGTTACATATAAGTCCTTCCTTTCATTTCAGTGAGTCGATGTTTAGAATTAAAATTGTAGATCGTTTGAATCGAAGAGGCAGTATTTGGTTTTTTTTTGAGAATGCAGAGCACTTTCCTTGGTTTTACACCACATGCACACAATTCGGTTACTTCGATCTCTTCTTTTGTGGTAAGTCTACTAACATATGAATGTCCTTCAAAATTTGTACTTTTTCGACCCGATGATTAGGAAATCCACAAACAACTTCTACTCTCCATTGATCTAGCATTCACAGTTTAACTACTTTCAATAAGAAAAGACAACCTCATTTTTTTGTTCTTGTGTTTTTTAGCCTTCATCAATTTATTTTCTTTGCAAACATGCTTTATGGTATGCATGCCTAAATTATACTTATAAAAATCCATTCAACTTCATAATTTTAATTTATATAGTTCTCACAAATTATCATTCTTAAATAATTCATATCCACATAAAGAGGACCTTTATTATTTCATAAACAACCTTTTACAATTAAATTGATATTCCAAAAATATATATTCAAAACTAAATTATTTTTTTCAACCTTCTTGGATTAAAATTTAACAATTTTGAAATATCATGCTTATAGTCGATAAAGTTTATATGATGCTTATCAGGGAATCATTTATATTTCAACATACATATCATATTTTGTCCTGCTAACAAGATTAATTTCTTAAATCGACCTTTTAAGAAAAAATTAAAATTTTATTATAAGATAATTATGAGTTATTTACACTTATAATTTCAATTATGACTATTTTACTCAAAATATTATTCTACTTTGAAATAAATGTGCCTTTGTTTGTATGGATATTGAGGAGAGTATGCTAGTTAGCAATGCGTATCGGTAAGTGTTTATGCTTAAACACCTCCACTAAAATGCTTGAACATCTTAAATAAGCCAAATGTATGGCAGAAGTCTCGCCTGTGAGTGAGATGCCAAGTAATTTCATTGTTTTGCACCCCGATGGGTCTAAACATATTGTTAAGGTCATCTACCTATGAAAACCTTATGTTTGTAATGCATGCAATGTATTTGGACATGAAACATCCATCTGCAATTACACAGTTGTAGTATTTCTGGTCTTGACTGGGATAACATTTGAAATAATTCAAAGAAAAAATGTAATGATATCTCTGTGCTAAGTCTGGTCAAGGATAATGGCAAGAGAGTTGAATTTAATGGCAGGAGTAAGAAGCTAGTGTGGAAAAAAATCATTAGGAGAAAAATCAATCACAGGCAATTTGGGTTCATGAGCAAACTGGGGGTAGAGCAGCCATTTTGCAAGTGATGAGGCTAGAAGGAAACAACAGCAAGAAATTTGGTAATTTGAACTTAAATACTTCTAATATGTTTCGGGTACTTGATCAAATATATTAAGGAATTAGATGTAGTGAAGGTGGAAGTGTTACTGTTCAGGATGAAATAGTTATTGCTGCATATCCAGTTAGTGAATCTGGCCGGGAAACAATAGAATGTGAGGTGCAAAATAGTGTTTTCACAAGAAATGCTTGTTAAAACACCTTAAATGATTATTCGGTAGATGTAACGAACCTTGATAAGGATAGAGCAGTAAGTGGTAATTGTAACACCCCACGTCCATTAATGTCACTCACAAAGGGAATGCATTAACTTCCATGGAGCATTTTAAGTGAATATAGAACTGAAAATCACAACAAGACAGATATAAAGCAGTACTTGAAAATTTAAAACTTTATTTATTGCAGCAGAAGGTAAATATGTTTGGTTACATCATCAAAAACCATAAACCAAAGTCAAGTACATAATATCCATCTTGATAAAACAAAGCACATAATCCCACTACTACAAATAGCCATAAAGAAAATGATAGGCTGAGCTTTACTTCGGCAATCCTAATCCAAGTGCTCCCAAAGAGATCCCAATCAAGCTCCACTAGTACTAGTCCCACCCTTAGAACCTGGGGGGGGGGGGGGAAAGGAAGAAAAGAGGTGGAAACAAAGGGGGTCAAACATAAAGTCTGGCGAGTGCGATAACTCTAACAACATAATTATTAAAGCAATATGATAAGATATAAGCTGGAGAATAAGGTAATGACTATGTGAACTACATGGGTATGGCAAGGCAATCAAGAGAAATAAAGATAACGTAAATGGCGCTTCCTAATCTATATAGGATAATTACTATACTATACCTTACTGTACCATACTGTACTGTACTAACACTAACTGCACCCCTACTAGTCACTCTAGAAATTTGATCCCTCTTGGCTAAATAGAACTATGATAGCTTCGTGTACTACTAGATGTACCCACTATCCTCCATGTTTGACTGTATATCTCTAGTTGCTATCATAGGTACCCAGCGTGTATCTATCCCTACTAGATGTACCCTTTCATTAAGTAATAATGGTAATTCTATGTACTAGTAGCTGACGTCATAGGTGCCGCCTGCTCCTATCTCCACTAGGTGTACCCCCTTAGTAATTATTAATAATAGTGGTAGCTTCGTGTACTCCTAGCAGACTACATAGGTGACGTCTCCTCCTATCTCCACTAGGTGTACCCACTACCCTGCCCCATTCGATCGGCTCCCTAACTCGTAGATACCCGTGCTGGCCCCACAGTGGGGTGTATCACTCCCTAAAGTGGAAACCCGATACAACCAAGAATGCACGGCTTATACCTACACGATGCAACAACGTCTTACCTACCAGCCCGGGTCCACACACACACATGAACCCGTTGGACTTGCGTTGCCACCGCTAACCCGGTTTGGCCTCTTACAGTCAAGCCCAGTATGCGTGTCCCGTCCTCGACTTGGGTCGAGCCCACAAAGATACGTATGGGTTACTGGTTGAAATGGGCCCCCATGACTTGACACAAGCTATCCACCTAAGCTTGGTACCCTCTAGTACATCCCACTTAACCCACCTCTTATTCATGTTCCAATTACATGTTTTAAATTTGATTAAGGGTTTTCATTAGTAATTTCACATGCCACCCAAGGCACCCACTTAACCCCTATGTCTCACTTACATGTTTTACCTTGGTTAAGTGTTACTTATCATATTTCCTCATGCCACCCTAGGCACCCACTAGATTCCACATGCCACCCAAGGCACCCACTTAACCCCCTCATGTCCTACTACATGTTTATCTGGTTAAGTGTTTCTTAATTCATTAAGACCGTAACCTCATAAAGACCTCTCACATTAGACTGACATTTGTGGCAGCTGGATTTGCCGGGCGGGTCCGGGCAGTCTTACACCACAAAAGAGCCTAACCTCGTGTCTTTACAATTGTTACGTATTTAATTTATGCCTAAGACCTCTCACATTAGACTGGCATTTGTGGCAGCTGGATTTGCCGGGCGCGTCCGGGCAGTCTTACACCACAAAAGGGCCTAACCTCATGTCTTAAACGATTAATTACTCCTAATTAATCATTCCCCAATTTGAATTACTTTCCCTATTCAAATTATTAATCAATTCCATATTTAACGATGTCCATAATTGACTCAATTATGTCCATCCATTTATGGTATGTAAAATCATATCCATTTTCACCACAATTATATTTTATGCCTTTTAGGGCATTTATGCTCATCTATTTATGGTATATAAATTATACCAATTTCATTACTAATTAATTTTATTTCTTAAAATTAATTACATGCCTTTTTAGGCCATTACATGCCAATTTAATATTATCCCCTTCGTACCCCCGTCATTCGTTCGCTCAACATGACATATTCATATTAGACTAGAAATTAGTATAATACTTAAAAAAAAGGAATAAACGTCACAAATTCACATACACACAATAATAGATCTAATTTGCATCAAACTTGCAATTAAGAATTTCAACATACTTGCATTGTAACGACCCACATTTTTGACCGTTCAAATCGACAATAAGCCACACATGTCGACCCAAACAAATCGCAACTGCAGGTAGTTATTGGGAAAAGAAGAAAAAGAAAGAAAGGAAGAAGGGAAAAACAATAACAGAATCTCACAGCCGAAGGACAATATATAATAAATAAATAGCATTAAAAAGCAGTTGAAATGTATACTGTGATTATAACATTCAATGATTATCAGAGTTACATATACACAGGTTTACATAACGTAACAGCGGAAATAAAAATGCAGCAGAAATACATATGTATCGATAATAGATATACCAAATCTTCGTCTTCGATCTCCCAGTCACAGTCATCCCTGTTAACTGCAAGCGCCTGCTGACCCGAGCGTATTGCATAAAAATAAGACACAACAAACACTCGGATCAGCACTAAATCATTCTCATATTAGTCAAATTAAAATACGAAATAATACCAGTGTCATGGGTGCAGTAACTCAAGAGGTGTTACGGGATTTTTCCATCTCTCGAGGATCCGTTAAACTAATATCTATATAATAATACGCTATTATTATAATGTCTATTCAGTAAAGTATAAATACTGAAAATAGCGTAAGCGGGATTACCATATTACCCTTACGCCGTTTACAGGCACCAACAGTCTATACAGTACCGTAAATTCACCGTACTGGTGTTATCAGAGGACACTCCA
This sequence comes from Allium sativum, assembly GCA_030737875.1. Lineage (NCBI taxonomy): Eukaryota > Viridiplantae > Streptophyta > Magnoliopsida > Asparagales > Amaryllidaceae > Allium > Allium sativum. The sequence goes on from CM060919.1 coordinate 1,660,440, forward strand.
TAGAAGGCAATGCTAAATCAAAATCGTATGGGGCTCGATAAGGATATATATATGACAAGGCACTCGAGGCAATGCCCAGGGTAGGATTCTACCAATTGCACTCCCGGACCGGTGGTAACTCATAGCAGCCGCTACCGCCCACCTCGGAACACACTCCCAAAGTCAAAATGGGCCCAAATCATCATTATCATCATAGTCATAGAAATAGTATCGAAGGAGTGAGTCCGATCAAAGGTGCTACCTCAATTAGTCACGGTATAGCTCCTGTTTTAGTCAATTTAATTCTGACCCGAAGGTCAGGGCTATTTCGCAATCGCTCATCTTCCTTCGATTAAACAATCGCCTTCAAGTCATCATATCTCATTCTGGATACGTCGGAACGTTCACAGATACATCAAACGTTTATAGTTGTCAAAGTGGTATCGACACTGACAGAGAGTATGCCTTATGCCGACTCCGGTCTCTTTGACAACCAACGCTTATATCTTTCACATCGGTTGGTTCTTTTACATTTCAAAGGTTCTCTTTCATATCAAAATATCGTATTTTGTCTCGAACCAAATTTATATTCAAAATTAGAATATAGTTTTATATCGAAATATCATAAATCATACCAACCCGATTATATTCTAAAATTAGAATATATTTCCATATCTTATATCATAATCGTATAGTATTTCAAAAAAATCGACTTATATTCAAATCGAATATATTCAATCTCCAAAGATTTCAAATTATTCCAAATCGATTCATATTCGAAATTCATTCATATTCAAATAGAATGTATATACTTCTATAACTTACTTTCAATCCCCTTAGGAGATAAGTTTATATTTAGTGGAATATAAACCATCTTCCATATTTGAAAACGGTTTGAAATCGATTCATAAAGAAATACTTCTATCTCAACTCCATTTCAACAACGATCTTAAATCCAGCACTTTCCATTCGGAGGAAAAATTCACTTATAAGATATAAATTTAAAAGATAGATGTTCATAAAGAAACCTTTATATAAATAATATATGTATAGAATATAATAGTAAAAAAAAAAGGATAAATAAGTTTAAAACACTATATATATATATATATAGATTTTAAAATTCACTAAATAGTTTTAAATCAAAGAATATAAGAAAATTTTGGTTATATAAAATAGTTATGGATAAAAATTTAATAAAATAAATTTCAAGAAAGAATAGCTATAAAAATCAAAATTTTATATATATATATATAAATTCTTTACTGAAAATCGATTCTTCCTTCCGAATTTCGATACTCGAAATCTAAACTCCAGTTTCAATGGAGTTGCTTAGCTCAAGGACTTATTTCAAATCCCATTTCAACCCGTTTCAAATTCAAGGATTCAAGACCATACTCGAATTAGGTTTGAAGAACAATTTTCGAGTATTCTCCATTATCTTGATTCAAAAATTTAAATTATATAAGAATTTATTTAAATCTGAATCTACCCAATTCTTACAAAACCCAAATCAAAAATTTGAATTTTTTAACACTTCAATTCGCTTAGGAAACAAAATTTCTTAAATCATTTCGGGTCATATTTAAGATTCAGATTTCAAGGAAAATAAAACTTATCGAAATCAATACGTTTCCCTTGAATGAAATTTCCAAAAATAGAATTTCGAATATTAAAAATCGTTTAACCAACCGATGTCCATATATAGTTTGCTATCCTATGGCCAAGTGAGTCTTAAATTTATTTTCTCGATATTTCGGGATGGATCTATCATTTCAATCCAATTCAGGGTCACAGGTATGTATCATTTCAACCTGTGTTCTTAATTCATTCAATTTGATAAATCCCGGATTTATTAGATGCCCGTAACATCAAAGGTGAGAAATTGGGATTTATCGAAAATGCATGGAATATCATGTACTGAATAAACAGCCAGTTCATGCATCATTCATTCATCAATCAAATTAAATCAAGGCATCCATCACATCATTTCATTCAAACAGTAAATGAAATCATTTTACTGGTTAACAAGTGTCGGGATTTCTAATTAGAAATTTAAATTAAATTTAAATAACTAATTATCGATTTTATTTGCATATTAACACTTGCATGTCAAACTTAAACAATCGTTCATCAACAACACAAACATGCAACCAAATTTACTTCATAATTTAATTTAATAAATATGGGAATAATTTAGTATTTCGTGAGCGAAGAATCACTCACCTTTGGGTCCTTAGTGGATCAGATGTCCAACTGAAGCTTAAAATTTCACAGTCTCTAAACACAGCCAGGTTAGTGCCAAAACGTCCGCAATTCCGCCACGATCCCAACGCAACAAACCGCGCTCAAATCCGCGTTAAAACGCAAAAGTTATCAGTGTTTAATCATTTGGAATTTAAATATATACAAAATAAATAAAACAAAACCCATCAATAAAATTCTGACACGTCACCCCGACCTCTTTCTTCCCGCTCATCCCCTTTCCATCCCGCTACAGTATTCGCACGCAACCCATTTCCACGCTCGACGTTGACCGCCTTTAGCTCCGAATCCCGACCACCATAAAGGCCCAGACCTACCCCGCAGGCTTCCTCACCTCGAGGCGCACCTCCCCTGTCCACGGTGTCGGCTCCGGTGAGCCCTATCACCTCCGACGTGCCAAAGAACGGAACCCCCCATTTCCGTTTAAACTCAAAATTCCAACCAACTATACATCAATAAATCGAACCAATACCACCATTCAAATCCTAGTGATGAGAGCAACAAAACCCATAACTTGATTTCTGCAATTTGGATCAAAATCGAAAAATCCCAATTTTGAAACCCTAATTCGAAAATCCGAACCTTTGACTGCAATTTCCGGTTATACGGTGCACTGCATGTCAAAACAAATCGTACCAGCAGCTTCGTGACGTCGAGACCTTCGTTTTGACATATAATACTCTAGGTTTTGAAGAAATTTTATTTTGAAGCTTGAATTTGTTTTTAGATCTAGGGTTTTGATTTTTGTTTTCAGCCATTAAGAAGAAAAGTAGATGGAGGAAAGTGTATGTATCATAGAAATGAGCTGATGAGTGAAGGTAGGGATTTTTATTTATATAATTATTGGGCCCAAATATGAGAAATACCCAATTATTCATTTACAATGATCTCGTTCCCATTTTCTCTCGTACGGTCAAACGGTAGGTCGGATTGTAACAAAAATTGAAATCCAATAATAATTCAACGTTGCGGTTCTGATAGCACCTGTTTCGTCGAATTCCGAGACAGTCGCCACAACGGTTAAATTTCACAGTTAATTAATTAATAAAGTATTCAAATATTCATTTAACTGTTTTAATTCAGTTTGAATATTCATTAAATCCCATTTAAATCAAATTATAACTTAAATAAATTCTATAAATAAATTTCATACATTTTTACATCTTATTTTTGATTATTTAGATCTCAAATTTGAATTTCTGTTATTATTCCTCAACTTAGAATTCTCCATTTACCAATTAAATTTGAATTTCCATTTTAACTAAATAATTCAAGTCATTTAAATAAATAAAATATGAAATTCCAAATTTCACCAATTCTAAGTATAAACTAGATTTAAAAATCTATTTATACTCCCTTCAATTAGTCATCATCATTATAATCAACTAAATTTGATTTTCATCTATTATTATTCTATTTTATTAATTAAAAATTGAATATTAAATATACAGAAAATATGGGATGTTACATCCTCCCCCACTTAAAAATCTTTTCGTCCTCGAAAAGAGAACGAAACGATATTAAGCACTTATCTATTTCAAATTCACATCAAAATAATTGTAAAATAAGTTATATAATTGTAAAACTAATGAATTTTATAACTCCCGAAATCACGAAAAATTTCGGCAGCATCTCCCCTGTACGGAGGGCCCTAGGAAAATCCCGATACATATATCAATTCAAATTATACATCTCATCAAAGATGAGGCATCCCTGAACCAGGGGAAAACAAAACAAAACCACCAAGCTTTATATAACCCCAAATACGTACCTTCCTTTAGCGTTTATTTGCATTTTCATTTATTTTTAGCACTTAGCCTTTTGCGCAAGCGAACTCCAAGCGTAGCGCGACGTCCCTACACCTGCTATATACTCACATACACATAAGAATCAAACATATATGTAATACATAGCACGAGTACACAATTTACACAACATATAATCAACATTTCAACTACAAATCCAAAATATTCATTACAGGTCAGCGAACAAAACAAGGTTTATCACTCGCTAAAAGTTGGAATTTGGCTAAAGCACGCTAGGGAAAAGTTGTTCTAATCATTCAGGCTTTTCGAATTGTCCGGACTCGTTGAATTTGGATAAATCGTTCAAAAGTTATGCTCATTTTAATAAAACCGAACGCTTCAGCCCGTACCCTGAAAATGCAGGTCTGAAATATTCTATCCACTTTTTAGCCCTCTAAACCTCAGAATTTGACTCAGCATATAAAGATAAAGTTTTAGTTTACATTCTGGCCTTTCCGAATTGTACTCGCACATCCAAATCCGACGCTTGGTTAGGAAGTTATGGTCCAAACAACATTGGTATTCAGTTCAGATTTTTATTTTCTGTGCTTACAACTACGACTAGTTCTTGGGTTTCAACCTAATAAACATGAAAATTAGACAGGGCTCCATTAACAAAAGCTTTAGTTCCGTTTCTGAGGTTTTCTAAAAAGTCCGGAATCGTTAAATTCCGATCATCCATTCAAAAGTTATGGCTATTCTACTACAGCCTATCGAACACTTCAGATTTTCGCATGAACGTCGACTTATATAATTGGAGTTTCAAACTTCTGGATCCTAAAACTTTCATAAATCTTTATCACTTCACATTAGTTATCACTCTTTACTCGAGGAATGGTTTTGAAGACCCTTAGTAATTTAACCATCAAAATGAATTATTGCCCTTATACTCATAATATGGTATCCCCTTTCAATACTTAAAATATGTTCATATTCCTTTCAATTACATTAAATGTATTTTATTTCAATTACCTCTTTCCATTTTCATCCATTGACTCCTTTACATTTACTCCATTATCCAAGAAATGAATTCATATCCAATTTCTTATTTCACTCCAATATATTTTCGATACATTACTCGTTTCTTTTTAAGCATTAAATTTAGTTAAAACTTGGTATTGTTTTACTTTCCGAACTAACTTGGTTGTATTGAACCATTAATTCATTTTAAAATTTTCAACGAACTTGATTACGTTGATCCTTTAATTCATTACCATGGATCAAATTTTTGTCAAATTCGTTTACATCAAAGTTCCATTACCAATGGTATCATTCCAAAAGAGATTTTAAAATTTACCTTCATGTCTATTTAGTTCAACCAAATTTCCCTTAAATGTTGATTCATTTGAGTTGGAGTTACAAGGCTTCGAGTTTCCAAACCTTAGCAAACCTCGACCACTAGATTTGGTTATCACTTACTAATGCCATGGTTTACCCGTTAGTTGTTTGTATTAATCATATTATACTTAATCAATCCAATTTTTTTTTTCACTTCTTCTCGACTACCTCACTTATTTATTAATTGGCCAAGGCATAGACTATTGCCAATTTACTAACACAACAAACTTATTCCAATTTATTTTAGTCGAATTCTATTAAATTTGGTTTTACTTAACTTTGGTTTCCTCCAGCACTCTTATTGACCAACTTAATATTTAAGTCTATTTCATGGTTTCAAAATCCAATTTCAATGGCTCGAGTAACTTAAGTTCTTAAGTTAATGTCAATAGTTAAGGTGATTTCAAAGTCTAATAAAAAAAATTCAAATGAATCAAGTTATTTTAGATTTTTCTCTAACACTTCCATCAATCAAACATATAATTTCTTTAACTTGTTATCGTCCATGCTTAAGCATTTCAACGGCCACATCTTTTATTATAATACTTAAGTTCGTTACATGATTTCAATCGAGTTAATTTAGCATCCAATCAATAGTATTAGTTAAGATGAACCTAAATACCTTGATTCCGGGTTTAAACCAAGTTTAAAATAATCTAAGTACTTATACTATTTTATAGAAAACCCTACCATATGAATTTTAAACCCAAAACTTTAATCTAAGGAAGAATATAAAAATTTCAATTCTTGTTAAATCTTAAACTCAGTTTTAATATCATTTACCTATACTCTTATACGTACTTATACTATAGGAATTTAAATCCAAAAATCCTTTCAAAATAGTTATGAAAATACGGGTGGTCTCCCCCACTTAGACGCTTCAGAATAAACGTCGATAATGTGTGCACTCATTACCGACATCGTTTCTAAGGTCCAATAAGGGATTACACACTTGTTTCTGTTAAAATTCTTTGAACCATTCCTTTCGAAAATACTTATAATACAATATTATTTCAAAAATTTGACAAAACTATTTCGAAAGTACCCAGGATCAAGTTTCAAGTTCCTTTCTATTTTAATCACAAACTATTCTCATCCAATTATACTTAAAGGTATCATTTCATTTTCATATGTTTTCTTAGACCATTTAAATTCCTTATTAAATTTATTATCGAATCAACCGTAATAGGTATAAATTTAATATTACCACCTACTAAAACAAATACATATATACTTGAACTAAATATATATATATATTCAATATATTTTAAAATATGATCGAAAACCATATCATATCGATCATTCTGTTCGATTATTAGGAATTCCTATCGATTCTATGGCGTCCCATATATCGACCAAAATCCATAAATATTCAACAGAACAAGTCAACACAATATAAAAACCGTTTTATCCAAAATACAAGTACGCTCTCTCATATCACTCAAACTCATTCTAGGGCATTTCTAATCCCTATCTCTAATGAGTTTATTCCCAAACAGAGCCAAGGTTATCGCTAACCATCGCTCTGATACCAACTGTAACGACCCACATTTTTGACCGTTCAAATCGACAATAAGCCACACATGTCGACCCAAACAAATCGCAAATGCAGGTAGTTATTGGGAAAAGAAGAAAAAGAAAGAAAGGAAGAAGAGAAAAACAATAACAGAATCTCAAAGCGGAAGGACAATATATAATAAATAAATAGCATTAAAAAGCAGTTGAAATGTATACTGTGATTATAACATTCGATGATTATCAGAGTTACATATACACAGGTTTACATAACGTAACAGCGGAAATAAAAATACAGCAGAAATACATATGTATCGATAATAGATATACCAAATCTTCGTCTTCGATCTCCCAATCACAGTCATCCCTGTTAACTGCAAGCGCCTGCTGACCCGAGCGTACTGCATAAAAATAAGACACAACAAACACTCGGATCAGCACTAAATCATTCTCATATTAGTCAAATTAAAATACGAAATAATACCAGTGTCATGGGTGCAGTAACTCAAGAGGTGTTACGGGATTTTTCCATCTCTCGAGGATCCGTTAAAATAATATCTATATAATAATACGCTATTATTATAATGTCTATTCAGTAAAGTATAAATACTGAAAATAGCGTAAGCGGGATTACCATATTACCCTTACGCCGTTTACAGGCACCAACAGTCTATACAGTACCGTAAATTCACCGTACTGGTGTTATCAGAGGGCACTCCATAGAAGGCAATGCTAAATCAAAATCGTATGGGGCTCGATAAGGATATATATATGACAAGGCACTCGAGGCAATGCCCAGGGTAGGATTCTACCAATTGCACTCCCGGACCGGTGGTAACGCATAGCAGCCGCTACCGCCCACCTCGGAACACACTCCCAAAGTTAAAATGGGCCCAAATCATCATTATCATCATAGTCATAGAAATAGTATCGAAGGAGTGAGTCCGATCAAAGGTGCTACCTCAATTAGTCACGGTATAGCTCCTGTTTTAGTCATTTTAATTCTGACCCGAAGGTCAGGGCTATTTCGCAATCGCTCATCTTCCTTCGATTAAACAATCGCCTTCAAGTCATCATATCTCATTCTGGATACGTCGGAACGTTCACAGATACGTCAAACGTTTATAGTTGTCAAAGTGGTATCGACACTGACAGAGAGTATGCCTTATGCCGACTCCGGTCTCTTTGACAACCAACGCTTATATCTTTCACATCGGTTGGTTCTTTTAAATTTCAAAGGTTCGCTTTCATATCAAAATATCGTATTTTGTCTCGAACCAAATTTATATTCAAAAATAGAATATAGTTTTATATCGAAATATCATAAATCATACCAACCCGATTATATTCTAAAATTAGAATATATTTCCATATCTTATATCATAATCGTATAGTATTTCAAAAAAATCGACTTATATTCAAATCGAATATATTCAATCTCCAAAGATTTCAAATTATTCCAAATCGATTCATATTCGAAATTCATTCATATTCAAATAGAATGTATATACTTCTATAACTTACTTTCAATCCCCTTAGGAGATAAGTTTATATTTAGTGGAATATAAACCATCTTCCATATTTGAAAACGGTTTGAAATCGATTCATAAAGAAATACTTCTATCTCAACTCCATTTCAACAACGATCTTAGATCCAGCACTTTCCATTCGGAGGAAAAATTCACTTATAAGATATAAATTTAAAAGATAGATGTTCATAAAGAAACCTTTATATAAATAATATATGTATAGAATATAATAGTAAAAAAAATAGGATAAATAAGTTTAAAACACTATATATATATATAGAGAGATTTTAAAATTCACTAAATAGTTTTAAATCAAAGAATATAAGAAAATTTTGGTTATATAAAATAGTTATGGATAAAAATTTAATAAAATAAATTTCAAGAAAGAATAGCTATAAAAATCAAAATTATATATATATATAAATTCTTTACTGAAAATCGATTCTTCCTTCCGAATTTCGATACTCGAAATCTAAACTCCAGTTTCAATGGAGTTGCTTAGCTCAAGGACTTATTTCAAATCCCATTTCAACCCGTTTCAAATTCAAGGATTCAAGACCATACTCGAATTAGGTTTGAAGAACAATTTTCGAGTATTCTCCATTATCTTGATTCAAAGATTTAAATTATATAAGAATTTATTTAAATCTGAATCTACCCAATTCTTACAAAACCCAAATCAAAAATTTGAATTTTTTAACACTTCAATTCGCTTAGGAAACAAAATTTCTTAAATCATTTCGGGTCATATTTAAGATTCAGATTTCAAGGAAAATAAAACTTATCGAAATCAATACGTTTCCCTTGAATGAAATTTCCAAAAATAGAATTTCGAATATTAAAAATCGTTTAACCAACCGATGTCCATATATAGTTTGCTATCCTATGGCCAAGTGAGTCTTAAATTTATTTTCTCGATATTTCAGGATGGATCTATCATTTCAATCCAATTCAGGGTCACAGGTATGTATCATTTCAACCTGTGTTCTTAATTCATTCAATTTGATAAATCCCGGATTTATTAGATGCCCGTAACATCAAAGGTGAGAAATTGGGATTTATCGAAAATGCATGGAATATCATGTACTGAATAAACAGCCAGTTCATGCAGCATTCATTCATCAATCAAATTAAATCAAGGCATCCATCACATCATTTCATTCAAACAGTAAATGAAATCATTTTACTGGTTAACAAGTGTCGGGATTTCTAATTAGAAATTTAAATTAAATTTAAATAACTAATTATCGATTTTATTTGCATATTAACACTTGCATGTCAAACTTAAACAATCGTTCATCAACAACACAAACATGCAACCAAATTTACTTCATAATTTAATTTAATAAATATGGGAATAATTTAGTATTTCGTGAGCGAAGAATCACTCACCTTTGGGTCCTTAGTGGATCAGATGTCCAACTGAAGCTTAAAATTTCACAGTCTCTAAACACAGCCAGGTTAGTGCCAAAACGTCCGCAATTCCGCCACGATCCCAACGCAACAAACCGCGCTCAAATCCGCGTTAAAACGCAAAAGTTATCAGTGTTTAATCATTTGGAATTTAAATATATACAAAATAAATAAAACAAAACCCACCAATAAAATTCTGACACGTCACCCCGACCTCTTTCTTCCCGCTCATCCCCTTTCCATCCCGCTACAGTATTCGCACGCAACCCATTTCCATGCTCGACGTTGACCGCCTTTAGCTCCGAATCCCGACCACCATAAAGGCCCAGACCTACCCCGCAGGCTTCCTCACCTCGAGGCGCACCTCCCCTGTCCACGGCGTCGGCTCCGGTGAGCCCTATCACCTCCGACGTGCCAAAGAACGGAACCCCCCATTTCCGTTTAAACTCAAAATTCCAACCAACTATACATCAATAAATCGAACCAATACCACCATTCAAATCCTAGTGATGAGAGCAACAAAACCCATAACTTGATTTCTGCAATTTGGATCAAAATCGAAAAATCCCAATTTTGAAACCCTAATTCGAAAATCCGAACCTTTGACTGCAATTTCCGGTTAGACGGTGCACTGCATGTCAAAACAAATCGTACCAGCAGCTTCGTGACGTCGAGACCTTCGCTTTGACATATAATACTTAGGTTTTGAAGAAATTTTATTTTGAAGCTTGAATTTGTTTTTAGATCTAGGGTTTTGATTTTTGTTTTCAGCCATTAAGAAGAAAAGTAGATGGAGGAAAGTGTACGTATCATAGAAATGAGCTGATGAGTGAAGGTAGGGATTTTTTTTATATAATTATTGGGCCCAAATATGAGAAATACCCAATTATTCATTTACAATGATCTCGTTCCCATTTTCTCTCGTACGGTCAAACGGTAGGTCGGATTGTAACAAAAATTGAAATCCAATAATAATTCACCGTTGCGGTTCTGATAACACCAGTTTCGTCGAATTCCGAGACAGTCGCCACAACGGTTAAATTTCACAGTTAATTAATTAATAAAATATTCAAATATTCATTTAACTATTTTAATTCAGTTTGAATATTCATTAAATCCCATTTAAATCAAATTATAACTTAAATAAATTCTATAAATAAATTTCATACATTTTTACATCTTATTTTTGATTATTTAGATCTCAAATTTGAATTTCTGTTATTATTCCTCAACTTAGAATTCTCCATTTACCAATTAAATTTGAATTTCCATTTTAACTAAATAACTCAAGTCATTTAAATAAATAAAATATGAAATTCCAAATTTCACCAATTCTAAGTACAAACTAGATTTAAAAATCTATTTATACTCCCTTCAATTAGTCATCATCATTATAATCAACTAAATTTGATTTTCATCTAATATTATTCTATTTTATTAATTAAAAATTGAATATTAAATATACAGAAAATATGGGATGTTACATGCATAGTCTTTGTATTATCAAGGATCAAAAATCATAGATCTAAAAGGTGTGGGGTTGCATGTATGAACATAATTTTACACCCAACTGGCCTAAGTAATTATCACAAACTTACATAAACTGTGTTTGTCGTCAACCTAAACATAAGGGTGTCATCTTGCATAACTATGGATCCAATAAAGGTGTTAACTTGAGTAAACTATGGATCCACATAAAGGCGTAAACTTTCATAACTAGGCATGTCATAGATTCAACATAAAAATGTCAACTTGAATATGGATCTAAACTTTAAAGGTGTGAACTTGTATATATACATATGAATCCAATTACCACTTAAACTTGCATATGAACATAATACCTATACGAACTAGCATATGTTCCCCATCCATATTCGCATAAAAACTAATGTTATATTCCTAGGTGGTTGGATTATAAAAAGGGATTCATTAACAAAAGTTAACATCATGAACTACTAGCATATATTTTAGATCCAAACTTACATAACATCATATACAAAACTTGCATAACATCATATATAAAACTTGCATAACATCATATATGAAACTGGCATGACATCATATATAAAACTTGCATAACATCATATGTGAAACTGGCATAACATCATATATAAAACATAACATCATGTGTGAAACCGGCATACCATCATATATAAAACTTGCATAACATCATATGTGAAACTTGCATAACATCGCATATAAAACTTTCATAACATCATATAATATGAATCAAGTTAACATACATGATTACACATATGAGTTAGATTCACAACCACAACTTATAATCCAACATATATCATATCATAACTGATTTAGCAATTATTTTGTTAAGGTGATCGAACTCACAACTCAAAAGCAGTCTTGAGTTCTGAATTCTGATTTCTGGAGTTGAATTAGCGCTCCTTTGATGAAGATTCGTTGTTAGGGTTGAGTAGTTCTGATTTGGTTGCTGTTCTTCCTTTTAATTTTGGTGGCGGCTGCTCTAGGGTTCAAGACAACAGCATGACGGCCATAGTTTTAGTTTTAATTCTGATTTAGGGTTTGAGTTTATGGGTCTTTTTATAGAGTTATGAATTAATTTAAGCCATCGGATGTTCTTAGGGTCAATCAAAACCATTCAGTCCAGATTAGAACTGTCCAGAAACCCTAATGACTCGTTAACTAGTCAGAAATGACTCGGCACTGACTCACCGTTCGAACCAGATGGCTGTGCAGGTTTTCTCTCGGCCTGGGCGCACTTGGGAAGTGCGCCAATGCAAATTTGTACTGGCGCACTTCCCAAGTGCGCCAGTGCATTTTTTTTTCAAACTTCGTTCGTCCATATCTTCTTCATACGGTATCCGTTTTATGCAAACTCGGACTCTATCTCAAGCAGAATTCCGAGACGAACGCAATGGAACGACCCGTTTCCCTTAATTCCCACATTTGAAATTAAGTATTCTTAAATTTATTTAATCTGATTATTCGAAAATTCGGGGTGTTACATTCTCCCCTACTTAAAGGATTTCGTCCCCGAAATCTTCAAGTTAAGAAGAATGTGTCTTACCATCCAATCACCTATCTACTCAACCATCATCCACAAGCATCCATTGTCCTTAGAAAATTTCTAATGTTGTATGAACATATGCAAGAAGTGTGTGTATATGTTCCTTATCTAATGCAAAATCTGGCGGTCTACTGATTCAGTTGACCTCCTTAATGCAAACCATGATAGTGCGATGCGTCCATTATGTATGCGAAAGAACCTTATCGATACATATTATTTCTACATGTGTGCAAAACCATTCACCAAAATGCAGCATCCATATGATGGTACAACCATTATACATCCATTACTTAAATATGTACACACATTTATATGCAATATGCGGTATGAAGTGACTGAGCCGATCTAGTGCCTAAAGTGTGTGTATATGCATCCACGAGCAACCACTAGCAAACACTTGCATCCACGTGCATCCATCATACATAACATGTCTCAAAGACATGTTTCAACCATAGGACTATCCTATCTAAAGGTCAAAGATACTAGCGAGAGGACGTACTAAAGATAAGATAAGTACAAGGTAAGCGATAAAGGAGAAATTAAAAGACATACCCTCGAAAAGAAAAGGGTATAATGAACGCATCTTCGCTTCAGTCTCCCAAGTAGCGTTGCTCTCATCATCTCCCCATTGCACTTTGACTAGTTTGACCTCTCGATTCCTTAACTTCCTAATCTCCGACCCAAGAATACGCGTTGGAGCTCATCGAATCGTCGCATCACGCTCGATCTCCACCTTTCTAAGTAAGCTCGGCTCTACCACTTCCGCGGTCTCGTGCAAGCACTTCCTCAAGTGTGATACATGGAATACGTCGTGTACACCACTAAGTCTCTCGGGCAACTCCACTCTATACGCCATCTGCCCAATCCTTTCCTTAATAGGAAACGACCCTATGAACCTTGGTGCTAACTTCCCAACGGACCCAAAGCGAACGACGTTCCATAATGGAGACACTTTGACAAAGACCATGTCCCCAACATCAAACTCAAGATCTGACCTCCTCTTATCCGCATATGATTTCTGCCTATCTTGCGCCGTCTTCATCCTCCTTCGAATCATATCGATCTTCTCCGAAGTCTCTCTAATCATGTCGGGTCCATGCAAGATCTTATCCGTAGATTCCCACCAACATGTAGGCGAACGACACGGCCGTCCATAAAGAGCTTCGAACGGTGCCATGCCAATGCTAGACTAAAAGCTATTATTATATGCGAACTCTACCAACGGAAGATGTTCCTCCCATGTACCTCCGAAATCTAGGACACACAACCTCAATAAGTCCTCTAGAATACGATTCACCCTCTCGGTCTGGCCGTCCGTCTGAGGATGATATGCGGTGCTCAAACATAACTGAGTCCCTACCGCCTCTTGTAAGCTTTTCCAAAATTCGCTAGTGAAAATAGGATCGCGGTCGCTCACCATGCTCGAAGGAACACCGTGCAAACGAACTATCTCTCGAATGTATATGGAGGCTAACCATGGAGCAGTCCTCTTACTCTTTACGGGAATGAAATGAGCGCTCTTAGTAAGTCTGTCTACCACGGCCCAAATCCCCGTATTGCCCTTCCTTGATCTTGGTAATCCATCAACAAAGTCCATCGAAACACTTTCCCACTTCTATTGTGGGACCTCCAATGGGTGAAGCAATCCACCGGACTTCTTTTGCTCTGTTTTTTACTTATTGGCACACCAAGCATCTAACGACATACTCGGCCCAAAAGTAAACTCGTCTCATGTCCATGTAAATTTTGTCCCCGCTGGGATGGATGGTCATCTTCAAACGATGTGGATCATCAAGAATGGTCTTCCTTAGGTCATCGTCTTTTGGTACACAAAGTCTACCGTCCCTACGTAACCAACCCTTATCATCTAGGGTATACCTACTGAGATGGCTTGATGAATCCCCTCTTTTGAGCTTCTCTACTAACTCAACCAACTGTGGGTCGTCTCACTGTGCCTCGCCAATCCGTCCCAAAAGCGTAGGTCTGACCTCTAAGGATGCTAGCTAACTGGATACAAAATCACTGGATGGCCTAAAGTCAAAGGTAGAGATAAACTCTAAGCTACGCCGCTCGACAAACAAAGGACTCAATGTCAACTTTTCCCTACTCAAGGCATCCGCCACAACGTTACCCTCATCAGGGATGTATGCTATCAGGAAATCGTAGGACGCCAAGAACTCCATCCACCATAACATATCACCCTTCCCTAGAGACCACATGCCCAAAATTCCTCACTTCTTTCCTCCAGAAATTGTATTTTGGAGAACTTAGCTTTAAGCTGGTGCACTCGTAGGGTCCCTAAGCTTTCCCTAAGATATAGGGCATGCTCTTCTCTGCTTCTAGAGAAAACCAGGATATTATCCCATGCAAAATCGTCACAACTATCCATCTCTCACGCAGACCATCCTAGTCGAACTCGACATCCCCTAAGTGCAAGCCCCAAAGGCCTAAACCAATATCAGACAAACACCCAAGGGATACCTCCTTCGAATTCAGACGACCTACGTGAGATAATACTAGTAAGACGGTCAACCAATTGAGCACTTGACCGACTCTGGCTGTCCTTGCCAGTCTTGCTCCAAAACCACCGCTGATTACACAACTAGCTTTGCTTAATCTATTAAGCACGTACGAAAACTTATTTCGTGCCTTTGGGTAAACCCCGCACTTTATCAAAGACGTCTCCATAATCACGGACCACACAAACAGATTCCTAATCATCGTTGAATGTGTCAGAAGATTCTAGGCAGCTAAGCATCACTGAACCCCTAGGGTCGCAAGAAATATGAGGGTCTTTCCATAACGAATCAATAGTCTAACTACCCTCCTTTGACAATCTAGGATGGCACCCCGCCTGGCTAGCCAATCCACCCCTAGAAACAAACTATAGCCCGTGAAACCAAGGACGAAGGCGTTGCATTCAAATCAAACGCCCAAGATAGACACTATCAAATTACGACAAACCCTTGAAGGATGAGCCGAACCACCAACAGGATTTGAGACTAGGATGGGATCCTTAACTAGACTAGTATTTAGGTGCAGTGTTTCAACTAACGAAGAAGATACTAACGAGTATGAAGTGCCAGAATCAAACAAAGTTCAAACAGGATGATAAAGAAAACCAAATTTCAACTAGACGGTCCTACCCCCATCAGGTATACCAGCCGTAGGGAATATAACTACCCTCCAGAAGATCCTGTACTTTGTCCTTGCCTCTTTGGACAATCCTAAGGTGTCCTATTTCTCCAAAACAACTAGCCTTCTTCTTCACATTCCCCATCCGTGACCTCCCACCAAGATGAGGCTTCGTCCTTTGTTAACCAAACAACTATTTGAACCTTCCTCCCATCGTCTATCTTAAAGGTACCAACACGCCCTCCACTTCCTTGGACTAACTTCTAGCCAAAAAAAAACGTCTAAGTCCCTTGAAATGGTTTTTCGTCCTTCGTACGGAAGTCCTTATTTATCTTAGAAAAAAGCATCTATACGCGGAGGGGGAAAAACTCAAAAAGAGAAAGAGGAAGAGATTCAAAACGGGGAATCGAAGGAAGGATATATGGCACTTGGGGATTATGTTCTTAAAATAAACCTTTCTTTCAAAAATACTCTTCTACAAACATATTTTTGAAAGTATGCTTTATAAAAATGCTTTTGAAAAATAGTTTTTCAAAATATCTTATCTGTTCTGGTAACCTTCAGCTCTGATACCACGTGTAACACCCCACATCCATTAATGTCACTCACAAAGGGATTGCATTAACTTCCATGGAGCATTTTAAGTGAATATAGAACAGAAAATCACAACAAGACAGATATAAATTAGTACTTGAAAATTTAAAACTTTATTTATTGCAGCAGAAGGTAAATATGTTTGGTTACATCATCAAAAACCATAAACCAAAGTCAAGTACATAATATCCATCTTGATAAAACAAAGTACATAATCCCACTACTACAAATAGCCATAAAGAAAATGATAGGCTGAGCTTTACTTCGGGAATCCAAATCCAAGTGCTCCCAAAGAGATCCCAATCAAGCTCCACTAGTACTAGTCCCACCCTTAGAACCTGGGGGGAAAAGGAAGAAAAGAGGTGGAAACAAAGGGGGTCAGACATAAAGTCTGGCGAGTGCGATAACTCTAACAACATAATTATTAAAGCACTATGATAAGATATAAGCTGGAGAATAAGGTAATGACTGTGTGAACCACATGGGTATGGCAAGGCAATCAAGAGAAACAAAGATAACGTAAATGGCGCTTCCTAATCTATATAGGATAATTACTATACTCTACCGTACTGTACCATATTGTACTGTACTAACACTAACTGCACCCCTACTAGTCACTCTAGAAATTTGATCCCTCTTGGCTAAATAGAACGATGATAGCTTCATGTACTACTAGATGTACCCACTATCCTCCATGTTTGACTGTATATCTCTAGTTGCTATCATAGGTACCCAGCGTGTACCTATCCCTACTAGATGTACCCCTTCATTAAGTAATAATGGTAATTCTATGTACTCCTAGCTGACGTCATAGGTGCCGCCTGCTCCTATCTCCACTAGGTGTACCCCCTTAGTAATTATTAATAATAGTGGTGGCTTCTTGTACCCCTAGCTGACTACATAGGTACCGTATGCTCCTATCTCCACTAGGTGTACCCACTACCCTGCCCCATTCGATCAGCTCCCTAACTCTTAGATACCCGTGCTGGCCCCATAGTGGGGTGTATCACTCCCCAAAGTGGCAACCCGATACAACCAAGAATGCACGGCTTATACCTACACGATGCAACAACGTCTTACCTACCAGCCCGGGTCCACACACGCATATGAACCCGTTGGACTTGCGTTGCCACCGCTAACCCGGTTTGGCCTCTTACAGTCAAGCCCAGTATGTGTGTCCCGTCCTCGACTTGGGTCGAGCCCACAAAGATATGTATGGGTTACTGGTTGAAATGGGCCCCCATGACTTGACACAAGCTATCCACCTAAGCTTGGTCCCCTCTAGTACATCCCACTTAACCCACCTCTTATTCATGTTCCAATTACATGTTTTAAATTTGGTTAAGGGTTTCCATTATTAATTTCACATGCCACCCAAGGCACCCACTTAACCCCTATGTCTCACTTACATGTTTTACCTTGGTTAAGTGTTACTAATCGTATTTCCTCATGCTATCCAAGGCACCCACTAGATTCCACATGCCACCCAAGGCACCCACTTAACCCCCTCATGTCCTACTACATGTTTATCTGGTTAAGTGTTTCTTAATTCATTAAGACCGTAACCTCATAAAGACCTCTCACATTAGACTGGCATTTGTGGCAGCTGGATTTGCCAGGCGGGTCCGGGCAGTCCTACACCACAAAAGAGCCTAACCTCGTGTCTTTACAATTGTTACGTATTTAATATATGCCTAAGACCTCTCACATTAGACTGGCATTTGTGGCAGCTAGATTTGTCGGGCGGGTCCGGGCAGTCTTACACCACAAAAGAGCCTAACCTCGTGTCTTAGACGATTAATTACTCCTAATTAATCATTCCCCAATTTGAATTGCTTTCCCTATTCAAATTATTAATCAATTCCATATTTAACGATGTCCATAATTGACTCAATTATGTCCATCCATTTATGGTATGTAAAATCATACCCATTTTCACCACAATTATATTTTATGCCTTTTAGGGCATTTATGCTCATCTATTTATGGTATATAAATTATACCAATTTCATTACTAATTAATTTTATTTCTTAAAATTTATTACATGCCTTTTTAGGCCATTACATGCCAATTTAATATTATCCCCTTCGTACCCCCGTCATTCGTTCGCTCAACATGACATATTCATATTAGACTAGCAATTAGTCTAATACTTAAAAAAAAAGGAATAAACGTCACAAATTCACATACACACAATAATAGATCTAATTTGCATCAAACTTGCAATTAAGAATTTCAACATACTTGCATAGTCTTTGTATTATCAAGGATCAAAAATCATAGATCTAAAAGGTGTGGGGTTGCATGTATGAACATAATTTTACACCCAACTGGCCTAAGTAATTATCACAAACTTACATAAACTGTGTATGTCGTCAACCTAAACATAAAGGTGTCATCTTGCATAACTATGGATCCAATAAAGGTGTTAACTTGAGTAAACTATGGATCCACATAAAGGCGTAAACTTTCATAACTAGGCATGTCATAAATTCAACATAAAAATGTCAACTTGAATATGGATCTAAACTTTAAAGGTGTGAACTTGTATATATACATATGAATCCAATTACCACTTAAACTTGCATATGAACATAATACCTATACGAACTAGCATATGTTCCCCATCCATATTCGCATAAAAACTAATGTTATATTCCTAGGTGGTTGGATTATAAAAAGGGATTCATTAACACAAGTTAACATCATGAACTACTAGCATATATTTTAGATCCAAACTTACATAACATCATATACAAAACTTGCATAACATCATATATAAAACTTGCATAACATCATATATGAAACTGGCATGACATCATATATAAAACTTGCATAACATCATATGTGAAACTGGCATAACATCATATATAAAACATAACATCATGTGTGAAACCGGCATACCATCATATATAAAACTTGCATAACATCATATGTGAAACTTGCATAACATCGCATATAAAACTTTCATAACATCATATAATATGAATCAAGTTAACATACATGATTACACATATGAATTAGATTCACAACCACATGACGGCCGTAGTTTTAGTTTTAATTCTGATTTTAGGGTTTGAGTCTACGGGTCTTTTTATAGAGTTATGAATTAATTTAAGCCGTCGGATGTTCTTAGGGTCAATCAAAACCATTCAGTCCAGATTAGAACTATCCAGAAACCCTAATGACTCATTAACTAGTCAGAAATGACTCAGCACTGACTCACCGTTCGAACCAGATGGCTGTGCAGGTTTTCTCTCGGCCTGGGCGCACTTGGGAAGTGCGCCAATGCAAATTTGTACTGGCGCACTTCCCAAGTGCGCCAGTGAATTTTTTTTCAAACTTCGTTCGTCCATATCTTCTTTATACGGTATCCGTTTTACGCAAACTCGGACTCTATCTCAAGCAGAATTCCGAGATGAACGCAATGGAACGACCCGTTTCCCTTAATTCCCACATTTGAAATTAAGTATTCTTAAATTTAGTTAATCTGATTATTCGAAAATTCAGGGTGTTACAGTAATGGCATTCTCACACACGATTATGATGTAATTTGAGACAATTTAGTCATTGCTAAAAGTAACGAAGCGGATGTATCTGTTAGTGAAGCTCAGGTTGTTGATGTACTTATTGATCTTGATGCACAAGCTGTTGTTCCCTCCTTGGATGTTTCAGTGAAAGATACAGTTGTTGAACATGGTGCTTAAGCTAATGTTGCCTCAGTGGATGCTCTAATGGAAGCTACTGTGAATGCTTCAGTGGATAGTGAATTTTTATCAGGTAATCTTAATGGATTCCTGCTAAACAACTTCAACATTGAAGTAACAAATGATGGTGCAATTAAAGAAAAATGCACATGTAAGGAGGTGACAGTTTTGAAAATTTGTTGGGATGACATTCTGCAAATTATTGACCGGATGAGAACCGAGCTTGCTAGCGGGAATATTTGTGGTGAGGCATTTAACCAAAAACGTGAACTGATGGAAATTATGATCATGAATTTCAATGCATTTAAAGAATTGAAATATGCAAAGGTGACTAATAAAGGTAAAAAAAGGCAATTTCTAACCCAATCTCAGCGGTTTCTTCCTTATCAAAGGAACACTCTCCTATTACCTTAAAACTGGGGTTTTTGAACTCGCAAAGCCCCAAGAATGATAGTTCAGTGAATAAGAAATTCCCTTATGCACGCCTAGTTCCACCTACGGCGTATATAGCTCTCCCGAAGCCTATTGACGAGATTATTCCTTAAGTGACTACTGTAACTGATGTAGAAAAAGTGAAGACCCCTATTACTCGTAGTAGGAAGAGAGAAATTATGCAAGCACTAAAGGACAAAGTCTAGATGCCTTCATTATGATGGTTGTATACTATAGTTGCACTAGGAACATCTTAGTGTTAAATATGATCATATAAGGTGTTATGTAATGACTTTTTATGGCATGTGTGCTGGTCTTTCAGCTTGGTATCCCCTGTGTGGGAACACCTATCATTTTGGATGATATGTTTGTTGCATATTATCTTTTCCTGTACTTTTTTTTAAATAAAAATGTTACGAAACACTATAAAAACCGATCAGTCTTACCAAAAAAAACATTTATTTACAAATTATTATCCCTAGAAAGATCAGGAATGGAGTTATAACCATGAAGCACGATGTGGATTTAAGGAAATCCTAGGAATAGGAATCCTAACAAGGAAGATGGATTCGAATGGAAAGAATTTTTTGAAAAAAAATATATCAAAATTTTAAAATAATTTATATTTTCAAAGTATGCTCTCTCATAGCTGATTCTAGATGATTCCGCTCAATCTAGGGTACTACCACCATATCTCTAATGAGTTTAAACCCCACAGGGTTTGGTTCTTCTCAAAACCAAAACTTTGATACATCTGTAATGATTCGCCTTTTCAAGCGAGTCAAACCTTTAATTAAACCACATATGTCAAACTCGAGTCGTTCAAAACAATAGATTGTTATTACTAAGGGATTTGATAAGAATCGAATCACAAAACCGCCGATACAGAATAATAAATGATCTCGCAGTCGAAAAAAATAACACAACTATAGATCATGTAGCCACTAATAAGATTTTGCATAAGTGTTTCAAAAGAAAAAATGGCAGAAGTTAAAATATATAAAAATTCACTGATATAACTGAATGGAACTAGGAATAGCTAAAATATCTAGAATAGGTACGTAGTCTTCTGAAGATCTTCAGCTCTGAAATATGAATCTAAATATTACCATACTCGGTCTGACCCGAGTATAAAGTACAATGAAACATTTAAGTTAGGATTAAAATTATTTTGCAAGTAAATCAATATAAAGTGTAATATTCAAGTGAATGGTTAAAGTAACTTAAAGGATGATTTAGATTTCCATCCGTTAAGGTCCGTTAAACTATTTACATATAATACGATATGTTATTATAGTAATGTCTTATAGTAAGATATAGTACTGAAAATAGCAATAATGCATTAATTTTTTATCCTTAACACAATCTTTGTATGCTTCGTAGCCTATACAATACTGTAAACTCCCCCATAAACTAGCGGGCTATTAGGGAAAACTCCATAGGTATAACACAAACCAAAGTCGTAGTGGGCTTGACCAAGATAATTATGACAAGGCAGATAAGGGAATACCGAGGTTTGGTTGAATGATTAGCATAGAAATGTGTTTATTTTATGCTCTTATATCTTATCGTTTGTAAATAAATAAATATTACTTTGGGTATTTTTTTCGTGTGTTTTCATAGGTTCAATAATTGTCTCCTTCATTTCAATTAAAGGCCAATTGCAAAGAAAAGCTACTTTTCCATATGAACATGTTTTCAGTCACAAAGGAAGTTGTAGCTCACTGGTAAAGGCATAGAAATTTGTACAAAGAAGCCTGAGTTCGATCCTCTACAAGCCCTTTTTTGCTAAAGGAAGGAACATTCACACTGCCTCCTTTGCTCTAAAGAATATATGGACTAGTGTTATATTGTGTGTGTATATATATATATAGTATGTATGTATGTATGATATACACTAATAAACATTTCTGGAATAAGCATAGTCTTCTCAAGGATATCAATTCAAATAATTCATTTTCAACTGCCATTTAGAAGAATATTTGAGTGAATTATTGCCAAGGAAAAACCAATTAATCTGCCACGTGCCACTAATCAGGAGAGGAAATCTGCATGGAATATCTCAAGCATTATGCCATATCTTTTTTTGTTTGTAAACAAAGATATTCAAAAGATATTTTCGAGGCCTAGTATTCATATTGAGAGGAGCCTACACCTTCTATATATACACATGATATCCATTGTAAACCGGATTCTATTATTCTGTACTTCTTTTCTCCAATAATAAAGTTTTCTTTTACTTTTCTGTATTTTTATTTTATAAGCAACTAGTGCCATCTAAACAATTAGGTTTGGTAGAGTACTAGTTGTCTTTTGCACCTATTTTCATTAGTGATTGACCGTGTGATTAGATTCAGCGGTAATCCTAATTTTATTTCCTGTTAGTTATTTAATTTCTGCAATTTTAATTTCTTCCTTTTACTTTCTTTCCTATGTCATATTTGATTGAATAAAGATTCGATTAGATTCAGATCTGATTCAATCCAATAATAGTTTTATTTGCAGTTTCAGTTTTGTTTGTTTTCAAAACCAACCTCCAAGGTTTGTCTAACTCGCCCAAGAAATATATAAATAATAAAATTTAAAATTCCTCCCTGTGTTCGACCTACATATTACACGATCTGTGCGCTTGCAGTTATTATTACAAAATTCGCGCTTTTCTAATTCATAGAAAAGCGACGATCAATTTTTTGGCGCCGTTGTCGGGGAGGTAACAATTAAATTTTATTATTTATTTAATTTCTGGTTCGTATTAGTTTTATTTTATTTTGTTTTCTTTTATATATAGATTTTGTTTTCAATTAGTTGATTTGGTATTGATTGTTGATACTGTAATCATCTAAACAAGAGAAGAAAAAAATCTATCCATGTTTCTTTTATTTCTTTCATGTTTTCAACTTCTTTCTCCTTTCTCCTTTCTTTCATTTATTTGTTTCCCTTTTACAAATTCATTCCTACTTTCGACAAATCTGAAAAGAAATACAATTTTTTTTTACCTATTTCCTTTTCTCCCTTCTCTGCCTATACAAAGTTCACCTCCTCAAACAAATTCATCCCACAACATCCATCTCCCTACCCACGTTAGAAAACCATAGTCAACCATCCTCCTCGACAAACCAAATATCGCCCTCATCTATGCACATCCAAACCATTCTGCCAAGTCCACCCTCATCTACAATAATTTCACCCATCCGAACCCGAACCCACCATTCAAACCAACTAACCTTCCCCAGTACCAAAACCGCATTCACAAATATCCGATAACAAAACCTCACCTCAGTCACCACCTTCTCCCAAGTTCGCCACAGTCCTACCACTGTCAAACTTCAACAACTTCAGTCTCTTTCCAACACCATTTCAAACCGACCATTAGATGTCGCTTGCCCCAACACCACTTCAACCCACCATTCACCATCTACCATCTTCTTCCCACAGGATCACCACCATACGCCAATCTGCAATATCCAGCCGCAAATCATCAGTAGATCCACACCAAACAAACCCTTCTTCCATGCATCCCATAACACCTTCCCATCTCCACTTTGCAAAACAACTCAACATTCTCCAGCAAGCCAACCTAAACAATCTTCCTAACCAAAGTTCAACCCACCTTCATCTTACGTACAACAACCGCAACTGTATCTTCCAAACCAAACTGAAATCATTTTCACCAATCTTCACGCAATCTATCATATACCCCAGTACCCGATTCAAGCCATGACCATAAATTCGCATCATCCAATAGAAGCCAAAACCCATACAATCGATACACCGATTTGAACCCGAACTCGATTTGAATTCTAAGTTGTTGAGTAATTTTCGATTCAATTTCGAGAAAAAGAAAAAAAAATAGCCGAGATTCGGTTTGACCATGAAAAATTTGGGGATATACTGTTCATTTTATTTGTGGGGAAGTGTGATTTGGTTTAATTCCTCTAGGGGTTCGATTGTTATAAGGGAACATGATTGGCTTGGCATTGCTGAAAAGGGGCATGTATTAAAGAGGAAAGGAGTTTTTTTTCCTTGTTGACTATTTCTTTTGAAATTCACAACTCATTCTTTTCTTCATGGCCTATAAATTTTGAGTGGGTGGTTTTCTTCTTTGATTGGAGGAATGCAGTGCTTTTGTTCTAGTAGGCTTTGTTACTCCCTTGTTTTTTTAATAGGCTTATCAGAGCT
Organism: Allium sativum; assembly: GCA_030737875.1. Lineage (NCBI taxonomy): Eukaryota > Viridiplantae > Streptophyta > Magnoliopsida > Asparagales > Amaryllidaceae > Allium > Allium sativum. Next base: position 1,685,378 of record CM060919.1, read on the forward strand.
TAGTTTAATTTATTTTAGAGTTAAATATAGTTTGGTGCAATTATTTTATTAAGTCTTTCTAGTTTTTTTTTACCATCACTATTTTTTTTTCTTTTTTATATTTCCGTTTTTTCATTTCTTTTCTTTTTTTCAAATCAAAGGCTAACTTTGAAGTGAAGAGTTCGAACGAGCAGAACAAGAAATTCAGAGGCCAACAATTTGTAGACAGTGGAATTTAATTGCTCTGAACAGACTGCCACATCCCACTGTAACATTTTCCAAACTCTACTGGTGCTCTGTTGCAAAGAAAAAAAAATAGAAATTGCTTTTAAAAATCTTCTACAGGGACAGCGGCTTACTTGTAAAAAAAATATTGCCGCAATTTATTATTCTGTGGTTGTTCTGTGATTGAAATTTCTGAATCTGTTTGGTGAGAAACGAATTTCCATAACTAGAATCATCATTCTCATCATTTTTCAACAATAATATTTGATTAGATATTTCAAATTATTTAATTACTAGAGTGTATTTTATAAAATTGATTCTCTTAAGGGTTTGATCGCGGATATATATTAGTTCAATTTGTTGAACTTCTAGCAAAGGAGGTTTCATACTACCTGTAAAACATTGGTCGTATCCCTTAGTATCTATACTATACGAGAATGACCATAAGACCCTCTTCCCCCTTCAAATCGAGATTATCAACTAATAAGATATGCTTGAGTACGTTATTTATTTTGTAACAACAACTACTTGTGTTGAATAAATAAAAAAAATTATAACGGGATGGATTAAAATCGAATAAATCAAAATTTTCAAAATCTCAATGTCGAAATGGATAGACCCTTGTCTCTTCGAGAACAATGTTACCCAACTAGGACTGTTTAACCTTATGTTATTGTATTTCCACCAGTTGAAGGAAATTCTGAGCTTAAACATTCATTTATTCAAGGGGTTCCAAAATTTACTAGTTCTGAAAATGCTTATGAATTTCTAAGTGAATTTGAATTGTATGTGTCCACAACTAAAATGCTAAAATTTTCTAATGAATCAATCAAGCTAAGGGTAATTCCATTCGCACTACTTGAAAGCGCTAAAAGATGGCTAAATTCTCTTCCAAGACAATCCATTAGAAGTTGGGATGAATTTGTCACTGTATTCTTGAAGAAGTTTGTCCCTTTCCATAAAACTCTAAAAATACGAATTGAAATAAATCAGTTTTCCCAAAATGAGGGGTAAACTTTTTCAAAATACTTTGAGAGGTTCAACCAACTTCTGTACAGTTGTCCTCATCATGCAATTCCCAAACATCTCTTATGTCAAATCACATATGAAGGACTAAACTATCAAACTTGTACACAACTAGAATCAATGTATGGAGAAGAATTTATGTCTAAAATGGCCGATGAAGCTTGGAGATTCTTAGAAAATTATTCTGAAAAGGACATGCAATGGGAGTGAATTCATGTTCCCATTCGTACTTCTACTAGAGGAATGCATGTCGTGGATCCAATTCATATTTCCTTAGAAGCTCAAATTCCTCAAATCGAAGGACAACCCCATTATTACCCTAAAGACCAAGTCAATGTCATAGCTCAAAATAATCCTTACTCATCCTCGTGTAACCCTAGTTGGAGAAATCATCCAAATTTCTCGTGGTCTAATCCTAATAATGTTGTGAATCCATCTCATATGTTGCCGATTTCGAATTATTAAGCTTCATTTACCTCTAGTCCTCAAACTTATCAAGTTCATCTCAGTCCAAGCCTTCAAGTCAACCATATAAGCATTCTAACTTTCAATAATCATCTCAGTCTCCTCAATCTTCCCAAGAAATTGTTCGACGTGAGAAACAGATAAACAATCAAAATGCAAAAATCGAACAAGTGATGGATATGATGAAGGAGTTAATGAAAGTAATGAGAAATTGCCTAGTCAAACGAAAGTAAATCCAAAATATAATTCTTGTACTTTGAACTATTGTGAGGACGAGAACCATAATTCGGTTTAGTCATTCACCACCCTTAGGTCCCGAAAAACTATTGACAATAATGTTGACAATTCCGACAATCATTCAATTTTGACCATAATCGAAAAGCTTGACACTCTTCCGATGGCAACCAAGGTCAATTACTTTGAAACCTTCAAATCTCCATTCTTTTTGAATGTTGGAAATCCCAATACCTCTTATTCTAATGTCAGCAACCCCGACAATATCTCTTCCTCTAATGCTGGCAATCCCAACACCCCATCTTCTATACCTTTATCTCTTTCACTTCCCTTGTCAGCACCTTCTTCTTCGAATCACCATGATTCAGAAACAGGATAAGTCAACATGATAGAAGTTGTTGTTGATGACAAGATAGATTTACCAATTCAGAAAGTCACTCACACTTGACTAAACATATCTACTATATCTTTTGAAGAACTTTTAGAAGACGAGCTCAAACTTTTAAATGACGAGAATGAATATATGGAACGTCTCAAAGATAATTTTAAGCCCATCTCATCGAATGAAATTGACATGCCTCTTGTACCTCAAATTTAAGACACGAAATCATCATACATCATTTGAAATTAACATTTTTCATATGACACGCATCATCATCGTGGATTTCATTCTACGTACCATTTTCATTTGCATATAGTTGCTAAATTGCATTTCATTTTACAAATCATTCTCCATTTAATTCACCTTTGGGTATTATCTTTCAAATTTAGGAAACGTGTATACAGTGTAGTAACACCCCACGTCCATTAATGTCACTCACTAAGGAAATGCATTAACTTCCATGGAGTATTATAAGAGTATAGAACAGAATATCACAAGACAGATATATAAATGGTACTTAAGAAAATTCAAAAAAAAAATCATTGCAGCGGAAAACCAAAACATGTTTGGTTACAACATCAAAACCACATACTAGATTCAAGTACATACGTATCCATCTTGAATAAAATTATTATCAGAGTACATAAAAGTAAAATCATAATCCCACTCCAAATAGCCATAATGAAAAGAGATAAAGCTGAGCATTACTCTCAACACTTCCAAGCGCTTCAAGAAGAAAGAAATCCAAGTCAAGCTTCAGTGTTTCCTCCGTGAGAACCGGGGGGGGGGGGGGGAAACGGAAGAAAAAGAGGAGAAAACAAAAAGGTCAGACATAAAGATTGACAAGTCCAGCTACTTTTAGCGTGAAAATAAGTAAGGCAATATGACAGGAATAAACCGGATGAAAAGTATAACAATGACATAAGGTAAAGCTGGATAACAGGATGAATATAAACGAAATGTCCAGTGCGCTTCCCAGATTTCTTACTTAATTTAATTCTCTACACCACCTACTAGTAATTCTTAATGAGATGATCCCAACCCCACAATGTGTAGCCCTCAGGCGTAACATCTAGTAAGATGTATCCGCCCCATACATTCCTTGAAAGTCCACTTGCCCATAATAGATACTAGATGTCCCCACACTACCCCTAATCGATCGGCTCCCTAACTTGTAGATACCTGTGCGGGCCCCATCTTAGGGTGTATCACTCCCTAAGTGGCAACTCGTGGGTGCACAGCTTTATACCTACTGATGTACAGTGGCTAAATCTTCCAATGTCGGGAACACCTTGTGCACGCTTAACGAACCCGTCGGAACCTGCACTGTTACACCCTCGTTCTTATTTGACCGCTTATAATCAGCCCAGTAAGCGTGCCCCAACCCTGCCTAGCTCAGGGTTCCCGATACCACTAAGTGGGTTACTGTCTGAAAAGGGTCCCTACCGCTACTAGGTTTTCCCCCAGGGTTTATCCTAACCCAACTTATATTGCTTAAGTGTTGTCTATCCGCCCAGTTGACTTATCCCCATCCGCTTATCAAATCAATATGTATTATTGGTTAAGCTTGCCTTAACCGAATCCACTTTGTTCATGTATTATTGGTTAAGTTGTCATCTCACACAAGTTAACTTAACCCCACCCACCGAACATGTTTTAGGTATCCTATTCATCTTTGATCAGCATTAATTAGTCATTAATGCACAGACCTCTCACATTAAGTCGGTGGCTTGTGGCCGTTGGATGTGTCGGGCGGTTCCGGGAAGACTTCTGCCACAAGCCAGACTTAACCTCGTGTCCAAGCATCTTTTAATTATGTCTACGACCTCGCACTTTAGACTGGCTGTTTTGCGGTTGCTGGTTAGGCCAGTTGGTTCCGGGCAGGCTTCTACCGCAAGCGGAGTCTAACCACGTGTCTCAGCATGCTTATCTTAGCCAATTTATTTTATTGCAGTTTATGCCAATTTTTGGTTAATTATGCCAATTACCCAAAATTCCCAATTTCGTATCATGCCCAAAATTTAACATAATCATGCCCAAAATCAACCCATCATATATTATGCCATATTTCCCAACGTTCCCTCGATTACCACTCGTACGTTCATCTCTACCAGATTTGGCCTGGGCTCGAAAGTAGCCTGGCTATAAAATTAAAAAAAAAGAAGGAGGAAGGGAAGAGATACAGAACAGGCATAATAATAACAATAAAATAGGCATAAGGATGAAATGATCATAAAGATATGATAAAACTGATGATAATATCAACATGGGCATATAAGAATCATGAATCTGATATATTGGCTAAGATAGAACTGATGAGATTAGATCTTATTATCATGTTTAATTTCCAATTCCAATTTACAACATGTCAGAATTGATTTTGTATTATTTAAATCTAAAAATAGTCAATGGACTCACAGAGATTGGATTAAGGAAGAGAATTAGGCGTTGTAGCAATTCTGATCTTGAATGATCTTCTAATTTGATTGTTGAAGAAGAAAAATCTCTATATCTCTACTCTGATTTTGGTTGGAGAAGAAAGGCTAGGCTAATTTAGGTTTGAGCATCATGGAGGCGCCATGAATTAGTGTAATGAAATTAGGGTTAGGTTTAGGTGTGTTTATATAGACGTATTAGGTGAATTAGGGCCTTTAGATTAAACTAGAGATCATCAGAACCACACAGCTCAAAAGACACGTCATCCAGCCAATCCCAGTAGGACACGTCATCAAAGAACTCTCCAGAATTCTGTGCTGATTCAGCCTCAGCATGGGCGCACTTCCCAAGTGCGCCAGTACATTTTTGTTTTGGCGCACTTCACAAGTGCGCCAGTTATTCCATCCAGTTTTCTGATTTTTTTGCCCAACTTCTATCGTCCATAACTTCTTCATACGTTATCTGTTTTACGCAAACTCAGACTCTATCTCAAGCAGAATTCCGAGGCAAACGCAATGGTGTAACCCATTTCACCTAATTCTTCTTTAAAAAATTATTCTTTAATTATCTCTTATGTCAAGTTTTAAAATTACGAGGTGTTACATTCTCCTCTCATTAAGGATTTCGTCTCGGAAATCTTCAAGTTAAGAAGAACGTATCCTACCATCCAATCATCCACAAGCATCCATTTTCCTTAAACATTTCTAATGCTATATGAACATATGCAAAAGTGTGTGTATATGTTCCTTATCTAATGCAAAGGTCAGGCAGTCAACTGATTTAATTGACCTCCTTAATGCAAAACATGATAGTGCCATGCGTCCATTATGTATGCAAAAGAATCCTAACCATACATATCATTTCTGTATGAGTGCATAACCATTCATCCAAATGCATCATCCATGTGATAACACATTCAATATACATCCATTAATTTAAATATGCTCACTCATTCATATGCAATATGAAAGTGATTGAGCCGATCTTAGTGCCTAAAGTGTGTGTATATGCATCCACGAGCAATCACTTGCAGTCACTTGCAGTCACTTGCATTCACTTGCAACCATCAATCATAACATGTCTCAAACACATGTTTACAACCATAGGGTTTTCTACCTAAAGATCGAAGATATAATCGAGAGGATACACTAAACGATAGAACAAGTATAAACAAAGCGGTAGAAAAAGGAGAAGTTGAGAACATGCCCTCAAAAAGGAAAGGGTATGACGTGCGTATCTTGTCTTCAGTCTCCCAAGTCACGTCTCCTTGATCATCTCCACATTGGATGTCAACCAACTTGACCTCTCGGTTGCGTAACTTCTTGACCACCGATCCAAGGATGCATGTAGGAGCTCGTCTAATCATGGCATCTCGCTCTACTTCTACCTCTCTAAGCATGCTCGGCTTTATTCTTCCGCAGTATCATGTAAACACTTCCGCAAATGCAATACATGAAATACATCATGAACACCCCTAAGCTTCTTGGGCAACTTCACTCTGTAGGCCATCTGTCCAATTCGCTCTATAATGGGGAATGGCCCTACGAACCTTGGTGCCAATTTCCCTACAGACCCAAAACGAACTACATTCCTCAACGGTGTTACTTTAATAAAGACCATGTCTCCAACATTGAACTCAAGTTCGGTCCTCCTCTTATCAGCATATGACTTTTTCCGGTCCTGGGCCGTCTTCATCCGTCTTCGAATCAAGTCTATCTTCTCCGAAGTTTCCCTAATCATCTCGGGCCCAAGCAAAATCTTATCCGTAGACTCCCACCAACAAGTCGGTGATCGACAAGGTCGTCCATACAGAGCCTCAAAAGATGCCATGCCAATACTAGTCTGATAGCTGTTGTTGTAGGCGAACTCTACTAATGGAAGATGTTCCTCCCATGTCCCTCCAAAGTGCAAGATACATAACCTCAAAAGATCTTCTAGAATTCGATTCACTCTTTCTGTTTGGCCGTCTGTCTGTGGGTGCAAAGCATTGCTAAAACACAATTGCGTTCTACCGCCTCCTGCAAGCTCTTCCAAAACTCACTAGTGAAAATGGGATCTAGGTCGGTCACAATACTAGAAGGTATGCCATGTAGACGAACTATCTCTCAGAGATAAACAGATGCTAACCTTGCCGCTGTTCTTTTACTCTTGACGGGAATGAAATGGGCGCTCTTGGTAAGTCTATCCACTACTACCCAAATCCCTGTATTACCCTTCCTTGATCTCGGCAACCCATCGACGAAATCCATGGAAACACTTTCCCATTTCCACTGTGGAACCTCTAAAGGGTGAAGCAAATCACCAGGCTTCTTTTGCTCAGCCTTGACTTGCTGGCACATTAAGCATCTAGAAACGAACTCAGCCACATCCTTCTTCATTCTTGCCTAAAAGAAAACTCGCTTCATGTCCCTATACATCTTGTCACCACCGGGATGTATGGTCATCTTAGAATGATGTTCTTCTTCAAGGATTGCCCTTCTCAAACTCTCGTCTCGTGATACGCAAAGTCTCCCATCTATACGCAACCAACCTTCCTCATCTATAGTATACCTACTAAGATGGCTCGAAGACTCCCCCTTTATGAGCTTTTCTACTATCTCTATCAGCTGTGGGTCATCTTGCTATGCCGCACCTATCTGTCCCAAAAGCGTAGGTCGCACCTCTAACGATGCCAACAAACCGGGTACATAATCAATAGAGGGTCTAAAGTCTAAGATAGAGATATACTCTAAACTCTGTCGCTTGATGAACAAAGGACTCAAAGTCAACTTCTTTCTACTCAAGGCGTCAGCTACAACGTTACCCTTGCTAGGGGTATATGCAATCTCGAAATTGTAGGATGCTAAGAACTCCATCCACCTTTTTTGCCTTGAGTTTAGATCTTATTAAGTGACTTATGGTCTGTATACAATTCAAACCTCTCACCAAGCAAATAGTGATGCCAAGACTTAAGCACAAAAGCTATGGCATCTAACTTTAAGTCGTGGGGTATGGTAATTCTTCTCATGGACCTTCAACTGCCTCCCACCATAAAATATCACCCTTCCCTCTTGCATCAAAACTGCGCCAAGCCCTGTCACGCAAGCATCGGTATACACTGAACGGTTTACTCCCATTAGGAAAAACTAAAACTGGAGTTGTCGTCAATGCCCTCTTCAAACGTTGGAAAGCATCGTCATAGTCAACATCCCAAGAAAAGGTCAAATTCTTTTCCGTCAACCGTGTAAGTGGGGCTGATATCTTAGCAAAGTCCTTGATGAACTTTCTATAATAGCCCGCCAAACCAAGAAAACTTCTTACTTCTGTAGCGTTCTTAGGAACCTTCCAATCTTGGATTGCTACCACCTTCATGGGATCCACTGTTATCCCTTCCTTAGAGACCACGTGCCCTAAGAATTTCACTTCTTTCCTCCAAAAATGACATTTGGAGAACTTAGCTTTGAGTTGATGTGCTCGTAGGGTCTCTAAGACTTCCCTAAGATGTAGGGCATGCTCTTCCTTGCTTCTAGATAATATCAAGATATCATCCACAAAGACTACCACGAAATTGTTTAGAAACTCCCTAAACACCATACTCATCAAGTCTACGAAATATGCGGGTGCATTCGTCAAACCAAAAGTCAGGACGAGCCATTCGAAGAAACCGTCGGGAGTTCTAAATGCAGTCTTATCTATGCTGTCCTCAGCCACCCTTAGCTGATGAAATCCTGTAGCTAAGTCCAACTACGAGAAAACCGAAGCACCAACCAACTGATCGAACAAGTCATCTATCCTCGGTAATGGGTGTCTGTTCTTCTTCGTGAGCTTATTCAGCTCCCTATAGTCCATACACAATCTAAGTGAACCATCAGCCTTCGTAACAAAAACAACTGGAGCACCCCACTCCAAGATACTTCTTCTTATGAACCCTTTCTCAAGTAACTCTTTCACTTGTTTACTAAGCTCCCTCCTTTCTCTAGGAGCCATGTGGCGCATAGGAAATGCAACTGGCTTTACATTGTCCACCAAGTATATACAAAAATCTATCCCACGATTTGGAGGTAAGCCCCTAACCTCCTCAAAGACATCTGCATACTCATGGACTACTCCAACAGATTGCAAATCGTCAATAGAAGTGTCAAGAGATTCTAGGTAGCTAAGCATAACATAATCCTTAGGTCGCATGAGATATCGAGAGTATTCCCCAAACTAGTCAACAGTCTAACTACCCTCCTTTCACAGTCGAGAATGCCACCATACCTGGCTAGCCAATCCATTCCTAGAATCAACCCATAGCCCGTGAAACCAAGCACAAAAGCGTTGCATTCTAACTCAACGCCATACACAAATATTCACAAATCCCGACATAACATAGAAAGATGAGCCGTACCCTCAATAGGATTTGAGACTACAATGGGATCCATAACTAGACTAGTATTTAGGTTTAAAGATTCAACAACAGAAGCAGATATAAACGAATGTGAAGTGCCAAAATCAAACAAAGAACGTACAACATGATCGAAAAGGAAAATTAAACTTTCAACAGAAATGTTTCTACCTCTCTCTTGCGTAGCTGCCACGAGAGCATGAACCTGCCCTCCAGAAGTAGATCCTGTCCTCTGTCCTTGCCCTTGTCCTTGCCTCCTTGGGCAGTCCTTAATCATATGTCCTGCCTCACCACATTGGAAGAAACCAGTTTTTTTGGCCTTCTTCTTTCTACAATCTTTAGCTATATGACCTGGTATACCACACAAATGGAACTTTCTTTTATCTCGGGATTTCCCACTCTTCTTAGAATCCACTTTCTTGTCCTGTGCCTTATCTACCTTAGCACCTTTCTCCTCTTCATGCATCAGCGCCATATCAACAAGTTTCTTGAAAGTAGCCCCCATAGGAAGGTGGGACATAGTTAACCCGTGTAATGGTTCATTCAGACCCTTGGCAAATCTCAAGGCCTTCTTATGTAGTGTATTAACTAATTCCATACCAAATCTTGCTAACTGGTTTAACTTGTTAACGTACTCCTTCATAGACAAACTCCCTTGTTTCAAAGCCAAGAACCTCTCCATGTATAAACTCTCCTCTGCTTGTGAAAGAAATTTCAACTCGAACCTTTGTCTAAAATCCATCCATGTCACCACTGCATGTCCTCCATTAGTCACTTCCCACCAAAATGAGGCTTCGTCCTTCATTAACCAAGCAGCTAGCTGAACATTCCTTCCATCGTCTATCTCAACGATACCAAACAAGTCCTCCACTTCCTTGAGCCAATTCCGAGCCTCAACAAACGTCTCAGTCCCATGAAAAGGTTTTCCGCCCATCGCACGGAAGTCTTTGCATATCTTAGAAAAAGCGTCTACACGAGGAGGAGGAGGAGCGGCTGCAGCTAGGGGAAGGAGGAACGTCTGTTGGGCCTGCGGTAGTAGCCCTAGCCTCCAGATACCTTTTGAACCAGCCTGGTATCTGTACGCCCTCGGGTATAACAGGTTCCCCAGACATGCTGAAAGGAAAAAGGAAGAGATTCAAAACAGAGAATCGAAAGAAAGATATATAGCTTTTGGGGATTAACTTTTTCATAATAAACTTTCTCTTGAAAATACTCTCTTTAGAACATGTTTTAGAAAATACTTCTTTCTAAAAATGCTTTTTGAAAACGGTTTTCAAAATCTTTTATTTGTTCTGGTAACCTTTAGCTCTGATACCACGTGTAACACCCCACGTCCATTAATGTCACTCACTAAGGGAATGCATTAACTTCCATGGAGTATTATAAGAGTATAGAATAGAATATCACAAGACAGATATATATATGGTACTTTAGAAAATTCAAAATTTATTCATTGCAGCGAAAAGCAAAACTTGTATGGTTACAACATCAAAACCACATACTAGAGTCAAGTACATAAATATCCATCTTGAGCAAAATTATTATCGGAGTACATACAAGTAAAATCATAATCCCACTCCAAATAGCCATAATGAAAAGAGATAAAGCTGAGCATTACTCTCAACACTTCCAAGCGCTTCAAGAAAAAAGAAATCCAAGTCAAGCTTCAGTGTTTCCTCCCTGAGAACCTGGGGGGGGGGGCGACGGGACGGAAGAAAAAGAGGCAAAAACAAAAAGGTCTGACATAAAGCGTGGCGAGTCCAGCTACTTTTAGTATGAAAATAAGTAAAGCAATATGATAGGAATAAATCGGATGAAAAGTATAACCATCACATAAGGTAAACCTGGATAACAGGATGAATATAAAGGAAATGTCTAGTGCGCTTCCTAGATTTCTTACTTAATTTGATTCTCTGCACCACCTACTAGTAATTCTTAACGAGATGATCCCAACCCCACAATTGGCAGCCTTCAGGCGTAACATCTAGTAAGAGGTATCCGCCCCATACAATCCTTGAAAGTCCACTTGCCCATAATAGATACTAGATGTCCCCACACTACCCCTAATCGATTAGCTCCCTAACTTGTAGATACTTGTGCGGGCCCCAGCTTAGGGTGTATCACTGCCTAAGTGGCAACCCGTGGGCGCACAACTTTATTCCTATTGATGTATAGTGGCTAAATCTTCCAACGCCGGGAACACCTCGTGCATGCTTAACGCCCATCGGAACCTACACTACTACACCCTCGCTCTTTTTGACCGCTTATATTCAGCCCAGTAAGCGTGCCCCAACCCTTCCTAGCTCAAGGTTCCCGATACCACCAAGTGGGTTACTGTCTGAAAAGGGTCCCTACCGCTACTAGGTTTTTCCCCAAGATTTATCCTAACCCAACTTATATTGGTTGAGTGTTGTCTATCCGCCCGGTTGACTTAACCCCATCCACTTATCAAATATATATGTATTATTGGTTAAGCTTGCCTTAACCCTATCCACTTTGTTCATGTATTATTGGTTAAGTTGTCATCTCACACAAGTTAACTTAACCCCACCTACCTAACATGTTTTACATATCATATTCATCTTTGATCAGCATTAATTAGTCATTAATGCATAGAGTCGGTGGCTTGTGGCCGCTGGATGTGCCGGGCGGTTCCGGGCAGACTTCTGCCACAACCCAGACTTAACCTCGTGTCTAAGCATCTTTTAATTATGCCAAAGACCTCTCACATTAGACCGGCCGTTTTGAGGTTGTTGGTTAGGTCGGTTGGTTCCGGGCAGGCTTCTACCGCAAGCGGAGTTTAACCTCGTGTCTTAGCATGCTTATCTTAGCCAATTTATTTTATTGTAGTTTATGCCAATTTTAGGTTAATTATGCCAATTACCCAAAATTCCCAATTTCATATCATGCCCAAAATTTAACATTAATCATGCCCAAAATCAACCCATCATATATTATGCCATATTTCCCAATGTTCCCTCGATTACCACTCGTACGTTTATCTCTAAGAGATTTGGCCTAGGCTCGAAAGTAGCTTGGCTATAAAATAAAAAAAAAGGAGGAGGAAGGGAAGAGATACAGAACAGGTATAATAATAACAATAAAATAGGCATAAGGATGAACTGATCATAAAGATATGATAAAACTGATGATAATATCAACATGGGCATATAAGAATCATGAATCTGATATATAGGCTGAGAACGAACTGATGAGATTAGATCTTATTATCATGTTTAATTTCCAATTCCAATTTACAACATGTCAGTATTGCTTTTGTATTATTTAAATCTAAAAATAGTCAATGGACTCACAAAGATTGGATTAAGGAAGAGAATTAGGCATTGTAGCAATTCTGATCTGGAATGATCTTCTAATTTGATTGTTGAAGAAGAAAAATCTCTAAATCTCTACTCTGATTTTGGTTGGAGAAGAAAGGCTAGGCTAATTTAGGTTTGAGCAGCATGGAGGCGCTATGAATTAGTGTAATGAACTTAGGGTTAGGTTTAAGTGTGTTTATACATATGTATTAGATGAATTATGGCCTTTAGATTAGACAAGAGATCATCTTAACCACACAGCTCAAAAGACACGTCATCCAGCCAATCCCAGCAAGAAACATCATCAAAGGTCTCTCCAGAGTTCTGTGCTGATTCAGCCTCGGCATGGGCGCACTTCCCAGGTGTGCTAGTACATTTTTGTTCTGGCGCACTTCACAATTGCACCAGTTATTCCAGCCTGTTTTCTGATTTTTCTGTCCAACTTCTATCGTCCATAACTTCTTCATACGGTATCAGTTTTACGCAAACTCGGACTCTATCTCAAGAAGAATTCCGAGACAAACGCAATGGCATAACCCGTTTCACCTAATTCTTCTTTTAAAAATTAATTATTCTTTAATTATCTCTTATGACATGTTTTAAAATTACGGGGTGTTACAAGTATGGACATTGTTTTGTCCAAGTGTGTGGGGGGGGGGGGGGCGTCTACATTACATCCTTTCTATTTTTATTTATTTAATTTTTCTTTTCTTTTTCATTTTCATGCATTTAGATAGGACCATCATACATTTTAGATCGTAGTAACATACCATTTTTTTTTTTGAAAATACGACTCATATTAGATTGATACCACAAAATAAGTTAATGGTTGTTAATCATTTGATAGTATTTTTTCTCTTAACTAGGATCGAATAAGAAATATAATGAAAAGTTGAATTTTGAGAGATATTACTGTAACTGGTACATAGTGAGATTCTTAGGTGATGGCCATGAAGCATTTTCTAAATTGTAGTCTTTGTTTAATGAGTGGAGGACTTAAAATACTTATATTGGCTTTTCGAATCTTTCAAACAAAGTTATGTTAAGCTGAATTCGCGTAACTCTCTCTTGTTCTTATATTTTCGATAATAATAATAGTATTCTAATGGTATCCAACATTGCTTGTAAATCTAACGTTGGTGTGCAAACCCGCCAAGCTCTATCCGACATGTTGTTGACAAAGTTAGCGTTGGTATATCTTGGTCTCATTTTATGAGTTGGACATTTAAGGATTACCAACATCTTGTTGACAAAGCCAGCGTCGGTTTGCACAATCCGCCAAGCTCTTTTCCGACTCTCCGTCAGTCAGTAAGGCAGTGCATGGGTGGTATACCTTGGTCTTTAAGTTAGGTGTATGTAATCAATTATAAAGCTTCATTTTTATAGAGATTAGGAATAAGCAATAATGCCCAAACACTTCTTGACCTTATTGATTTGACTAGCCATAAACAAGGAAATTAGAATACCACTTTGCGAACTGTGATAAACAAACTAAGAATTTATTTCATGGTTGCACTATGTTATCAACAAAACCAACTGGCCAAACTAGAACATAACATTTGAAAACTTGAATTATGTTGAAAATTTATGACAAGATGAGGTATCTAAAATACAATCAACTGATTAGAAATGGTTAACTTAATTTGTTGTATCACTTCCTGAAATAAGTCGTGTTTTCATTTTTCATTTTCTTTTGCATATATCCATTACATTCATGTAGTTGCATTAGAACCACAACATACTGCATTTGGATTTTGTGGGTAGTATCCGCTGAAAACCCTCATGAGACACCACTCGTCCTACTAGGTTCACCTAGAGGTTTAACGGCTTGTTGCATATGCTCAATGCAATCGTGTTTCCTACGAAAGTGTGACCTATCTAGTTAGTTTTTTTTTGTTTTTTTTTTACTCGAGGACAAGTAAGAGATAAGTGTGGGGATATTTGATTAGCATAGAAATGTGATTATTTTATGCACTTATATCTTATCTTTTGTATATAAATAAATATTACTTTGGGTATTTTTTCTTGTGTTCTCACGGGTTCAATAATTGTCTCCTTCATTTCAAACAAAGGCCAATTGCAAAGAAAAGCTACTTTTCCATATGAACAAGTTTTCAGTTACAAAGGAAGTTGAAGCTCATTGGTGAAGGCATTGAAGTTTGTACAAAGAGACTTGAGTTCGATCCCCGACAAACCCTCTTTTTGCTGTAGAAAGGAACATTCACACTGCCTCCTTTGCTCTGAAGAATATATGGACTAGTGTTATATTATATATATATATTCATATGTATGTATGTATGATATACACTAATAAACATTTCAGGAATAAGCATGTTCTTCTCAAGGATATCAATTCAAATCATTCATTTTTCAACCGCCATTTAGAAGAATATTTGATTGAATTATTGCGAAGGAAAAGCCAATTAATCTGCTACGTGTCACTAATCAGGAGGGGAAATCTGCATGGAATATCTCAACCATTATGTCATATCCTTTTTTATTTGTAAAAAAATATATTCAAGAGATATTTTATAGGCCTAGTATTCACATTGAGAGGAGCCAACATCTTCTATAAATACACATGATATCCATTGTAAATCGAATTCCATTATTCTGTACTTCTTTTCTCCATTAATAAAGTTTTCTTTTACTTTTCTGTATTTTTATTTTATAAGCAACTAGTGCCATCTAAACAATTAGGTTTGGTAGAGTACTAGTTGTCTTTTGCACCTATTTTCATTAGTGATTGACCGTGTGATTAGATTCAGCGGTAATCCTAATTTTATTTCCTGTTAGTTATTTAATTTCTGCAATTTTAATTTCTTCCTTTTACTTTCTTTCCTATGTCATATTTGATTGAATAAAGATTCGATTAGATTCAGATCTGATTCAATCCAATAATAGTTTTATTTGCAGTTTCAGTTTTGTTTGTTTTCAAAACCAACCTCCAAGGTTTGTCTAACTCGCCCAAGAAATATATAAATAATAAAATTTAAAATTCCTCCCTGTGTTCGACCTACATATTACACGATCTGTGCGCTTGTAGTTATTATTACACAATTCGCGCTTTTCTAATTCATAGAAAAGCGATGATCAGTGAAGTTGTTGGAGGTTTCAGAAAGGTGATCTTGGCTGGAGGTCCGAGCTTGATCGAGTCAGCAAAGTGGATGCATGTGATGAGGTGGTTGTGGGTAAGAGGGTTAATGGCCATGTGTGCATTAAGGGAAGGGAAGGGTGAGGTTATGGAAGGAAGGGGGTGAATCGAAAATTGAACTGGAGGAGGAGAAACAAAATGGTATACGTGAAATTTAGGGACGGAAGCTGTGTTTTCTATTCTTTTTATTTTGCATTTAAAATGAGATCTAAGTTTTAAGATTTGGGAAAAGGACAGACACTGATTTGTGGAAGAATACATTTTGTGTCTTTCTCTGACATGTGAACGAAAGAATATATAAGAGAAGAAGAGGAAAAAAATTTGACATTCGGCTGACCTAGGATGAGGTTTTAGCCCAATCCATTTATTTATTCCAAATCCAAAATTCAAAAGCAAATCACATACAAAAAGGGAAAAGGATAATAAAGAGAACATGCAATACGCACAAAATCCACTTGTTGATTTTACACTTTTTTGCATATAAAATTGTAAATAAGGAGAAATGAATGTCTGAATTTCATGAAATGAAAAATGAAGTCTTTTTTAGAAAAAAGAAATTTTTTTATTTTAAAAATATTTTCTTTAACAATTTTGCAACCATGAATTAATTTTAAGATAAAAATGTGCTCTTTACTACGGAATTTATTCCTCTCAATATTTAATTAAGCATATTTGAAATCTCAACTTTCGTAATTTAATTTAAACTTTAAAATTCAATTTTTAATTTTTTTGTTTAATTTTTTTTTAAATCGCTAAAATTGGTGAGTTGTTATAGGTGATATGCTTTGCAAATACACCCACATGCGCTATATATTTATATAAGCAGTATGGATAATCTAAAATAATATTTTTGCTAATACATAAGTATGGCATTAACAGGGTGTTCGAAAATATATTTTTAGCATTCTAAGTGGGCATAGTATAGAGTCATTAGAACATCGAAATTGCATCGGAAAATTCAAATTTACACTTATAAATAGGCATCAATAAGGAGTTGAAATGAGGTCGGAAATCAGGTTTTAATATTTAAATTAGTACTTTGCATGGCATCATAAAGATTTCAAAATTTTAAAGTTGTTAAGGGACATCCGTATCCGTATAATGTTGGTAAGTACACAATGGGAGAGGCCTTCATGGAATAGAAAATTGCTCTCTATCCCACTTTTTAAGCAAGCTTGACTAGGCGTTGGTATGACATCGATATATGTACTACCAATGTGTCGTCCACCCTTTCATGCTGGTAAACGGAATATGTTTTAGCCGATACTTTTCAACATAAAATTGTAACAAATTATTTTTAGATTATATTTACTATCAAATTTTCAAAAATAACTATTTTTAGAAATTAAATATATATTATAAATAGTTCAAATTTTAGATGATTTAACATTTTAATAATATAGGAAAAAAATAACAGTCAACCTAGTTCTTACGGACCGGTAGATTGAAAGATTAAAATATTTAACCTTACATATAATATATGACTCAAATTTCTCTTCAAAACTGCACTTAGATTTACTTGGATAAAAATATGATGAAATCAAGACCTATTATAACTTCATCACTTATAATTGCACTTGTCTAGGTCAAATTTTCCACTAAGATAAATAAATCAGCCTAAAGAAAATATGTTCTTTATATTGTCTTTTACTTAAACCAAATAGATATCTAAATTGATTAAAATATATAGCATAGTGGAAAGAGTCATATTGTGAGATGGGTGGTGTAAAATTTTCTAAACTAGTAAGATTCTAAATTAATAGCGATTGGATTTATGTAGGAATTTTGATTTACTACCTTGAAAAGCCAACCCAACCACAGGTCGATCATGACGTGCTATGATTCAAAAAATTAAATAATCATATAGTTTAATTCCAAAATCATAAAATGACCTTTATATCAACTTCCTTGAATTATATGGCTCTTTAATTTTGATAAGAAAACTATCTTTTGTGTCTTCGGTTCTCATACATCCATTAACAAATAATTTAACAATGTTCGACGCTAAATTATTGCATTGCTTATCAATTTCAGATAATATGTTACATTTTTATTATGAAATCTAAGAAATAATTTGCAGCTCTTTAATAATGCAAAATGTGGAAAATTTCCCTTGAACTAAATAATTATTACATAATTGTTTAATTAGCGTTTAGTACCAAATGTTAAAAATATATGTATCCAGAGAAGTCAGAAAATTAATTATGATAAGTTAAACCTTTGGATATTATTATGATTGAATCATATAAGTTAAAAATATCTATGTATGCCCATTGCCTGAATGGTCGAAACACCAGATTCACTTGATTTGCACCAACCGAATTTGAGAATTTGTTATTCAGAACTATGCTTATGTATACTTGGAGATGATCTCATCCAATTAGTTATACCTATAATAATTTAAAATTTAAAATTTTGTATATAACAAGGATATAGTACGCTTGAATTGTTCATATGCATTAGCTTCCACTTCCTTTTTGACAAAAATTAATGACGAAAATCAATTAGTATATTCTTAACTATACAAATTGTAATACACCTTCTTAATGTAATATACAACTAAATGACTCGTATTATGCATCCACTAAATGTAGAGGATTGTTTACTAAATCAGGATAAATTTCAAATGCATAAAATTAGTATGCATGAACTTTTTAACGCATTGATTACACCTTAATTTATTTTAATATACCAACTTATTCATTTAGTTCATGCCATAAAAAATCAATTATTAGAAATATTAGAACTTAGCTTTTGACCAAGATACATATTAATTAATATATTAATTAACGTGGAAATTTAATTAACATATTAATTAACAATACATGAACCAAAGCATAAAACATAAAGATCTTTGTTTATATACAGGCAATCCAAATTTGTACGAAACAGTAATTTAAACAAAATGGCATTTCATCCAACTTATATGATTGAATTATTATTCATAATTTTACATGTAGTATGAATTATCATGATGGAAGCTAGTCCATATTATTTGAGTGTGGAAGCTAGTCCATATTATTTGAGTGAGAAAATCTCCGCAGGTAACGATGACCACAAGGCGTTCTATCGCCCAATCAACAACAAAGCATTATTGCCACCTTCCATCAAAAGGAAAGTTCCAGGAGGTCCTGACCCAATCCACCACCCGTCGCCACCTTCTATCAAAAGGGAAGTGGCAAAAGGTCCCGACCCGATCCACAACCCACCGCCACCTACCATCAAAAGGGATGTTCGAGGAGGTCCCAACCCTATCCACCACCCATCGCCACCTTCCATCAAAAGGGAAGTTCCAAGAGGTCCCGACCCGATCCACAACCCATCGCCACCTTCCATCAAAAGGGAAGTTCAACGAGGTCCTGACCCGATCCACTAACCATCGCCACCTTCCATCAAAAAGTAAGTTCCAGGAGGTCCTGACCCTATCCACTACCCAAAACCGCCTTCCAACAAAAGGCAAGTTCCAGGAGGTCCTAACCCGATCCACCACACATCGCCCCCTTCCATCAAAAGGGAAGTGCAAGGAGGTTCTGAGCCGATCCACCACCCATCGCACCCTTCCATTAAAAGGGAAGTGCCAGGAGGTCCTGGCCCGATCCTCCACCCACCGCCACCTTCCATCAAAAGGAAAGTGCCAGGAGGTCCTGACCCGATCCACCACCCATCGCCACCTTCCATCAAAAGGAAAGAGCCAGGAGATTCCAACCCGATCCACAACCTACCGCCACATTCCATCAAAAGTGTAGTCCTAGGAGGTCCCGACCCGATCAACAACCCACCGCCACCTTCCATCAAAACGAAAGTGCCAGGAGGTCCCGACCCGATCCACAACCCACCGCCACCTTCCATCAAAAGGGAAGTCCTAGGAGGTCCCGACCCGATCCACAACCCACCGCCACGTTCCATCAAAAGGAAAGTGCCAGGAGGTCTTGACCCGATCCACAACCCACCGCCACCTTCCATAAAAAGGGAAGTGCCAGGAGGTCCCGACCCGATCCAACACCCATTGCCACCTTCCATCAAAAGGAAAGAGCCAGGAGGTTCTGACCCGATCCACAACACACCGCCACGTTCCATCAAAAGGGAAGTCCTAGGAGGTCCCGACCCGATCCACAACCCACCGCCACCTTCCATCAAAAGGAAAGTGCCAGGAGGTCCTGACCCGATCCACAACCCACCACCACCTTCCATCAAAAGGAAAGTGTCAGGAGGTCCCGACCCGATCCGCAACCCACCGCCACCTTCCATAAAAAGGGAAGTGCCTAGAGGTCCCGACCTGATCCACCACCCACCGCCACCTTCCATAAAAAGGGAAGTGCCTGGAGGTCCCGACCTGATCCACCACCCACCGCTACCTTCCATCAAAAGGGAAGAGCCAGGAGGTCCCGACCCGATCCACCACCCACCGCCACCTTCCATCAAAAGGGAAGTGCCAGGAGGTCCCGACCCAATCCATAACCCACCGCCACTTTCCATCAAAAGGGATGTGCTAGGAGGTCCCGACCCGATCCACAACCCATCGCCACATTCCAACAAAAGGAAAGTGCCAGGAGGTCCTGACACGATCCACAACCCACCGCCACCTTCCATCAAAAGGAAAGTGCCAGGAGGTCCTGACACGATCCACAACCCACCGTCACCTTCCATCAAAAGGAAAGTGCCAAGAGGTCCCGACCCGATCCACAACCCACCGTCACCTTCCATCAAAAGGAAAGCGCCAGGAGGTCCGGACCCGATCCACAACCCACCGCCACCCTCCATCAAAAGGGAAGTGCCAGTAGGTCCTAACCCGATCCACCACCCACCGCCACCTTCCATCAAAAGGAAAGTTCCAGGAATTCCCGACCCGATCCACCACCCACCGCCACCTTCCATCAAAAGGGATGTTCGAGGAGGTCCCGATCCAATCCACCACCCATCGCCACCTTCCATCAAAAGGGAAGTTCCAAGAGGTCCCGACCCAAGCCACAACCCATCGCCACCTTCCATCAAGAGGGAAGTTCCAGGAGGTCCTGACCCGATCCACCAACCATCGCCACCTTCCATCAAAAAGTAAGTTCCAGGAGGTCCTGACCCTATCCACTACCCATTACCGGCTTCCATCAAAAGGCAAGTTCCAGGAGGTCCTGACCCGATCCAACACCCATCGCCCCCTTCCATCAAATGGGAAGTGCCAGGACGTTCTAACCCGATCCACCACCCATCGCACCCTTCCATTAAAAGGGAAGTGCCAGGAGGTCCTGACCCGATCCTCCACCCATCGCCACCTTCTATCAAAAGGGAAGTTCCAGGACGTCCTGACCCAATTCACTACACATCGCCACCTTTCATCAAAAGGGAAGTGCCAGGAGGTTCTGACCCATACCACAACAAAGAAGTGTTGCCACCTTCCATCGAAAGAGAAGATCTAGGAGATTCTGATCCAATGTAACACCCCATGGTTTAATATTACATGAAAAAGATAATAAAATGAATAATAACTAGTTTATAACTCGTGCTACGCACATCGGGAGTTGTGAAATATAATTTTTTTTCATGATGTGCATAAAATTTAATGGTGGTCTCATATATTAACATTGGTTTTTCATTAATTCTCAATATTATAGTAATTTCTCATTATCATTTAATGTTTTTGAACAAAGATATAAGAAAATTCGACTGGCGCCATTGAGTTTTCATTATTCTTAAAAATTCCAAAGATATGTAATATAGATATCACTTCATGCATGCCCCACCTAGGGTTAGCTGCGCTGGCTGCAGATTAAACTTTATTCACAAACATAAAAAGTAAGACTCGATCTATTATATTACATGTTGGAGTTTGTATCTTGAGCATAATCCATAGATTTTTAACAATATCAATGACAATTCCACTTCTACTTTTTCCTACTGCTTAATACAAATTCCTTCATATAAACTATAACTAAAGAGAAAACAAACCGTTTTTCTCATAAGGTCAAATGAGTCAAGTATCCTATAATTAATAAGTCAAAGATATGTACATTGATAAAGTTTCGATATACATTTTGATATTAAAAAAATCCCCTAAACATATGATCACATATACCCGATAGCTGCCTTAATTTACCTTATCTATTTCTTTATCCAAAGTATTTCATACAAAGATTCATACACTAATATATGCATCACCAAAACCAACTAAAATGTAATACATTTATGTAAGGAAAACTCTATGTAAACACAAAATAATGACACAGAATTAGGTACAAAAAAATCTCAACCATTAGATCGTCCACTATATTCCACATAAAAAGAAACTAATCCAATGGTATACAATTTGTGTATTAATTCTAAGTTTGAATTTGCATAACAATAACTGCTCAATTTATGTAAGCGTTTAATTATATACATGTAATAAATAGCTTCAGGATTTTACACACAATTTTTCATTGTTAATTAGACCACGTAGGAATCCAAACATGATTTTAATCATAGTTTAACCCACAGTGACCATTAATGGCAACTATTTATAAATGCAATATGGTTGAGTAAATCCATAGTTAAACATTGGAATGTGACATTTGAAAGAGTTTTATGCAGGGATCATGGTATAATGTAATCATATAATTTAATATACAGTCAAATTCTCATATATATTTAAAGTTGGCATCAGCATATAAAATGCAACACTGTTACTGATTCTAGGATTATAAAGTATTATGTTGAGACCTTATAATTTTTTGCTTAAAAACCTGCTAACTATAATCATAGTATGTTTCCTCGTACTTTCACTATAACTCTTTTTTGTTTTCAGCCATTTACATTAAGTTCAGCAGGACACGATCGAGGCAAAGAAACTGACAACTAAGATCACTCCATGTCTTAGATAACTTCACCTATCCCTTTCCACTATTCAAATCTTTCAGCTCAGTAGAAATCCACTTCCCTCGTTCAACAAAATCACTCAACTCAACATAATAACAAATAAGAGAAATATCATTTCCGGATAAATTAAATCATTTTAGTCTTTAACCTGAAATATCATGCGACTGGAAAATTAATGAACTGGAGAACAACAGTGTCTATAATCTCTTATCAAACTACAAGCACATTGGAGTACACTAATGGTTAAAACCTAAAGTTATATTATAAAAGATTTGAACAACAACAATAATAATAGTAATATTTAAAATGATACAATTGTTACATCTTTCTTGAACAATTTAACAGTCTTTAAATTAATTTATCAAAACTTGTATATTAATGAACATAAGACTTCCTTGAACCTCAACGGTTCACCATAAAGCAATATGTTATCTACATTGAATCAGAAAATTTGTGATTGGTTAACATCTATTGATATAATGATATACCAAAATAGAAAGAATCTTCATGATATATAGTTCTTATCAGTTGGTTTCATTTTTAAGCAAGACATTTGGCCTTTTAATCACAAGTTCAAAATTTTCTTCTTAAATAACATCAAAACAACATTTTAAATTGGATCTAGCTGAGGTAATGTATATGTAATTATGTGGTTTATTTTTAAGAATGAGATCTATAAAGATTCAGTATATTGTGTATGTTCATAGAACCATAGTATACTTCCTAACATTTTCAGAAAATCTAAAAACATCACAGAGTAATTTTTTAAGACGTAAAAGTAAATCTAGTATCAAATTATTACATGTTATAAGACAAATGCGAAAAGGAGTTTTCTTCCTTCACCAATTATTTGACGATGTTTAATCAGAGTTAAATACGTAATCACTAAAGTTCAGTTTCTTCATTTAACTATGAAATCCCTGGCTATAAAATTTGAACTGGGAGTGAAGAAACAGTAACTAATATGGAATGAACTATCCGCCATCTATGAATTTCGAAGATATATACATAGCAATGACCAAAACAAATTAAATCACAATAGGTCTGAAACAGAAATCACTCAACCAATAAATTCATCAGTCAAATATGTAATAGTGAACTGTAGAAAATGGGTAAGTAATTTTCCCTTTTTATTATAAAGTACAATTTTTGTACTAAGAATTGAGATTTGGATTGAATATTCTTTGGTTTCGTAAATTAGATCTTACATAGTAAATCAAATAAAAATTATGTACGATTTAAATATTATATATAGGACATGCCCAAGCTTGAACGGTTGGCGACCAAAAAGGTTACCATAAATGAAAATTCCTTCATAAGTATACAATGGTGAACCATTCAATATATCCTACCAGGCTACCAGTGTAAGCAATATCATATTTAGAAGTGCGAAAATTAGCATTGGAAAATTTTAACAGTTTATATAGTGAACAAAATATAAATCCACCGTAGTGATTCCTATATTTTAAATTCATGTTCGTAATTGGGAAACCAATAGCAGGCATAACAATAAATTATTATCTTTTGTATTACCGTCTTATAAACCAGTTGCACATTTTGATAGCAAAATCATTGCAACCAACCCAAAAAAAAAATTGAATTATTATTATCTCTAACAAAATAGCATGGCGGACTGAATTTCATCCATTTCTATATTTTCTTAATGGTTTCAACACCAAAATACGAATCTGATTCTTTGTAGATATGGATTTTGTGGTGAAATCATCCTTAATTAGTGTGGTTGTGCTATTTCCAAATCAGTTCACTAATTTAAATTTGTCATCGTGTTCAATTTGTAATGTTTCTTCATGTTGAGGATTACATCTTTGGTTTAGTGGTGCAATTATTGGTTTAATCATCAGCCTGGCGATCATTTGATTTCACCATATTCTTCATATAATATTCTACTGTATTGCTAGCTACTTGCGGTGTTCGTATCCTTTTATTAATTTATGATAACAAATAAATATGACAGATCTCTTTATGTTATGAATCGTTTTTTATCAAAAATAATTACCATGCAAATTATCTTGTAAACATTCGATACACATGTATGTGTACGTATGTTTGTGAGAAACATAGTTATGGTGGCAACTTTCAAATTTTTGGACTATTTCGTTATCATATTTAGCCGAATAACTCTTTCTTAGCTTATCAAGTTGCATTTAGGTTTCACCCAATTTGTATATGGAATAAATGTGTATCCAAAGCAATCGCTAAAAATTATATGATACAAGAAAAATTAAAGAATAATTTAAATAAAATACAAAATGCTAGAGGAAACTACAATTGACATTGAATAGAAAACTATGTTACCACATCTAGAACATATGAATACCAACTATGTGTCAAAGATCATACGATTTTCTTTATATTACTTATTACATAAATTACTATTCAAATTAAAATTTTAACCAATGATGACAAAAGTCAAATCATAATTTTAGAATTTGAGTCATGGGTTTATGAAAAATTTCCAAATGACACTGATTTTTTTTTATAATAAAAACCGCATCATGGACAAATCTTATAATAACAACAAATGCGGAATCCGTGTTAAATTGATAATCGCAATAACATAGATTACAACATTATAAGAACAACAAGTAAAGATTTTTTGAAAGAGAAAATCATTTCTTATGAGAAATGAAGATAACTTTCTTAAGAGAAATGATAAATCACGAATATTCAAGCTAAAGGCAAGGCGAAGCATAGTTCAAATTATTTCAGTTTCCAGTAAAAGGTAAATGCAATGAAAAATCATTCATTTTGTAATAAAGAACTCCTTGACAATTGTTACACTATGTTTTCCATTTTTTTGTTGAGCTCTTTTTATGGGATGAACCAACCAAAAAAATAAAAAAATTGATGTTGATAGTTAACATTAATATTTCTCACTGAAATTGGTAAGTAACATGAATATTTCTCATTGAAGTTGATAGTTAACATGAATATTTCTCATTAACTGAATAAATCCAGCAAAAATGATGAAGATCACTAATGCATTTTTGTGGATTATAAGGCTTAAGCTCAAACTTATCTACTCAAGAATTTCATAAATGACTTAACATCAAATTGTCCATATTATAAGTTTTCAATATCCAAAAGTAACAGTAATGAAGGTGATAAACCTATAATTGTATACATTAGTTATATGGATGCTGAACATTAGCAAGGATCATTGGAAACATATCACTTGTACATAGAATAAAATAACTGCAATATGAAGAATGATAAATGACTATGACTTAACCTTCCTCACTAAAACCAACTATTGGAAATTCCAACCAAATTAAAGCAAGAAAATATATAATTTTCCAAAAAAAAAATTCTTTTGGCAAGTTATAAAATAAGATAATACGTTGATGGTAGCTTTAGAGAGCCAGAGAAGTTAATCTTAGCTGTTAACTGCAAATTACTTTCCTAATAGGATTGTAGCTAAATAGCCGACCTGACAAATTAAGCATAGCTATAATTTACTATTAAAAATGAAATTTTAAATTCAAAATAATAATGCACAATATCAATAAATATGGTTATCCAAAATGTGTTTGAAAATATCAGGCAATGTAAAATACAACAGGTGAGATTTTCTTGGTCCTTACCCATATAGTAAAATATAAGTATTATTTTCTGAATATTTTTATTCATACAAAGGACAAAGCATAATAATAATAGTAATAATCAAATAGCTGTATAACTATGAGATTTGTTTCCCAAGAAATAGTATGTGCATCTCATCATTGTCAAGCAAAGCATTTAAGTTGATTTGTCTTATTCTCAGATATGAATATTGTACAAAAAAAATTCTAAATTCAACCTATACGCATATTACTGAGTTGATCCTTTCTGGAACAAAATTATTTTCATTTCATATAATCCATGATTCCAAAACAAAATCTAATTATGATTACAAAAAGAACATAATTTTTCACCGGCATTAGTTCTAGAAAAAGTATGTTTTTGGCTATAAATTACACAGGTTCTGGTATGTGAACATTTAAAACTTGTGATTCTATGAACATGTCTCTAGAACTATGAGTTTGAAATAACTCTCTTACGTACAAACTATTTTCCCTAATTTTGATTCATTGTTCGCTTTTGCAAAAAATACAATATTCTAATAACAAAAAATGTTTGAGAATTTTATTATGACTGAATAATGTGTTGTACACATAACGTTTGAACATACTTATAGCAGAAACAAAACATAGCCGCTTGGGCTTGAATACTGGACATTGGCTAAGCCCATTAGCTATTTGTGTAATGTATTGATGAAGCGGGGTACTCAGTGTAATTAAACACTTCATACCCCCACTTCCCCCGCAAACCATACAAACAAAGCTAGGGGTTGAGATAAAAAATGGCAGCCGTCACTCTTCTTCATCCTCGTGTCTCCAGATGGATTTCAACTTCAATTCACGATCGCTTGCATCTCCTTAGCACTTGCTCTTTAAGTTATGCCTTTCACTTGAAGCCGAGAACTTCCACCTTGCAGATAAGTACTTGCTCGACCTTCGTCTTTCTCAGATTTACTAGAAACTTGAGTATTCGTGGCCAATTTGTAGCTATTATCTTTTAATTTTTGATTTTTGCTGTCCAGGGCTTGAGTATTGGTACTGGATTCTTTATTGGAAGAAAGCTTTCGTCTTTCAAGTGGTTGTGAGTGACTGATTTCTTCAACACATAGTTTTCTCCTTAGCTCCTCAAATCTCGGTCTTGAAAGAGGTTTGGTTAGAACGTCTGTTGTTTGGTAAGTAGAAGGTACGTGATTAACCTGAATTTTTCCTTTCTGGACAAGCTCACGTACAAAATATATGTCCAATTCTAGATGTCTTGTTCTATAGTGTAGTACTGGGTTTGCTGTTAATGCTATTGCACTCATATTGTCACACCATATTGTTGTTGTGGAGTTGGTGTTAATTCTTAGCTCATGTAGAACAGACTGAATCCACATTATCTCTGCAGTTGTACTAGCAATGCTACGATACTCTGCTTCAGTGCTTGACCTAGACGCTACGTTTTGCTGCTTAGCACACCAAGATATAGGATTTTTACCCAGAAATATACAATAGCTACTGGTTGATTTTCCATCATCATAATCATTAGCCCAGTCTGAATCTGAGTAGGCATTGATGTTTAGGCGGGTACTTGGTTTTAAAATAAGTCCCTGGTTTATTGTGCCTTTCAAGTATCTTAATATTCTTTTAACTGCTTTCCAATGTTCACTCAATGACTTTTGCATGAATTGACTTGCTTTGTTGACACTATATGAAATATCTGGTCTTGTTATGGTTACATATTGAAGTGCTCCAATAATGCTTCTTTACGGCCTTTCATTGTAAGTGGGTCTCCCTTTGTCTTTGCTTAGATGTAGGTTAGTTACCATTGGTGTGGGCAAGGATTTAGCTTTATTCATTTTTGCTCTCACCAAGATTTCAGTAATGTATTTTCTTTGACAAAGCTGTAGTTCATTTTCTTCAGTTCTGCACACTTCAATTCCAAGAAAAAATGATAGGTCATCTACATCCTTTACTGAAAACTCACTGTTTAGCTGATATGTAATGCTTTTTATTTCTGATTCACTGTTGCCTGTTATTATGATGTCATCTACATAGATTAGAACATAGGTAACAGTTTCTGTTGTGAATTTTGTAAACAGTGAGTTGTCTGATTTTGTGGAAGTGTAGCCCAGTCTTGATAGTGTTGTATGTAGCTAGTTGAACCAAACTCTAGGTGCTTGCCTTAGACCATATATTGTCTTGTTTTGTTTGCACACCATTCCTTTGTTAGCTTTTTCTTTAATGCCTGGTGGCAGTTCCATATAGACCTCTTCCTGCAAATCACCATTCAAAAAAGCATTATTAATATCAATTTGTTTAATGGTCCAATTTTTATACAAGGCTATAGTTAATACAAGTGCGCACCCGTGCTACGCACACGATTCACTTTAAAAAACTTTTCATGATCATACAGTAAGTTACTATCAAAGTTAATTTTGTAAATCATGTTGAAATAAGATAAAACGCTAAAGAGAATAATTTTTTTGCATTCCATCCATAAATAATTGTGTTTGTTAATTAATATGCAAATGTTATAAATAGTAACATTGCTACTTAAGGAAAGCTTAATATGCTAAATGAAAGTGTTTTGCATGTCCCTTCATATATAATGATGAACGATAGTTAAACAGAGATACTACAAATGCAAAATGTCCATAAATAACCAATAGAATATATCAAGATAGTAGAAATGC
Organism: Allium sativum; assembly: GCA_030737875.1. Lineage (NCBI taxonomy): Eukaryota > Viridiplantae > Streptophyta > Magnoliopsida > Asparagales > Amaryllidaceae > Allium > Allium sativum. Next base: position 1,714,067 of record CM060919.1, read on the forward strand.
TGAAATGATCTGAGTAGCTTATGCGGTGTAAATTATGTTCTGGTAGCACATAAAATGTCTCCTCAGCGAAATAGTTGAGATCTTAAGTTGCAGATTGTGTGCCGATGCTGCACCTTGAATATAATAGCAAACGTTACTCTGTTAATAAAGTATGGAAAAAGAAGCAAGTTAATGCAAGGGATAAAGTAATACAATAACTAAAAGTTTTGTATCAAATTAACGTTATTCGAAGAAAGTCAAAAACATTCCCTGTAAACTGAAGAATCAAGCATCATTTGATTAAATTTATTTCATGGAATGTGAGGCATCTTCTTTATTCACGTCTGTATTGTGTACTGCGTACCCAAGATAACAATAATAGCATGGGTACAATCAATGTAAATACGGATAGAGGACAAATCCAAGTGAAAGATTAAATTGCTCATGTATACTGCCTATCATACGTTGTTGATTAATACCAGAATGGAGCAGCGTTATACTTCATTTTTGATGACTGAATTATTGCATAAGCATGAAATTGGTAATATATAGGTGAAGCCAATGTGGTCGCATTTATCCCAAATGCAGTGTAAAAGCTGATTTTCAACCATGAAGTTGAGTGTACGGAGAGGTAACTTTAGCAAAGTAGGTGAGAAATGAATATGCATGCAATAACTGGCTATCAAATTCCATAGGTATAAGGCTTAAATCTGTATAAGGTCAATCAAAAATGCTCTGTTTGTTTTACATAATTTTTTGTACGTAGCACAATAAGAGGGCTTGAATTCTAAAATCCACCACCAACTGTAAAGAGAGTTAATAGCAATTAATGACCATAGATTTGTGTAGCTGACCAGTTTATAGTTTGGTCAGCCTTCAGTTAGAGGTACCACTAAATATTTTGGAAAATAAAACAAATATTTGGAATCATATTTAACTTCTTAGGTCATCAAGTGTATATATATATTGCCTTGTAGTAGCTATTCAGATGAGAAAAACAAGTAAACAACATAACATAATTCTCTTGTTATAATGTAACAAATGCAGATAACGTTTCTACACAACAGGCTGTCAGTTTGAGATATTGATGTTAAAAGGTATTCGCTATCTTCAAATTTGTGCCATAAACAACCATAAGGAAACAACAGACAAACATATTTCCATACTAATGATAGAATGCCGTTGCAATTTTTCAAATTTTAGCTATGATAATGAAGTCCTGAAATTTAAAACACTGAAAGGGTTTTCTGTGAATCTTCAACTATTGCGTTTGGGTCAAACTTAAGATGATGGAGACACCAAAGACTCATGCCGATAAAGTATACGGGTGGTTCTTAGAATGCCTCTAGTATATTACAAAAAATTCATAAAAATACTTTGCAGAATCAACATAAAATGGAAATCTAATTTATTATTTAATGGAAGAAGAGAAGAACTATGAGGAAGCCATATGACAAATAGAATTAAAAAATAGTGTAAAATAATACTTGTTGCCAATTTTGAACCTTCCTTATTTACATAATTTTAGAATATGATGGTCAACATTGAAAATAGATAGAACGCATCAAAATCAATTGAATCATGGTAAATTGGTTTTAAAGAATAAGTACATGAAACAATGAATCGTGGTAAGTAGGTTTTAAAGAATAAGTACATGGAACAATGAATCGAATGATAATAATAGAGTAGTGAAAAAAATGGTCGTGGAAAATCAATTGTATCTTTCTTCACAAAATCCCTTTCTTGATGGTACATCAAATTTTAATTTTGCGGTTCGAGTTCAGGTTTTCCGACTCACCTTTATAGATGCAGTGAAAATGAAACAATTGCATAAATATGGTAGTTGCCTTATTTTTAGGGAAACAAAGCACTCATAAATTATGCAATACGAAACTACTTTATCCCATGGCCTTTTAAAATCCCTCTTGATATAGTATTCTTACAGTATCTGAGCTGCGATGCATGTTTATGGGTAAGTTGAAAAACTTTAGATCAACTCCTAGTAAGACCAAACAAATTTTCAGTCTAATCCAAAGTGGTCAAAAATGAATCATAAACGTAGCCAGAACCAAAGTGCAGCAGGAAGCTAAAAACTAAGTAGAAATATTGCTCATAAAGTTTGGAGCTCGACCACAGAAAAGGACTTTATTAGATGTAGTTTCACGATTTAGATAAATATCATGCTTGTTATTTGAACTTGTTAGCTCACTAAAACTAAATTATTTGTAAACAATTAATATTTCCTAATATTCAATAAAAACATCAAATATTGGCTTGCTTGAATAAAAAAATCCGTAGTCTTATCATCCGTTGCCTAAACTAAATTATAATATTGCATGGTTTAGTTTAGAACTATCAATGAATACCCGAAAAATCCGAAATCCATCCGCATCCGTATACAAAAAGTGGATAAGTATCTAATATCAAAAAAATGGATGTGGATGTGGACATGTAGACATCCACATCCAAAAATTATCCATCAGATATTTTTTTTAATTATACTTAAAATTATATTTATTTTAGTACAATAAAAGATATTTATCTATTTCTTTATTTAGTTGAAGGTTTATACTATATATCCTAAACGCATATTAACAACTCAAACATATTTATTTTTATCTTACTTGTTTATCTTTTAGCACTTTAATTAATGAGGCTGAAAAATATTTATGTTAAACTAAAATTTTCCATGTATACTTCTTGATTTAGTGATCGATGGCGGATAGGATAATTATTTGATATCCGTCCGTGTCCATAAATACGGACATCCGTTATCCGAAAATGATTTTGAATGCGGGTACGGATATGACACTATCCGCATCCGAATGTATCCGCTGACAACGCTAGTTTAGTACATTGGCAAGGAAAAGTAATGCCATGAATTGCAGTTACAAAATTCTATCACCCATTAAATTGACAGTACATTTATTACTAATCTGAAATTACTACGAAGCTAAGTAGACCTCAAAATTTAACTTGATTTTTCTTTGGTTAACAAACTATGTTCAAGTTTATATCTCAAAAAATTGAAAAAAAGAGGAGGAAGATCAGATAATAGCAACGGGACAAAAAAAATACAGTAAGTAGGGACAACCAACAATGTTCTATATCTGCAACTCTATAAATAATAAGAATGCATTTAAATTCTGTACAATGAAACAACAGTGGTTTGAAGTAAGATAGAATAATGCTTCAAGAAAGGAAGGAAAAAATGAAGTAAAACTTAACCATTACAAACGCCCTTTACAGCGGCAGCATGAAAAGAGGAAATGCTAAAAGGCAGACTTGAAACAAATCACACAAAAAGAAACTATTAGACAGAATAATATGACTAATGTAGCAGTGTCAGTTATAACATCAAAAGGCTGTTGTTACAGATATCAGGGAATATTTACTTCATTTGGCTAAAGCAGTAAGGGAAGTCATAATTTCAAAAGACTGTTGTTACAGATATCAACACATATTTAATCCATAAATTAAATAAATTTAGTGTTTCGGGATTTCAGAAGAAAAAAAAATGATGGATTATCGTACATGTGCAAGGCAGATTTGAGAATTTTATTATTTAAAGCAAAATGAATTCAGTGCTCTAGATTTAGTGCATTGAGTATTTCCGAATTTCAGAGTTCACTACCCATAATAAGTTGCAGGAGTTTAAAACTTAATGCTTCAAGTATTTCAATCTTTCAATGCATATTTAATATGCATTTAATCAATATAACTCTCATATTGTAAAGAATATATGACATTGTGACAAAGCAACATACATGAATAAGTACAGTACTCATGAGCTGTACCATTTCTATTCACAAATATAAATAGTCAACGAATGATTACTCTTGGTTTATAAAGAAAATGCAAACACATAAATGGTATAATAAATTATTTAAGAGAATGACAAATGACAAAAAAAAAAAAAAAAAAAAAAAAACTTGAAAACTTGGGCCAAATACCACTTCTGCTATTGTACACCTGCGACCTTAAATTTTTATGCTTCAAGGAATTTAAGATTTGCTTTGAAAAAATTATTAGGATTTTAGAATTTAGTACTTCATAGATTTAAGTTTCCAAAGAATATGTAACCTATAAAACTCCTATATTTAACTTCATCGTTAATAAAGTACACATAATACATATTGAAATTTGACAATGTATAAGCCACATCTATTGTTGTATAGTCATGTCCTCCTTTAATTACAAATTGAAAAACTATTGAATTAAAGGGTTTCAGGATTTACTACATAAAGTAGTGATATGATTTCAGAATTAAATGCGTATGCATTTTAGGATATCAAGATCTATTGAATCTACATTTACTCCATAAAACTCCCGTTTTTAATTCTCAAAGAGTAGAAGTTTATTTCCTCAAGTTCATTACATATCTTAGGTTAAATATATAGCATATATCAACCCATGTGATGTACCAAAATTCTGTCATTAAAGTGACTTATATTCACATGAAATAATTCATTTCAAATTCAAATATAAAGCTTCAAAACAATAACTGTGTGACAAAAAGACATACTTCCATAAATTTCTATGGATTCAAAGATAAGAACAAAAAATGAATTGAAAAGCAAAGCAAATATGACTTTTTAAGGGGAAACAAACATAAATATGAATATGTGTGCATATTAAGAGGGCGTCCGTGCCAGCGGGTATGTTTAGTTTTACAGGATAATAAGATGAAATAACCTTTTATCGTACCGATTACAGTGAAAATTTTGGAGCTTATATTAATATATATAGCAATAAATCAACAAAACATTTTATAAAATTGACAGTAATGAAAACGTCCATGGTTGAAAACATATGCAGCAAAATCTGTGTTCATGATTAAAATTTAGAAGTGCCCAAAAAGGAAATGTAACAAAAAACAGAAGTTGCTTCCTTTACATTCATCTTATTCAATCAAAAAAACTTAAAACAATCATATTGTGGAATTAAATGGTTGTGTGTATGTGTGTGCACAAGCATGCGTGTTCCATACTTATATACACACCTCCCCCCAATCACACACATATATAGCCATGTCTGTCTCAGTAATAGCTGTGAAAACACCTTTAAATTAATAAAGTTTGTTACGATCATGAGTTTTTTTTGCTATAGATACCTGATGAAGTAATAGTGGTTCATAATTGCAAATTCATATATTCCATTTGAAAATGTATAATGTAAATCCTAAATATAATGTAGTAGTGTTAGTTATAAGATCAAAAGGATGATACAGATATCAAGGAATATTTGCTCCATTTGGCTAAAGCAGTAGGGGAAGTCATAACTTAAAGACCGTTGTTACAGATATCAACACATATTTAATCCATAAATTAAATAAATTTACGGTTTCGGGATTTCAGGAAAAAAAATTGAAGAATTATCGTACATATGCAAGGCCGAATTGAGAATTTTAGTATTTAAAGCAAAATGGATGCAGTGCTCTAGAATTTAGTGCATTGAGTATTTCTGAATTTCAGAGTTCACTACCCATAATAAGTTGCAGGAGTTCAAAACTTAATGCTTCAAGTATTTCAATCTTTCAACGTATATTTAGTATGCATTTAATCAATATAACTCTCATACTGTAAAGAATATATAACATTGAAATTTGAGAAAGCAACAAACATGAATAAGTGCAGTACCCATGAGCTGTACCATTTCTACTCACAAAAATAAGTAGTCAACGAATGATTACCCTTGGTTTATAAAGAAAATGTAAACACGAATGGTATAGTAAATTATTTAAGAGAACTACAAATGACAAAAAATAACTTGAAAACTTGGGCCAAATACAACTTTTGCTATTGTACGCCTACGATCTTAGAATTTAATACTTCAAGGAATTAAAGATTTGCTTTGCAAAAATTATTAGTATTTTAGAATTTAGTGCTTCATAGATTTAAGTTTTTAAGGAACATTTAACCTATAAAACTCCTATATTTAACTTCATCGTTAATTAAGTACACATAATACATATTGAAATTTGACAATGTATAAGCCACTTCTGTTGGTTGTACAGTCATGCCCGCCTTTAATTACAAATTGAAAAACTGTTGAATTAAAGGGTTTCAGGATTTACTATGTAAAGTAGTGATAGGATTTCAGAATTAAATGCGTATGCATTCTAGGATTTCATGATTTATTGAATTTACATTTACTCCATAAAACTACTGTTTTTAGTTCTCAAAGAATATAAGTTCATTGCCTCAAGTTCATCACATATCTTAGGTTAATTATATAGCATATATCAACCCATGTGATGCACCAAAATTATGTCATTAAAGTGACTTATATTCACATGAAACAATTCATTTCAAATTCAAATATAAAGCTTCAAAACAATAACAGTGTGACAAAAAGACATACTTCCATAAATTTCTATGAATTCAAAAATAAGAACAAAACATGAATTGAAAAGCAAAGCAAATATGACTTTTTTGGGGATAGAAACATAAATATGAATATGTGTGCATATTTAAAGGGAGTCCGCGCCTGTGTGTATGTTTAGTTTAACATGACAATAAGCAGAAATAACCTTATCTTACCGATTACAGAGAAAATTTTGGAGTTTATATTAATATATATCGCAATAAATCAACAGAACATTTTATAAAATTTACAGTAATGCAAACGTCCATGGTTCAAAACTTCTGCAGCAAAATCTGTGTTCATGATTAAAATCTAAAAGTGCCCAAAAAGGAAATGTAACAAAAAATAAAAGTTGCTTCCTTTACATTCATCTTATTCAATCAAAAAAACTTATAAACAATCATATTATGGAAGTAAATGGTTGTGTGTTTGTGCGTGCATAAGCACTTGTGTGTACCATACTTATATACCCACCTCCCCCCAATCACACACACACACACATATAGCTATGTCTTTCTCAGTAATAGCTGTGAAAACACCTTTAAATTAATATATATTTTTACAATCATGAGGTTTTTTTTTTTTAAATACCTGATTCATATATTCCATTTGAAAATGTATAAAGAAAATCCTAAAATTAATGTAGTAGTGTTAGTTATAACATCAAAATGCTGTTGTTACAGATATCAAGGAATATTTACTCCATTTGTCTAAAGCAGTAGGGGAAGTCTTAACTTCAAAAGACCGTTGTTGCAGATATCAACACATACTTAATCCATAAATTAAATAAATTTAGTGTTTCAGGATTTCAGAAAAAAATTGAAGAATTATCGTACATGTGCAAAGGTAGATTTCAGAATTTTAATATTTAAAGCAAAATGGATTCAGTGCTCTATATTTAACTTCATCGTTAATAAAGTACACATAATACATATTGAAATTTGACAATGTATAAGCCACATCTATTGTTGTATAGTCATGTCCTCCTTTAATTACAAATCAAAAAACTGTTGAATTAAAGGGTTTCAGGATTTACTACATAAAATAGTGATAGGATTTCAGAATTAAATGCGTATGCATTTTAGGATTTCAAGATTTATTGAATCTACAGTTACTCCATAAAACTCCCGTATTTAATTCTCAAAGAGTAGAAGTTTATTTCCTCAAGTTCATCACATATCTTAGGTTAATTATATAGCCTACATCAACCCATGTGATGTACCAAAATTCTGTCATTAAAGTGACTTATATTCACATGTATTCATATTTTCAAACTCAAATATAAAGCTCCAAAACAATAACAGTGTGAATGACGTTTGAATCCATAGAAGAAAGCATTGAGTAATGACTTAAATCGTAAAATTGACAGTGAGGGGGATGAATGAAAACCAATTAATAGACATGTAAGGTTCGAAATCATTCAAATTAAACAATTAGGAGAAACAAATGAAAATAAAGGATTTGAATTTACCCTAAACTTCCAGTCGGCGTGGCATCTTCAGCCCCACAGATCGCTGCGTGCAGTGGAAGCCAACCAAGTCTTTTCTTCGCGGGTCGATTCAGGTTGAGAGGAAGAGGTGAAGGTCAGGGTCGAAAGGGAAGTGCTAGTTGGGATCAAAAGAAGAGATCTAAGAATTAATTGTCATGATCCATGACTTGATTTAAGATAAATAGCAAGGTCTGAACAGCGAAGAAAAACGAGGAATAACATAGGGCTTGAGAAGGAACGAAAGAACAGGGAAAAAGGAAGAAAGAATATGAACGGTTGATTTCTCAAAATATTCAAGCAGGCTTGTGCGCCTTTGAAGCCATTGTTTGCTTTTTCGCCCCCCGCCTAAAATTCTAAAAATACTAATTCCAATTTTACCCTTCGAAAATTAATTGGATATATAAATCCATGTTATTTATTGATGTCATTGTAATTCAAATAACCTATTAGTGAAAACATGTTGTTCGGAGATTTTATATAAACAGAACCTAAGTCCCCTAAAATAATTCAAAAACTCACGACCAACGACAGAAAAATAAAAACAACGACAAAATTAAGCGTATAAATTTGCAAATTCAAGTCTACTCCAAAATTATACTTTGCATAAAGTTAGTAAAACGAAATTACATCAGTATTTAATCATGACAACGCTTTCAGTCGACAATATCTCACAACAACATTTCAGATTTTATTTTATTTTTTCTGAGAGATAGGCAATAGAAGGAAAACGCAGATTGAAAGAAGAAGAAATAAAACCAGTTTGATTAAAAGAAGGACACATTTGGAAATAGATGGGGTGGGAGGAGAAAAAAGCGGGGTGTGTATTTTCTTTTTAAATCAGTGGGGTGTGAAGAGTATATACAGGGGTGGCAATAGCCGGACCCTAATTCTAATGGTGGTTGGTTTTACAGCAGGGGAGAATGTTTCATTAAAATCAATTTTCCACTGTTGTGAATACCCTTTAGCCACTAGTCTAGCCGTGTATTTAAAAATTATACCATCTGCATGCCTTTTAATCTTGTATGTCCATCTACACCCTATAATATTTTTATCTTTGGGTGGTTGAACTATACACCATGTTTGCTTTTTGTTCAAGGCATTTAGTTCTTCTTCCATGGCTGCTCTCCACTTATCATTCTGCACTGCTTGATGATAAGTGAAGGGTTCAGTGTCATTGTATTCAGTTTGAAAAGTTTTTGGTTTAAAAATACCACTTTTTGCCCTTATTACCATTTGATGCTGATCTTGAGTTTGAGTAGCTTCCCTGTTTTCTTCTACCTGTTGAATTTCAACTTGATTGCTTTCATCATTATTCTCACTTTGATGAGATGAGTCATCATCACTATTATCAGTACTGATCTCATTATCATGATTTGATTCTTTACTGGATGCAAGCTGTTGCGGAGAGCCAATAGTTTGTGTGTCTTGTGTATGTGTTGAACTAGTAGTAGCATGTGGCACATATATAATATCACATGCTTGTTCAGAGATAAGAGGTATAGAGATTCTGGGATTGTACACCTTATGTGTTCTTTTGCAAGTATTAATTTTAAATGAAAAAAAAATCATTAAAAATGACATGTCTAGAAATATAAAATTTTCCATTACTGTCTAAGCACTTATACCCTTTGTGGTTAGTGGTGTAACCAAAGAATGTACTGGCAGTAGATCTGTTATCTATCTTGTGTTTGTTAAAAGGTCTTATGTGAGGAAAACAGAGACACCCAAAAGTTTTCAGATCACCATTGTTAGGTTTAGTTTGAGTTAACACCTCTATTGGACATTTTAAATCCAATACCTTCATTGGTAATCTGTTTATTAAGTGTACAGCTGTGGCAAAGGCATCATGCCATAATTTTAGTGGTAGGGATGCATGTGCCAATAGTGTTAACCCAGTCTCGACAATGTGTCTGTGTTTTCTTTCAATTAGACCATTTTGTTCAGAAGTGTGTGGAGAAGTTATTCTATGAGTAATACCCTTTTTGCCAAAATAGACTTTTAATGGAAGAAACTCCTCAATGTCGACATAAACATCCGAGATTTTTGACCGTTCAAATCGACAATGATCCTCAATGTCGACATAAACAAATCAAAAATACGGATAGTTATTGGGATTTATAAAAAAAAACACAGAATCTCACGGCGGAAGGACAAAATATAATAATAATTAAATAACAGTTCATGAAGTTGTTAAAACATACATTTGATTATATTTTACGACAATTATCAGAGTTAACTATAATAAGCATACCAATATTTGCAACGGAATAATAATAATAGATACGTCTGTTGAGCTCCATCTTCATCTTCATAACGTCATCTTCAATACCTGAAAACTCAGGCTGACCCGAGAGTATTGCATAAAAAAAACACAACAAACACTCGGATCAGAACTAAATCATTCACATATTAGTCAAATTAAAATACGAAATAACATGAGTGTTATGGGTGCAGTGATCTAAAGAAGTATTATGCAAAATTCACAAATGATTTTGGAAAAATGAAGCTATCATAAGCTCGTCCCACATCACATAATGCAAGGGCACACCAAATGGGCGAGTTTTGCCTTATGATAACCAAACATGCTTTCATACGTGAAAATCTTCTTTTAATACTATTATTAGTGCATAGTGTTGAAAATCATTTCGCAAATAAATATATTAATCTTAGCAAGCATAGTGACTATGCCCACATACATAGTTTACAAACAAAACGAAAGGCTCGTATTGGTTGTTGGGTTCCAATATGATGGTTCCTGACACGAAAGATCAATCCGGAACTAGGGGCAACCTCATGGCTCATGGTTTTCATCCAGGCTCGGACACCAAACACCAGGTAAATCACTGGTTAACATCCAGACACGGACACCGAACATACCCTTTTTTTCCGCAAGTTTCAAAGTAGATCTACCGCCGAAGCTTTCGAGTTTCAATAAAATGTATACAACCTAACCGCCAGTTTAAAATCAATTCGGGGTGTGAGGTTCGTCGAAGTCACGATATACACAATGCTATCATCACTAGTTCATTTCATAACTTGAGTATGCCACATTGTCAATTTACAACATGTCACCGATTTCCATCAATACATAACATCTAAGCACGTAAAACTTCGAGACAAGGATAATTTTATTTGCCACAATCCGATATATATTAACAGAAATCAGTGCTACGCAGTCAATTACAATGTCAGACACATAATCCATACAAGTCCATCCTGGGTCTGAACGGAACAAAATCCGAAAATCCTCAAATATATTCAGACCTCACGCCACTTATAACCTCATATTGAGTGATCAGCCCAATCGAGACATCAGCAGTCAATCCAAATAAATTCAAAGATTCCCGGTCTTCATTCGTCATTTCGACGTCTCTAATTTTCTTTATAACGTCGTATTATTACTTCGAATGGTTTTCGAACATATATTCGATCTCGGTCTTTCCATATAATAAACGCATTTTTAAAACAATAATCATGCCTCCAAATTTTCATAACAATATCAAGATTATTTAAGCATCGATTTTTTTTCAAAGGGGAACATATTTTATTTCAAATTTCAACTTGAATCAACTGTTTAAATCGAGGACAATTCCAATTTGGGAAGAATTTACAAATATTTGAATAACCTGAAAAATAGATAGTTATGAATAAAACCTTTTATGAATATATATATATATTAAAATAATTAGAGTATGATAAAATAATTTAAATTACTATATATACATATATTTAAATGTTTTACGAAAATAATTTTCTTTTTAATAATAAATAATATAACATAATTTATTTTAGAAACTATAGGTATACATATAATTAACTAATTTTAAAACATAATTGTTTCTCTGTCCCATTTCCAAATTCACAATATATTTAGGAATAATTGTTTTAACAAATTCAATGAACATTTCGGTGTCGATATCAATGCAGTAACCAATTTCAATTCAAATATCCATCACAACCATTTCATCTAAACAACCAATATTATATCGTTTCACTAGTTAACAAATGTCGGTGTTTCAGACTAGCACTTAAATTTCGAATAAATAATTAAATATCAATTATAAATTAACACTGTAATTAACTTGTATGTCAAATTTAAGCAAACATCAACAATCAATCACAACCAGACAATCAAATTCATTTCACAATTTAATTTAATAAATATGGGAACAATTCAGTTAATTGTGAGCGAGAAATTCACTCACCTTGATTTCAAACGAAATTAGAATCCAAAATTTAGCCCGGAAATCAACCACCTCAGAATCAGTCCAAATCAGTGTCATTACGAAGAGCTCGTTAATACGATTCTAACGCAACAAACCGCATGTCAATTGGAGCTCGTATGAAGAAGTTATTAACGTTTAAACATTCAACTACTTAAATTAGAATAAAATAAATAAACAGAATATGCCACGTCGCCTTCTTCTTCTCCCACCTACTTGCGCATGCTATAGGTAAGGAAAATGAATCGCACCAACTTCATGTCCAAACCATCCACTTCTTTCCTCCTAATCTTTATAAAAACTCAACGATTCTCCAAACCAAAAAATCCAACAATTATCTCTTCGCATCCTCTACCCCTCCATCACCACCATGTAGTTTGCGACAATTTTTGTTGTGAAATCAATCCAAATTCACACACAAGATGCCATTCTATGTCACAAACTCGAATACGATATTCAATTCGTGCATCGATCCCTATATAAATCAAGAATCTCAATCCAAGCTTCTTATCCTTCACTTTAACAATTGTCGACACCACTCAAATTCCATCGCACCTCTAAATTTAGGTATCAGATATAAGACAATTAAGATATGAGTACGTTGCAATTAAAACAACAAATTTTTTTTGCAGTATTTTAGGAGATCTAATGTTTTTCTCATGGGTATATATGAGGAGCGGCCATTGACATTTTCTGAAAGAAATACAGGGTGCGGCTATTTGTTTCATTTGTTGTCATATGAGAAAATAACGAAATATAAGAAATCATTAAACATAAGATGATTAGTTTCTAAATTTAATATTTTTCTACATTTTAGATTTGCAATATTTTCTTTGTTCATCATTGATTATACGTTACCTAAAATATTCCATTTCATTAGCACCGAAACCCATTAGATATAATTAAATTTCTAATGAATGCTTATACAATGATTCAATAAAACCATAAAATATCATATGGACATAACTAGCATTTATTTACACATGCATATACTATTTATTTCAATTTCTATATATTCAATTTTTTTAATTTAAAGGTTCATTAATTTCATTTATATCCAAATAGAACCTTAAATACTTTATATTAAGCTTCGAAATTTGATTGTTCAGTAACCGTTATTTTGAAAATTAGACATTTAACCAATCAGTTTGACACGTATGATATCCATCCCTGATTAATAGAGTTCAAGTTACGTTGATAGTGATTATGATATGTACATCAAATAGTGAGAGTAATTTTGATCAACAAATTCTTCATTGCTATTATTGTAATTGGATCCAAATGAAATGTTCATTCCATTTATAACCATTATTTAATTCCATCAACTTGATTACTTTAATGGTGACCTAAACGTTTACTAAAATTTTAAAACAAATTTACATATCAAATTTTAGGTTAGTTATTACACCGATTTACAGTGTTTGGTTTCAACTATAATCATATCTCATTAAGCACATATATTTAATTCCACTAAATTGGTTTAATTTCAATTCTTTTTATTTAACCAATCTTTAACTTCCATTTATCGTTTAATGTACAGTAACATAATATTTTATTGCAATCAATATATTTGTCATAACTTAAATTTGATCGGGTCTCATTTAGTCAGATATTTACTTAATTATTCCATTCATCGTTATGTTTTGTCCCTACTTAACACTTTTGAAATCTATTATGTCAATCTTCTACAATTACAAGTTTATTCACCTTAACTACAATAATTACACGCATTAGTTAAAATTCATTTCCAGTTTATCATAAATGAATTAAATAGCAGCTGGTTTCACACACCAATCTATTAATCTATTATAATCGTTATTTTTAAAATTAGTTAAACATTCAATTTATTCCTTCAATTACCATTCTTAATTTCCATTAATTACACAATTCAATTATCTTTATAGCAATTTGTTTCCACTTTATTTCAATACACTGATATTGGTTTTTTGAAATCTATGACTAGTTACAACATCTAATTAAAATATCATAAGCATATTGTTGCAAACAAAGTTATTCTCATATAACTTAATTATCCTAACTTAATAAATTTCGATTGACCACATAAAATACAGTATTTGGTTTAATTCCTTTTATTTCAATTAATAACCAAACATTTTATTTACCATCATGTACAAGTTATTATATTAATAACTTATTGAATTCACCGTTAAATAAGCTTATTCAAGTTTATATCAATTAAATTCACTTAATAATTTTTATTAACCGTGCATTTATCCATTTTTAACCAAAATCAACATTAAATTTAAAAATATAAATTATTGCAAAATCTCGGGATGTTACATTCTCCCCCACGTAAAAAAATTTCGTCCCCGAAAAGGAATGTAGTAATAAAGTGGCAAAATAAAATTAAAATAATATAAAATTTCTACTAAACTTAGAAAATATTTACTTAAATATACAGAAACATGAGTTTGAAAACAAATTTCACAAAATTTTCTAAGTCTAGATTTCACGAATTTTTTTGGCAAATTCTCGTTTGTACGAAGGGGTCTGAAAAACAACAATATATATAATATCACAAATATACATCCCATCTCAGTGATGAGGCATCCCAAAACATAGGGAATAATATATAATATCCACACATAATATAAAAACCATTATACGTACCTTTCATTAGTGTTTTCGTTGATTTTATTTAGCATCTTACCTTTATTTTAAGCAAGCAAAAGCGAAGCACGAAGCGTAAGCGTCCGCTAAGCGAGTGGATTCCATCGGTGCCTGCTACAAAACTCAACAACAAATAATAACACACAAATATATAGGGAATAATCCAATATATAAGTAACAAACGTTGTAATGACCCGGGATTTTGACGACTTTGGTTATCGACATAAACACGATGACGACTAACCAAACATCGAAAAAATACCGATCATTAATGAAAGAAATTAGAGGATGAGGAAAGATAAGATAGAAACTTAGAATAGAAGAAGAAGAAGAACACAATATCAGAGTAACACGAATCTCACAGCGGAACGAATAAATATATTTCATAACATAACTTTGAAATACAAATATGTACTTGAATATACATATCATTTATCAAAGTACAACACTTACAACACAGCGGAAATAACTATAGCTATATAATCCTGAAGCCTCCTGCTCCAAGCTCTTCCAGTATATCTGTAAATCCCAACTACTTGACTGCCCGTACAAAATTAGGCACCCAAGAGTTTAGGGAAAACAAAACAAAATAAACTCCGGGTCAGTCATGGGACTGGTATGAGTAAAACAGTTTAAAACAGTTCGAACTAGTAAACGATATCTCATAAGACCACGCCGTATAACTGAACCGGTTTTTCCCTTATGAGAATCCAAAATATCTTTATATCAAAAACCTTTTGATATTATAATAACGTCTATCAACCATAATATAATAATCATTTAGCAGAAACGCTTTCATCTCACGTTCTACATATATGGTATACAATCAAAACCGCAAGCACGTATTAGGTAAAGGATTTCCAACTATGATAAGGTATGGAACCACCTTTCGCTAATATACCTCTAGAGAGGAATACACTGGGTTCAACAAGAACATCTTGCAACCCGGCCACACATGACCGACCACTCATTTCGCTTGAGTGTATCGAATGTATATCACCAACGGTTGGGATCAGCAACCGTTTCCTGAATGGGACAGCATCAACAATAGATTTTTAGAAGTAAATGAAACTCTAGATCAGGTGATTATGCACCCTACTTCGGTGCGACCGACTTAGCCATGCTGCTTGCCCGATTTCTGTCATTTACCGGATGTGAGGCTTGAGGTTACGCTTCATCATCACATCAGATTCACTTCGAATGTCACATCGTCAAATCCATCAGATCACCGATTGACGTCCTCAACAATACATTATGTGTTAGCTAAAAGAAGTTTCCTTCTCCGCTTCCACTCTTGGTACGGTTGGAGAAATCAGTATACGTGATCGTCTGGAAATACTCTGTCAGACATCCGTCCATACAAGTCATCCAGGAACAGGATGAACCGAAGGCACTATTCTGTAAACAGGATAGCCCTTGCATAACTCCGCCTTCAAATTCCTTTGGCATATATGATTCGCAACGCTTATTCCAATACAGAGTGGTTCTTTGGATAATAATCCAACCGGTCTCTCCATATTAACAACGTTAAAATGGTCAAAACTTCGATAGTCTGTGATTTAACTATCGAAGAAAACAGGTGTGCAAACAACGATATCATTTCCAAATGGAAATTTATATCGATCAAACATCATTCAACATTTATCTCTTTATTTCATTAATTTACTTATCTCCTGTTTCCCTATATTCAATATTTCTTATCTTCTAAATTTGGAAAATATACGTTATTAACAAAGGAAAACATTTCCATTTCTTGTTTTCTTTATTAGAAAACATTTCTGGTTTCTTATTTGGAAAACATTTCCAAAGCTTCTTCATTGGACTTAGACAGATGTTTAAACAAACCATCTCCTTTAATTACTAAATTCACTTAACCATCCCTTACTATCGAACCTTAACCATTCCATTCCTTAGTTAAAAATGAAGTCAATCAAGTTGGGGTAATACTACCTCTCAGACCTTAACTGAACAACGTTTCTAACCTTGAAATAGACAAAGTTCACCCTTCTAATTCTTTAACAAACTTCCTTACGTAACTCTCTTTCAAATCTTTTCTATTCGATAATTCTTTCCTTCGATAAGGTATATTCGATAACTCTATTCAATTTATTCCATTCACTTAACTCTTTTGATTTAACTCTAACTCTATTCACTTAACTCCTATCGAATAAACTATATTTGATAACTCTTTTAATTCTATTTGAATAAACTATATATTCGATTAACTCCTTTACTCTATTCGAATAAACTATATATTCGATTAACTCCGTTATTCTATTCGAATAAACTATATATTCGATTAACTCCTTTATTCTTTTTGAATAAACTATATTCGATTAACTCCTTTATTCTATTCGAATAAACTATATTCAATTAACTCCTTTATTCTATTCGAATAAACTATAGTCGATTAACTCCTTTATTCTATTCGAATAAACTATATTCGATTAACTCCTTTATTCTATTCGAATAAACTGTATTCGATTAACTCCTTTATTCTATTCGAATAAACTATATTCGATTAACTCCTTTATTCTATTCGAATAAACTATATTCGATTAACTCCTTTATTCTATTTGAATAAACTATATTCGATTAACTCCTATTTGCTTTAACTCTAATCGATTAACTCCAACTGGTTTAACTCTAACTGGTTAACTCTACTGGTTTAACTCTTATTCGAATAACAAATATTCGATTACTCTATTCAACTGACTCGACTCGACTAACCCCTTTCGAATAACTAATTCGATTTACTAACTTTCGAATACCATATTCGATTTAACTCCTTTCGAATACCATATTCGATTTAACTCCTTTAGAATACCATATTCGATTTAACTCCTTTATTTGCTTTATAAAGATTCCCTTTTTAACAACGTTTATTCATTTTTAAAGATTTACTTTTAGTAACGGTTCTCCACTTTAAAATGATTTCCTTCTTATAATAGTTTCCTTTTTATAACGTTTTTCCCTTTTTCTAAATATCTCCTATTTATAAATATCCCAATTTATAAATATTTCTTATTTATAAATATTCCATTTATAAATATTCCATTTATAAATATTTTATTTTCAAATATCACTCTAAAAATATTCCCTTATCAACATTTCAGTATGTTATGGTATTCAACATATCAAATCACGATGATCAATATCGTCCAAACACACATAATCGACAACAGATTATAAATCACATCATATATCACAATATATGAAAACAATAAAATAACTATTGAGGAATCCAGTTGGATTCCTCCAACCTGTTTCCCTGCATCACAGATGTTAAACAATATAGATAACATCACTTTCAGTTCCATATGATATATTCTGTTAAACAGAATCAATATAGAAATTCAAACAACTGGCTAGCAGTTCAATCAAACAGTCAACCCACAGTCAATCAGCCAATATTTAACAGTTCTAAAAATACAACATGAAATTATAAACTGTTCAGAGTTAGTGAGATCTACCCACATTGGACGATCATCGTTAATAACGATAACCATCGCTTGATTCAGACGGACAATTTATTTTATCATAAATTGTAACAAGCTCCGATGGACTTCCAGTCAGTTCCATCGTGTAGTGTCCGTCCATACGGTCCCAACGCAACTTACGGTTCGTCAATCTGATATCATACGAGAAAGATACGGATTTTACAAGTAATACAATTTTAAATAAACAAACATGAACTTTAATTTATGAAATTTGGGCCTTACTTCCCTTACCGGCCCATTATCCCCTACGTTAAACCGACCCGCTTCAATACCTTCTCCCCCAATCTTGCCGTGACCTGCTCCTCTTCAATATCCATTTCGATCATTTTCCTCCACCCTCAACTCGTACAATACCTCATGGTATACAAATCCGACACCTCCATTCATCTCTCCTTCACCTCCTCTTCAACCCCGCACCCTTTTTGTCAAACTCGAAAGCACCCTGGACATCGCGACGTCGGCCTCGCTCCAGTAACATCGACACAATTTGTCGCTGTTCACAACAAAAACCCATCGTACAGACTCCGATTTTCCTTCTGAGTCCAAAACTGACGATCAAAACAAGCATCATCACTTAAATCTTCGATCAAACGCAACCCTAGCTCCACTGTGCAAATACGCCATCGACCAAACAGTGATCGAACCGAACGAAGACCCTACCAGCAGACGGAGCAAGTGACGAGGATCTCATATAAACTTACTTCCTGATTTATGGGGTTTTAATGGATTTTATTTTGATTTTCTTCTTTGGTTTTGCTTTACGTTTTAAGTTAGAGGGAAAATAGAAACCGCGGTTGGTTTCTGAGTTTTTGGTTTAGGTCTTAAGGGATGGAAGGGAAAGTATTTATAAGGATTGGAGTTAGATATTTTTATATCGATTATTATATTGATTTATATTATAATGCTGTCAGTATTCGCCTTCTAAAAATTCGTGTGATCACACACGATACCCAAAAATCACGAAACTGGACATGTAGCTACAGTTCGATATTACGGTCCCAATGAAACTGGTTTCGTCGAATTCCGACTCCGTATGCTCACACGGCGTATTTTTAACTATCAAAATACTGACTGTTTCTCACTCTAAAAATCCTTACGACCACACAGTGACTCTAAAAATCACGAAACTGGAAATCTAACAACTATTTGACATTGTGGATCCAACAAAATTAGTTTCGTCGAATTCCGACTTCGTTTGCAAAAGTGGCTTATTTTTACAGCTCTGAATGACCCATTTAAATATATAAATATAATTAAAATAAATATTATCGTCTATATTGACAGTGGAACACCATATAGCTCTAGAATATTGCTATATGAATTTCTAGCTTGATATCTCAAATCTGGGTCAACCCGATATTCCATTTATATTGAAATTTCTTTTTAAAATATAAATAATTCCTTTATAAATTATAAATGAATTCCACAGCGACTTTTCTAAAATTTGATTTGGACGTAAATCAAAATCTACACGACGAAATCCCGATTTTTCTCTTCCACTAGAAAGATATACTCCACCAGCTCCACACGTTTCTTGTTTCACAGAAATCCGGCTTAAAACGAATCCTGTGCGTTCAGTTGAAGTTCGAATCGCCAATTCACGAACTGCAGTGTCATTTCAAGCTCGATTTTAATTATAATATAATTATACGTTCAAACTGTCGTTATTTAAATATATTCGTTATTCCAATTCAATTCCAAGCTGAATTAAATATCAAAGATGATCCAGTTCACACCATATCGCCATTTCAGCCAATTCTGTTTATTTCAGAATTAAATATATTATTTAATTTATTATTTTGAAATTAAATATTCATCATTATTTAATTCAATGACCATTTAATTCACTAAACCACCATTTATATAATTAAATAAATTAATTATAATACCTCTGCCAATGCGGGTCATTACATTCTTCCCTACTTAAAATAATTTCGTCCTCGAAATTGCTAAAAGGTATAGGACGACCCTATCGACTGGTTAGAACATATTTGTTCACTTCTTAACTTCAGTTTCAACTGAACCAATTTAATTTCAATTAAAAATTTATTTAATTCTTATCAACGAAAATTTTCAAAAATCCTGAAAATTTTCTAACACCTTAACTTTTTTTTTTTGGAAAATTTTGCCAGCACCTCCTTTGTACTGGTCAACCGGTCAAATTCCAACTTGCCTCTCTGGGCCATCTCCAACCCAAAAGAAAATCAAACAGCCAAGCGGCTTGCCAATTCGGCTTATAAATCTTATATCCAATAGAAATATAAACTTGTACCTTTTGTCGGCATATCATTATATCCTTTCCACCTGTTATCAATTCAGCGGATACAAGGGTCATCCCAATCAAATTGCATTCTGCTTTTATCCACAACACAACCATTCGCTTACATCCGAGCCAAATATCATTTTAACTCGAGTTTCTTCTCGATTCCCAACTCTTAACTTGATTATCCCATTACACTTCAAACTTGAATCTCACAATCCAATTTGTCTTGATATCATTCTAATTCAATCTCAGTTACCACTTTTTCTGGCTTTACTTTAATTCAAATTTGCTTCCACAAATTTCTGCTAAATTTGTTTTTAATTCAAACAGTCTTTCCCTGGGAGTTTTTAAATAGTTTACTCTTTTCAAAAATCCAATTTTCCTTTTGAACATGTCACTGAGCCCTTTATTAATATTCCATTAGTTAAATCACTTCTCTATTTCTTTATCAATATTTGTTAACCAAATATTTTCAATAACCATATTGGCCTTTTATGTTATTTGGAAAATATTTCCGAATATCGCCTTCCTTTATTTTCTAAACTTTAGAAAATATATGCTATTTATAATTGGAAAATATTCCAATTACTTATCTCCTTTCCGATCTCGTTTATTTCTATACTTAGGAAATATTTATTATTCTATTCCCAAGTTTACACTTATTTGGTTTAAAACGGATGTTGTGTAAAACATCGTTACGGCAACCCAAATACTATATTCAACTAACTCTTATTCAATGTTGATCTTCGAGCCTGAAATCTTACTATTTATTTGTTAATAATGACATCAATCAAGTTTGGGTATAACTACCTCTCCGACCTTGACTGAATAACATTTATAACGTCAAAACAGATATGACTACTTACTCGAATAATCAATACCATACAACTACTTATTCACTTTTAAACACGTATACGCTTCCTCTTTCTATTCTTACTAGATTTTATTCTTAATCTTCCTTATTGATTTTTACTATTCTATTTCTAAGTTCGTTTCCTTATCGACTTCTATATATATATCGATACGTTGATTTCTAACTATCAAATTATCTTAAAAATATTCTAACTCCTTAAATCCCCAGAAAAATTCGCCATAACCTCCCTTGTACCAGGAGCATCGGGATATTTCAAATAGCCTCCCATGGCCCTCACCAAATCAAAAGAAAAAGAAAAAGCCAAGCGGCTAGTCGATACGGCGCATAAAATCTCATATGTGAATTAAATACATACCTTTTCGTCGAGCATTCTATCTATTACCTTCATACCTTATCCATACCTATCTCATGTATATTTATACCTGCCCGATCTATTTTAACTATACCTGATCGTTTTAACTCAATTCGTTAATTAATTTGTTAATTAACTCTTTAGTCTATTTCACTTTTATATTTGAACATGACATGTTCGAATATATTTTGACTTGCTTATTAACTAATTTGAATCCAAATTTCAAATTTAAGTTCTATATTCGATTTTGAATATCCATTTACAAATCCAATTCACCTTTCAAAGTTCAACTTCAAATTCAAAACTCGATTAACCAATTCCTCTTCGACTTAGTTAATTCTATTCAATTTCTATTCAAATTTTATATCACTTCTATTATTCAAATTCTATATATCAAATCCTATTCAAATTCTATATTATAAATCCCATTTGAATTTCTATATTCAAATTCCATATATTCAAATTCTATATTTGGATTCCTTTATATTTTCTGTATTCAAATTCTATATTTGAATTCCATTTGAATTTCTATATTCAAACCCCATTTGAATTTCTATATTCAATTTCTATTTCAATTCCATTGAATTTCATATATTCAAACTCCCTTTGAATTTCTATATTCAATTTCTATTTCAATTCCATTGAATTTCATATATTCAAACTCCCTTTGAATTTCTATATTCAATTTCTATTTCAATTCCATTTTGAAATTCAACACAACTTGTCTTTCCCAAAACAAATTCAAAACAGTATCTCTGGTAGTAATTCGTCACTTACAACTTGAAAATGAATACTGATGATGCAGCTGTCATCATCAGAATCTATTTTCCAGCGATCGAAGTGAGTTCAATACTATAAAACCATTTCTAAACATTTCCACTTTGAAATTCAATTCAAAATATAATTCACACTGCTTGTAAAACAATTTAAAATCTCCCAGGGTCTTAAATTTTCCTTATTATTATTCCAAATCCATTTACAAACACTTATCCAATTCTCCAGAGTTTTAACTCAATTTCTGGTTTAAATTTCAGATTTAACTCATCTGATTTCACGTATTTCACTTATATGAATTCTGATTGGTTATTTACATAACCATTTAATTTATAATCTTACTCGATTATAATAACAACCAATATATCCACTATATTATAATTTTGATATATATATATCTTATATATATCAAGATATACCTGGGGTAAACTTATTTTAATTTACCCTCTTTTCAAAACATATCGTGACAACCCATCGTATTCGAGTGTTTATAAGCTCCTACCGATACAGTGGATCAAACTGATCGACCAGAACTCATAAACTACTCAACCAATAAATCTCCACAATATAAAACCACTTTATATCAAATTACAAATACACACTCGTATATATACACTCAAACTCAATCTAGGGTATTACTAACCCTATCTCTACCGAGTCACGTCACCGAGCCAAGGTAATTCACTTAACTTAAGCTCTGATACCAACTGTAATGACCCGGGATTTTGACGACTTTGGTTATCGACATAAACACGATGACGACTAACCAAACATCGAAAAAATACCGATCATTAATGAAAGAAATTAGAGGATGAGGAAAGATAAGATAGAAACTTAGAATAGAAGAAGAAGAAGAAGAACACAATATCAGAGTAACACGAATCTCACAGCGGAACGAATAAATATATTTCATAACATAACTTTGAAATACAAATCTGTACTTGAATATACATATCATTTATCAAAGTACAACACTTACAACACAGCGGAAATAACTATAGCTATATAATCCTGAAGCCTCCTGCTCCAAGCTCTTCCAGTATATCTGTAAATCCCAACTACTTGACTGCCCGTACAAAATTAGGCACCCAAGAGTTTAGGGAAAACAAAACAAAATAAACTCCGGGTCAGTCATGGGACTGGTATGAGTAAAACAGTTTAAAACAGTTCGAACTAGCAAACGATATCTCATAAGACCACGCCGTATAACTGAACGGGTTTTTCCCTTATGAGAATCCAAAATATCTTTATATCAAAAACCTTTTGATATTATAATAACGTCTATCAACCATAATATAATAATCATTTAGCAGAAACGCTTTCATCTCACGTTCTACATATATGGTATACAATCAAAACCGCAAGCACGCATTAGGTAAAGGATTTCCAACTATGATAAGGTATGGAACCACCTTTCGCTAATATACCTCTAGAGAGGAATACACTGGGTTCAACAAGAACATCTTGCAACCCGGCCACACATGACCGACCACTCATTTTGTTTGAGTGTATCGAATGTATATCACCAACGGTTGGGATCAACAACCGTTTCCTGATTGAGACAACATCAACAATAGATTTTTAGAAGTAAATGAAACTCTAGATCAGGTGATTATACACCCTACTTCTGTGCGACCGACTTAGCCATGCTGCCAGCCCGATTTCTGTCATTTACCGAATGTGAGGCTTGAAGTTACGCTTCATCATCACATCAGATTCACTTCGAATGTCACATCGTCAAATCCATCAGATCACCGATTGACGTCCTCAACAATACATTATGTGTTAGCTAAAAGAAGTTTCCTTCTCCGCTTCCACTCTTGGTACAGTTGGAGAAATCAGTATACGTGATCGTCTGGAAATACTCTGTCAGACATCCGTCCATACAAGTCATCAAGGAACAGGATGAACCGAAGGCACTATTCTGTAAACAGGATAGCCCTTGCATAATTCCGCCTTCAATTTCCTTTGGCATATATGATTCGCAACGCTTATGCCAATACAGAGTGGTTCTTTGGATAATAATCCAACCGGTCTCTCCATATTAACAACGTTAAAATGGTCAAAACTTCGATAGTCTGTGATTTAACTATCGAAGAAAACAGGTGTACAAAAAACGATATCATTTCCAAATGGAAATTTATATCGATCAAACATCATTCAACATTTATCTCTTTATTTCATTAATTTACTTATCTCCTGTTTCCCTATATTCAATATTTCTTATCTTCTAAATTTGGAAAATATACGTTATTAACAATGGAAAACATTTCCATTTCCTGTTTTCTTTATTAGAAAACATTTCTGGTTTCTTATTTGGAAAACATTTCCAAAGCTTCTTCATTGGACTTAGACAGATGTTTAAACAAACCATCTCCTTTAATTACTAAATTCACTTAACCATCCCTTACTATCGAACCTTAACCATTCCTTAGTTAAAAATGAAGTCAATCAAGTTGGGGTAATACTACCTCTCAGACCTTAACTGAACAACGTTTCTAACCTTGAAATAGACAAAGTTCACCCTTCTAATTCTTTAACAAACTTCCTTACGTAACTCTCTTTCAAATCTTTTCTATTCGATAATTCTTTCCTTCGATAAGGTATATTCGATAACTCTATTCAATTTATTCCATTCACTTAACTCTTTTGATTTAACTCTAACTCTATTCACTTAACTCCTATCGAATAAACTATATTTGATAACTCTTTTAATTCTATTTGAATAAACTATATATTCGATTAACTCCTTTACTCTATTCGAATAAACTATATATTCGATTAATTCCTTTATTCTATTCGAATAAACTATATATTCGATTAACTCCTTTATTCTATTCGAATAAACTATATTCGATTAACTCCTTTATTCTATTCGAATAAACTATATTCGATTAACTCCTTTATTCTATTCGAATGAACTATATTCGATTAACTCCTTTATTCTATTCGAATAAACTATATTCGATTAACTCCTTTATTCTATTCGAATAAACTATATTCGATTAACTCCTTTATTCTATTCGAATAAACTGTATTCGATTAACTCCTTTATTCTATTTGAATAAACTGTATTCGATTAACTCCTTTATTCTATTTGAATAAACTATATTCGATTAACTCCTATTTGCTTTAACTCTAATCGATTAACTCCAACTGGTTTAACTCTAATTGGTTAACTCTACTGGTTTAACTCTAACTGATTAACTCTACTGGTTTAACTATTATTCGAATAACAAATATTCGATTACTCTATTCAACTGGCTTGACTCGACTAACCCCTTTCGAATAACTAATTCGATTTACTAACTTTCGAATACCATATTCGATTTAACTCCTTTCGAATACCATATTCGATTTAACTCCTTTCGAATACCATATTCGATTTAACTCCTTTATTTGCTTTATAAAGATTTCCTTTTTAACAACGTTTATTCATTTTTAAAGATTTACTTTTAGTAACGGTTCTCCACTTTAAAATGATTTCCTTCTTATAACAGTTTCCTTTTTATAACGTTTTCCCCTTTTCTAAATATCTCCTATTTATAAATATCCCAATTTATAAATATTTCTTATTTATAAATATTCCATTTATAAATATTCCATTTATAAATATTTTATTTTCAAATATCACTCTGAAAATATTCCCTTATCAACATTTCGGTATGTTATGGTATTCAACATATCAAATCACGATGATCAATATCGTCCAAACACACATAATCGACAACAGATTATAAATCACATCATATATCACAATATATGAAAACAATAAAATAACTGTTGAGGAATCCAGTTGGATTCCTCCAACCTGTTTCCCTGCATCACAGATGTTAAACGATATAGATAACATCACTTTCAGTTCCATATGATATATTCTGTTAAACAGAATCAATATAGAAATTCAACTAACTGGCTACCAGTTCAATCAAACAGTCAACCCACAGTCAATCAACCAATATTTAACAGTTCTAAAAATACAACATGAAATTATAAACTGTTCAGAGTTAGTGAGATCTACCCACATTGGACGATCATCGTTAATAACGATAACCATCGCTTGATTCAGACGGACAATTTATTTTATCATAAATTGTAACGAGCTCCAATGGACTTCCAGTCAGTTCCATCGTGTAGTGTCCGTCCATACGGTCCCAACGCAACTTACAGTTCGTTAATCTGATATCGTACAAGAAAGATACGGATTTTACAAGTAATACAATTTTAAATAAACAAACATGAACTTTAATTTATGAAATTTGGGCCTTACTTCCCTTACCGGTCCATTATCCCCTACGTTAAACCGACCCGCTTCAATACCTTCTCCCCCAAACTTGACGTGACCTACTCCTCTTCAATATCCATTTCGATCATTTTACTCCACCCTCAACTCGTCCAATACCTCATGGTATACAAATCCGACACCTCCATTCGTCTCTCCTTCACCTCCTCTTCAACCCCGCACCCTTTTTGTCAAACTCGAAAGCACCCTGGACATCGCGACGTCGGCCTCGCTCCAGTAACATCGACACAATTTGTCGCCGTTCACCACAAAAACCCATCGTACAGACTCCGATTTTCCTTCTGAGTCCAAAACTGACGATCAAAACAAGCATCATCACTTAAATCTTTGATCAAACGCAACCCTAGCTCCACTGTGCAAATACGCCCTCGACCAAACAGTGATCGAACCGAACGAAGACCCTACCAGCAGACGGAGCAAGTGACGAGGATCTCATACAAACTTACTTCCTGATTTATGGGGGTTTAATGGATTTTATTTTGATTTTCTTCTTTGGTTTTGCTTCACGTTAGGGAAAATAGAAACCGCGGCTGGTTTTTGAGTTTTTGGTTTAGGTCTTAAGGGATGGAAGGGAAAGTGTTTATAAGGATTGGATTTAGATATTTTTATATCGATTATTATATTGATTTATATTATAATGCTGTCAGTATTCGCCTTCTAAAAATTCGTGTGATCACACACGATACCCAAAAATCACGAAACTGGACATGTAGCTACAGTTCGACATTACGGTCCCAATGAAACTGGTTTCGTCGAATTCCGACTCCATATGCTCACACAGCGTATTTTTAACTGTCAAAATACTGACTGTTTCTCACTCTAAAAATCCGTACGACCACACAGTGACTCTAAAAATCACGAAACTGGAAATCTAACAACTATTTGGCATTGCGGATCCAACAAAATTAGTTTCTTCGAATTCCGACTTCGTTTGCAAAAGTGGCTTATTTTTACAGCTCTGAATGACCCATTTAAATATATAAATATATTTAAATATAATTAAAATATATATTATCGTCTATATTCACAGTGGAACACCATACAGCTCTAGAATATTGCTATATGAATTTCTAGCTTGATATCTCAAATCTGGGTCAACCCGATATTCCATTTATATTGAAATTCCTTTTTAAAATATAAATAATTCCTTTATAAATTATAAAGGAATTCCACAACGACTTTTCTAAAATTTGATTTGGACGTAAATCAAAATCTACACGACGAAATCCCGATTTCTCTCTTCCACTAGAAAGATATACTCCACCAGCTCCACACGTTTCTTGTTTCACAGAAATCCGGCTTAAAACGAATCCTATACATTCAGTTGAAGTTCGAATCGCTAACTCACGAACTGCAGCGCCATTTCAAGCTCGATTTTAATTATAATATAATTATACGTTCAAACTGTCGTTATTTAAATATATTCGTTATTCCAATTCAATTCCAAGCTGAATTAAATATCACAGATGATCCAGTTCACACCATATCGCCATTTCATCCAATTCTCTTTATTTCATAATTAAATATATTATTTAATTTATTATTTTGAAATTAAATATTCATCATTATTTAATTCCACGACCATTTAATTCTAAACCACCATTTATATAATTAAATAAATTAATTATAATACCTCTGCCAATGCGGGTCATTACAAACGTACATGACCTAAATTAGTTCACACATGACATAATAATTTTAGCAAAGCAACAAGTAAAATATCTAAACAATCACATTCATTTAATTAAAGCATAATTACAAGTTTTTACCCTTGTGAATATACTATTTACACAATTTCATTTTGTTGTTTTCAGTGATATGCAATTCACATATTTTTTTCATTTTTTTATCCATGTTCCGTTGTTTTGCCTTTATTTATTTCATTTACATACAAGTTGTTTGCTTCTAATTGGATTCATTTCAAATTTTATCGCTATACTCACAATTCACTTGTAATTAATTAAATCTTGTCTCATTTATTAGTTTATTAATCCATTTCATTAATAATTTAGTTCACCTTGTTTATCTTACTTAGTTGCATTAAATTCCATATCAAGTTAAGTATTCATCACTTATAATCGTGACTTAAGTTTTTATTTATTTCATAAGCCATTCATTTAATTTCAACATTCATCATTCATATTACTATTAGTATGTTATCAAATTCCTTATTCCCATAACAATTTAACTTCCTATATACATTCAGTAAATCATATACATGTTATATAAAATGAGTATTATTTAAGTTCAATTTTTGCCAAATTATTTCAACTCCAATGGTTTCTTACTTTAATTTCTCTTTCTTAGATTTATTTCCTTATTTCACCATTTGAAGGTTTTATACAATTTCAAGTTTAATTCAATTCATTGTTTTTAAGAAGAAAAAAACATTATTTATTTGAGAATTTAAGAGTTCAACTTTGGGTTATTTCCAAATCATTTTCAAAATATCTCATATATTATATCTTTTTATATCAAACCAAGCTATAAAAGATTTAAATAAAAATACAATTTCGCAAAACGTTCTAAGCTATTATGTAACGTCCCAGAATTTCGGCTATTTAAATGAGAAAACTTAAATCTGTTTATATATTATATTGGAAATATAATGGATTTTATAAATAAATGGAGTTCAAATATATATAATTTATAATATAATTAAAACGAGCTCGAAACGACGCGGTAGTTCGTAATATTGAATTTCGAACTTTAATTGAATACACAGGATCCGATATAAATCGGATTTCAGTGAAACAAGAAACGCTCGAATCCATGTGATTATATTTTTATAATGAAAGAGAGAAATCGAGATTTCGTCTTATATATTGCAAGATATGTCCAAATCAAATATCCAAATAGTCGCTATAGAGTCGTTCATCGACCATAACAGTTTATTTGAAATAACTGTATACTGGATTCGAATTTAGACAAGGTCCTTTTGAGACGTTGGGTTAATTTAATTTTTAGAATTTTACTGTAATTTTTAATTAATTAAATACACAACTTTTTATTTGGAGTATTTTGCACCCCGAATCAGCATTTTGGGATTTCACAATATAAATTAACCTACCGATATTATTATATTTTTGGGATCGTGGGGCATTGCTCGACACAACGGTGTATTTATTTTCATCGAATTTGAAGTCGATATTTGACGGTGCGTATATTTTATGGTTAGCGGTTAACGGCTAGCGTAATATAAACTAACCGTAATAAAATAAACTTTAGCGCCAAGTAAACAAAGTCAACCCCTCTTCTTCCCTACCCTATGTCCTCTGTGTATATTGAAATTGCTGCTCTGTATTCTCTTTTCAACAGACCGATACATTGTGAAAGCTGACTGGCACCCTATCTTTTTCAAAAAAAAAACAGCAACTTTGATGAGATCCTTCACCGTAAAATCAATGGCAACACTTAAAAAGTCTACACCCTATGTTTGTTCTTTTCGTAAACAGCCTTCTTTTCTTTTCAACGTGAATGCGAAAATACACTGCTTCCTTCTTCAAATTCGAGGCACAGCCATCATTCTACAAATCTAATGCTGAAACTGAAACTACAAGACACTGCAAACACCATGTAGCTGAAGTCCTTTCCGCACATCCCTGAAAACACTACTTATTTCTTTTTTTCCAAAGCCTAAACATATTAGCTCATGCGTACTTTACTTCTAGCCTTGTACAGTAGGAAAAGTGCTCAAGCAAGATACCACTTCATAATTTTAATTTGTTTACCATCCCTGTCAACTGGGTTATACCACATGCTTACCCTTCAACCTACATTTACCCTATGACCTGTCTCCTGTCCAAATCCTATACACTGAGCATTGTTATTTCTTTTCGAAGCAGCCTACTTACATTATTCATGCCACGCTGCTACCATAGAGTGAAAAGAAAATTCAGGCAGTGATCTTACCCATGCTGAAATCCTATATGTCTACGCACACATGGCTACTAAAGAATAGGAAGTGACATGATGCTCATCCCTTTCAGTGTGCATATATATATACAACACCTCTCATCTCTTTGGTCTCCATAGAAAAAAAAAATCATTATAAAATTCGTAACAAAGCGAAATCATGCGTTCTTGAATCCGTTTGGATCGTGAGCTCAGGAACTCCAAGATTACGGTCTCAGTTTGGGGCGATGAAAGTTCACTGAGTTGTTTTTTTTCGAGACAGCATGGACGTAGGGAGAGGCTTTGACGAGGTTGTGGGATTTCACGTGAGAAAGGATGGTACTGGAGTATCATTTTAAAGACATTGAAGAGGATATAACAAAGGGCGTGGGGTAAAGGGACGTGATGGAGCTGTGTGCATGTAATATGGAAGGGAGCCGACGTCATTGATGGATAAATGCGCAGGAAAATATAAAGAAGAAAATGAGTTAGTGACGAAGTATGGGAGTGCGAACATGGCGGATGCATGGAATGTAGCTTCAGGCGTTCCCTTTTGTTTGAGGGAAGAAAATGAAGCAGCGGTGGACTGCTGTGAACGAGCAAGCATTTAATTCAAAAATCTAATGTGAGCTGGAAGAGAAGGCATCGACGTATGGCACGGATTAAGGCTTTAAATTGGGAAATTTATTAAGGTAAAACAGTAATTGAATTTTAGTTAATAATTAGTTTAACAATCGGTTTAGTAATATGATGTTGGAAAAATAAATCAGGAAGAGGTTACAAAAAGGTAACGGGGAATCAGGTTTCCCGTATGGAAGAAACACGTGAAGGTTATGTGGACCATATTATAGGGTATTCACGTGGATTAATAACTAAATTAAGTAATCCTAGGTTTATCTAAATAAATATATTATTTTAATTAGTATATAATATTGTAATAGTCATCACTATTGCATACGTGTACAGAATCCAATAAAATCAGAGGCGTTGAGATCGTAATCTAAAATGCTACGTTGCTGGGCTGAGTTGGAAAGGATTGGAAACAATGCTAACCGTCAATTGAAAAATAAGGTGAGTTAATTCTCACAATTTCTGGAATTTTATGATGTGTTAAATTCATATTAAATTATAATTCACTGTTAATCATAGAATTGGTTGATTGAGTGCCTTGTTTGCTTATTATATGATTTTCAACAAATTTTATTTGTCATATTGGATGATTTTATTTTAAATGATTATTTCATAATTATTACCAGTGATGCAGGGAAGGACAGGTTGGAGGGATCCGACCGGATTCCTCAAATATTTTTGTATGTTGTTTGTTTATCCATATTATTCAGATATGAACTGTTTACCCCAAACAACATTACATTCTATTTGAATGTTGATTATTGATTTGATATTTAACGTTGAATTGAAATCAACGTTGTGTGATGTTTTTAATCAATAACCGGTATTGATTAATATGTTGGCAGCAAATGATCTGAACGTTGTTTTTAAAACGTTAGTTCACTGTCAGGTGAATCGACGTAAGTTCAATTATAAAAAATTATTTTTAATTGACGTAAAGTTTTTGAAAGTGATTTTCTTTTTGAAATAAAAGATTTAAAATAAGATGATATTTATAAATAGTTACATAATAATTAAAGTAATTTACTTCGTAAAATAGAAGTAAATTGAGAAGTGATCGACTTTCTAAGCAAATCGTGTTAAGAGCAAGGATATGCTAGAAATATAAACAAGTTGTGAAGCTAATATATTGGTTAAGAAAATGCTGATAAACGGTTGAATTAAAGCGAAGAAATTGAAAGAAGTTTCCAAAATAGAAAGGAAGTGTTGTAAAGGATTGAAATAAGATTTCTGTTTACTAAATCATTTAAAAGGTAAATGGAAAGTGATGGACGGATTCATATAAGAAGGGTTTATAAGTAAATGTTAGAATTGAAGCCGAGTTTTGAAACAACGATTATAAAGAAGATTTATGATTCAAGTAAATAAATCGAAGAGGGGGTTTGATAGGCAAGTACCAAGTTCTAAACAAGTTTTTGAATTAAATAAAAGTAAATTGAAATGTGATTTCAAAAAGGAAACGATTTACGAATTCTATAAGAAGATTTTAAAATAGAATCCATGTTTCCTAAAGAAGGTTTAGAAAAGGGATTTATACTAAGACGATGAACTTAAATAAGTTTTATTTAAGGAATTAGGTTGAATATAATGGTTATAAATTGAAAGGAGGTTCACAAAAACAAAAGGAGTTGCATTAAGTAAGTGTACTTGAATAAAAAGGCAAAAGAGATCTAGTTTGAGAATTATACGCCAAATCAAGGGATGGTTATAAAACCATGTTTTGAATAAACGGGTAAAGTGACTCGATAGTAAAAGAAGTGATAAGTGTTGTGTTCAAACTTTATTTATTCTGAGCTAAGAACGTTGTCGGGCAAGGTCTGAGAGGTAATTAAATACCCCAACTTGAACGGCTTCACTATCATCAAGAAATAATACTAGTTTGTAACGGTTAGATTGGTTTATTATGGTTACGAGAGAATATTGAAATTGCAAGATCTTTAACTAGTAAGTTTAATAGTAAACGATGTATAAGTTTAACAACGTTTGATCAACTTTGACGTATAAATTTATTTATCTTTGAGATAAGATATAAGATGATTCTCGCAAGGCTAATGGTAGTATAAGAGATTCGGCGAATATATAGTGAAGGGTCTGAAATAAGTAAATGAAATGGAGTTGATAAATATGAGATATGTTATCATTTTCAATATAACGAATAATGAGATTTGAAACAAGAGAATATGAAATCAATTTATAAAGATCGATAAGATCGTTTAATAAATGAATCAGAGCTTCCAATATACTTGATTGTATTGTTTAACATTGATAGTTTAAACACCAAATTATCAATGAAATATATTGGACCTTTATGACGTGTTGTTTCGAAGAGACCGGGATGGGAACTAGACCCAAAACCACTTCGATTCAACGTTGCGTACGGAATTAATGAAGATGGAGCATTGAAGACCATAGATCTTCATGAAGCGGAAGGACTACTTATAATCTCTGGTTAGCTCCCAGAGATACACTGTGGTTCTGTCGTGGTTGGAATCTATGGATTGCAAGGACTGCTCGCTACTGATCCTTGGGGTGATTCCTATATAAGGATGCAATAGGAGACTGCCTTCGGGTCATCCTGTTCCAGGATGACGTGACGATTCAAGACGAATGGTAGCCAGATGGTTCAAAATGCGATTATAACCTCAAGCCTCACTACCTGGAAATGACAAAAATCGGGCAGGCAGCATGGCTATGTGGGTCGCGCCCATTAGGGTGTATTGTCACCATCTAGAGAATATTCATAATTGTTACTTCTTTTCGTTTCTGTATCTCCCGGAAAAAACGGTAGTTGCGCAGCCGTGAGGTGACAATATATTCGATACACTCAAGAGAAATGAGTGGTCGGTCATGTATGGGCTGGATTGCAAGACGTTCTTGTTGAACCCAGTGTATTCGTCTCTAGAAATACACTATCGGTAGGTGGTCCCATACCTTTTCATAGTCGGAATCCAATCTCCAATAAGCGCCTGCGGTTTTGATTATATATTATATATGTAGAGCATGAGATGCAAGCATTCTACTAGATTGATATTTATTTGTGATTTGATAGACACTATCATAATATCAGAAAAGATATTGATTTCAAAGATGATTTGGGTCATAGTAAGGTAAAAACCGTCCGTGTTTATGTGTGGACTGGTCTTACTATTATCCTTTCTTTCTAAAAGGATTTTCAAAGTTAAATAAGTAGTTGTGTTATGAATTTACCACTGAAAGTATTCCAGACTGACCCGGTGACTTTTGTTTTAAACCAATTATGCTCGGGTCAGACCGAGTATATTAATAGGTCAGGTATCGCTGGAGATTCGAGAGCTGGAAGCAGGAGGCTTCACCGTTAGTTATTCAAAGTTTATTTCCGCTGTGTCTGATATATGATGTACTCTAATGATTGGTATGTATATATATAGTTTCTTTTTGTATAAAGAGATTTGATATTATACTTTATTCGTTCCGTTGTGAGATTCTGATGTTCTTCTTCTTTTCTTCTATTCTAATATTTCTTTCTTTCTTTTCTCATCCTCTAATTTCTTTCTCATAATGTTCAGGTGTTTTCGATGCTTGAAGGTCGACAGGGTGTTGTGTGTCGATTTTCAGGGTCGAAAACCACTGGTCGTTACAGTGGTATCAGAGCTATTGGTTGAGTAGTAACCTTGGCTCTGTGGTGTAACTCAATAGAGATGGGACTTGTAATATCCTAGATTGATTTAAGTATAGATATACGAGAGAGCGTATTTGTAGATTGATGTAAAATTATTTTTAAATTATTTTATAAAGAGGGAATAGAAATAACTTTGCCCAAAATTTATTTTTATAGAAAAATGAAATAAATTTCTATAATATAATAATATTGGTTGTTTGATTGTTTTGCTTGATTTGACTTGAATTCAAATTGAAATATTCAATGAAATTGAATTGATTAGGAAGAAAATCGATTAGTGAATAGAGTTGGATATGAAACTTAACCTTGTTAAGTGAAATTGAATACAATGAATTGGGAATAAAATCGTTTATGAAACGAAAATGAGTTATTTAACCTTGATCGATTGTTACTTGTATTACAAATTGAGTTGAGTACAGATATTACAAAGTTATGGAAATTAGCTTGGTTACCGAGATTGAAGTCCAGGTCGGAAGATGAAGAGCAGTTTGTTGTTTTGCTGCGAAATTGAAATTGAGTTGCCCGACAAACAGACGAACCTTAATATTATTGGTTGGAGTGATTGATTTTATACCCCTGAGTGGGATGGCCATCTGGCTTTGGTTTTATTTTGGGAGAAGTTGAGGTCCGGAGTGGCATTTGTAGTTGTTGTGATCGAGCCGTGCAAAGGAGGTGCTGGCGAAATTTTCTGAAAATTTTAAGAGTTTGAATTTATTTGGCGATAATTCAAGAATAATTATTTTAATTGAGTTCGGATCATTCTCCTTACCTTGTAATTTCGGGGGCGAAATTCTTTTAAGGGGGGAAGAATGTAACATCCCAGAATTTCGGCTATTTAAATGAGAAAATTTAAATCTGTTTATATATTATATTGGAAATATAATGGATTTTATAAATAAATGGAGTTCGAATATATATAATTTATAATATAATTAAAACGAGCTCGAAACGACGCGGCAGTTCGTAATATTGAATTTCGAACTTTAATTGAATACACAGGATCCGATATAAATCGGATTTCAGTGAAACAAGAAACGCTCGAATCCATGTGATTATATTTTTATAATGAAAGAGAGAAATCGAGATTTCGTCTTATATATTGCAAGATATGTCCAAATCAAATTTCCAAATAGTCGCTATAGAGTCGTTCATCGACCATAACATTTTATTTGAAATAACTGTATACTGGATTCGAATTTAGACAAGGTCCGTTTGAGACGTAGGGTTAATTTAATTTTTAGAATTTTACTGTAATTTTTAATTAATTAAATACACAACTTTTTATTTGGAGTATTTTGCACCCCGAATCAACATTTTGGGATTTCACAATATAAATTAACCTACCGATATTATTATATTTTTGGGATCGTGGGGCATTGCTCGACAAAACGGTGTATTTATTTTCGTCGAATTTGAAGTCGATATTTGATGGTGCGTATATTTTACGGTTAGCGGTTAACGGCTAGCGTAATTTAAACTAACCGTAATAAAATAAACTTTAGCGCCAAGTAAACAAAGTCAACCACTCTTCTTCCCTACCCTATGTCCTCTGTGTATATTGAAATTGCTGCTCTGTATTCTCTTTTCAACAGACCGATATATTGTGAAAGCTGATTGGCACCCTATCTTTTTCAAAAAAAAACAGCAACTTTGATGAGATCCTTCACCGTAAAATCAATGGCAGCATTTAAAATGTCTACACCCTATGTTTGTTCTTTTCATAAACAGCCTTCTTTTCTTTTCAACGTGAATGCGAAAATACACTGCTTCCTTCTTCAAATTCGAGGCACAGCCATCATTCTACAAATCTAATGCTGAAACTGAAACTACAAGACACTGCAAACACCATGTAGCTGAAGTCCTTTCCGCACATCCCTGAAAACACTACTTATTTCTTTTTTTCCAAAGCCTAAACATATTAGCTCATGCGTCCTTTACTTCTAGCCTTGTACAGTAGGAAAAGTGCTCAAGCAAGATACCACTTCATAATTTTAATTTGTTTACCATCCCTGTCAACTGGGTTATACCACATGCTTACCCTTCGACCTACATTTACCCTATGACCTGTCTCCGGTCCAAATCCTATACACTGAGCATTGTTATTTCTTTTCG
This sequence comes from Allium sativum, assembly GCA_030737875.1. NCBI lineage: Eukaryota > Viridiplantae > Streptophyta > Magnoliopsida > Asparagales > Amaryllidaceae > Allium > Allium sativum. The sequence goes on from CM060919.1 coordinate 1,751,115, forward strand.
AAGCAGCCTACTTACATTATTCATGCCACGCTGCTACCATAGAGTGAAAAGAAAATTCAGGCAGTGATCTTACCCATGCTGAAATCCTATATGTCTACACACGCATGGCTACTGAAGAATAGGAAGTGACATGATGCTCATCCCTTTCAGTGTGCATATATATATACAACACCTCTCATCTCTTTGGTCTCCAGAGAAAAAAAAATCGTTATAAAATTCGTAACAAAGCGAAATCATGCGTTCTTGAATCTGTTTGGATCGTGAGCTCGGGAACTCCAAGCTTACGGTCTCAGTTTGGGGCGATGAAAGTTCACTGAGTTGTTTTTTCCGAGACAGCATGGACGTAGGGAGAGGCTTTGACGAGGTTGTGGGATTGCACGTGATAAAGGATGGTACTGGAGTATCATTTTAAAGACATTGAAGAGGATATAACAAAGGGCGTGGGGTAAAGGGACGTGACGAAGCTGTGTGCATGTAATATGGAACGGAGCTGACGTCATTGATGGATAAATGCGCAGGAAAATATAAAGAAGAAAATGAGTTAGTGACGAAGTATGGGAGTGCGAACATGGCAGATGCATGGAAAGTAGCTTCAGGCGTTCCCTTTTGTTTGAGGGAAGAAAATGAAGCAGCGGTGGACTGCTGTGAACGAGCAAGCATTTAATTCAAAAATCTAATGTGAGCTGGAAGAGAAGACATCGACGTATGGCACGGATCAAGGCTTTAAATTGGGAAATTTATTAAGGTAAAACAGTAATTGAATTTTAGTTAATAATTTGTTTAACAATCGGTTTAGTAATATGATGTTGGAAAAATAAATCAGGAAGAGGTTACAAAAAGGTAATGGGGAATCAGGTTTCCCGTATGGAAGAAACACGTGAAGGTTATGTGGACCATATTATAGGGTATTCACGTGGATTAATAACTAAATAAAGTAATCCTAGGTTTATCTAAATAAATATATTATTTTAATTAGTATATAATATTGTAATAGTCGTCACTATTGCATACATGTACAGAATCCAATAAAATCAGAGGCGTTGAGATCGTAATCTAAAATGCTACGTTGCTGGGCTGAGTTGGAAAGGATTGGAAACAACGCTAACCGTCAATTGAAAAATAAGGCGAGTTAATTCTCACAATTTCTGGAATTTTATGATGTGTTAAATTCATATTAAATTATAATTCACTGTTAATCATAGAATTGGTTGATTGAGTGCCTTGTTTGCTTATTAGATGATTTTCGACAAATTTTATTTGTCATATTGGATGATTTTATTTTAAATGATTATTTCATAATTATTACCGGTGATGCAGGGAAGGACAGGTTGGAGGGATCCGACCAGATTCCTCAAATATTTTTGTATGTTGTTTGTTTATCCATATTATTCAGATATGAACTGTTTACCCCAAACAACATTACATTCTATTTGAATGTTGATTATTGATTTGATATTTAACGTTGAATTGAAAATCAACGCTGTGTGATGTTTTTAATCAATAATCGGTATTGATTAATATGTTGGCAGCAAATGATCTGAACGTTGTTTTTAAAACGTTAGTTCACTGTCAGGTGAATCGACGTAAGTTCAATTATAAAAATTTATTTTTAATTGACGTAAAGTTTTTGAAAGTGATTTTCTTTTTGAAATAAAAGATTTAAAATAAGATGATATTTATAAATAGTTACATAATAATTAAAGTAATTTACTTCGTAAAATAGAAGTAAATTGAGAAGTGATCGACTTTCTAAGCAAATCGTGTTAAGAGCAAGGATATACTAGAAATATAAACAAGTTGTGAAGCTAATATATTGGTTAAGAAAATGCTGCTAAACGGTTGAATTAAAGCGAAGAAATTGAAAGAAGTTTCCAAAATAGAAAGGAAGTGTTGTAAAGGATTGAAATAAGATTTCTGTTTACTAAATCATTTAAAAGGTAAATGGAAAGTGATGGACGGATTCATATAAGAAGGGTTTATAAGTAAATGTTAGAATTGAAGCCGAGTTTTGAAACAACGATTATAAAGAAGATTTATGATTCAAGTAAATAAATCGAAGAGGGGGTTTGATAGGCAAGTACCAAGTTCTAAACAAGTTTTTGAATTAAATAAAAGTAAATTGGAATGTGATTTCAAAAAGGAAACGATTTACGAATTCTATAAGAAGATTTTAAAATAGAATCCATGTTTCCTAAAGAAGGTTTAGAAAAGGGATTTATACTAAGATGATGAACTTAAATAAGTTTTATTTAAGGAATTAGGTTGAATAAAATTGTTATAAATTGAAAGGAGGTTCGCAAAAACAAAAGGAGTTGCATTAAGTAAGTATACTTGAATAAAAAGGCAAAAGAGATCTAGTTTGAGAATTATACGCCAAATCAAGGGATGGTTATAAAACCATGTTTTGAATAAACGGGTAAAGTGACTCGATAATAAAAGAAGTGATAAGTGTTGTGTTCAAACTTTATTTATTCTGAGATAAGAACGTTGTCTAGCAAGGTCTGAGAGGTAATTAAATACCCCAACTTGAACGACTTCACTATCATCAAGGAATAATACTAGTTTGTAACGGTTAGATTGGTTTATTATGGTTACGAGAGAATATTGAAATTGCAAGATCTTTAACTAGTAAGTTTAATAGTAAACGATGTATAAGTTTAACAACGTTCGATCAACTTTGACGTATAAATTTATTTATCTTTGAGATAAGATATAAGATGATTCTCGCAAGGCTAATGGTAGTATAAGAGATTCGGCGAATATATAGTGAAGGGTCTGAAATAAGAAAACGAAATGGATTTGATAAATATGAGATATGTTATCATTTTCAATATAACGAATAATGAGATTTGAAACAAGAGAATATGAAATCAATTTCTAAAGATCGATAAGATCGTTTAATAAATGAATCAGAGCTTCCAATATACTTGATCGTATTGTTTAACATTGATAGTTTAAACACCAAATTATCAATGAAATATATTGGACCTTTTTGACGTGTTGTTTCGAAGAGACCGGGATGGGAACTAGACCCAAAACCACTTCGATTCAATGTTGCGTACGAAATTAATGAAGATGGAGCATTGAAGACCATAGATCTTCATGAAGCGGAAGGACTACTTATAATCTCTGGTTAGCTCCCAGAGATACACTGTGGTTCTGTCGTGGTTGGAATCTATGGATTGTAAGGACTGCTCGCTACTGATCCTTGGGGTGATTCCTATATAAAGATGCAATAGGAGAGTGCCTTCGGGTCATCCTGTTCCTGGATGACGTGACAATTCAAGACGAATGGTAGCCAGATGGTTCAAAAGGCGATTATAACCTCAAGCCTCAGAATCAGGAATTGACAAAAATCGGGCAGGCAGCATGGCTATGTGGGTCGCGCCCATTAGGGTGTATTGTCACCATCTAGAGAATATTCATAATTGTTACTTCTTTTTCTTTCTGTATCTCCCGGGAAAAACGGTAGTTGCGCAGCCGTGAGGTGACAATATATTCGATACACTCAAGAGAAATGAGTTGTCGATCATGTGTGGGCTGGATTGCAAGACGTTCTTGTTGAACCCAGTGTATTCGTCTCTAGAGATACACTATCGGTAGGTGGTCCCATACCTTTTCATAGTCGGAATCCAATCTCCAATAAGCGCCTGCGGTTTTGATTATATATTATATATGTAGAGCGTGAGATGCAAGCATTCTACTAGATTGATATTTATTTGTGATTTGATAGACACTATCATAATATCAGAAAAGATATTGATTTCAAAGATGATTTGGGTCATAGTAAGGTAAAAACCGTCCGTGTTTATGTGTGGACTGGTCTTACTATTATCCTTTCTTTCAAAAAGGATTTTCAAAGTTAAATAAGTAGTTGTGTTATGAATTTACCACTGAAAGTATTCCGACTGACCCGGTGACTTTTGTTTTAAACCAAATATGCTCGAGTCAGACCGAGTATATTAACAGGTCAGGTATCGCTGGAGATTCGAGAGCTGGAAGCAGGAGGCTTCACCGTTAGTTATTCAAAGTTTATTTCCGCTGTGTCTGATATATGATGTACTCTGATGATTGGTATGTATATATATAGTTTCTTTTTGTATAAAGAGATTTGATATTATACTTTATTCGTTCCGTTGTGTGATTATGATGTTCTTCTTCTTTTCTTCTATTCTAATATTTCTTTCTTTCTTTTCTCATCCTCTAATTTCTTTCTCATAACGTTCATGTGTTTTCGATGCTTGAAGGTCGACAGGGTGTTGTGTGTTGATTTTCAGGGTCGAAAATCCCGGGTCGTTACATATTACCCTGCTCAAACTCTTGAAAATAGACATCGATGATGCGTGCACTCATCACCAAAATTATTTCTCAAAGACAAGTGGGGAGTATACACTTAGTTTTGAAATTCATTTGAAAACAATTTCTATACGGTACAATATTTAAAATATAAATATATTATTTCAAACCATTTGCAAATCAATGTTACAAAACCACCCGAAATCAAATTCTCAAATTCAGATTTTACTTCTTATTTCATTATCAATAAATTTTCAATATTTGATTTTCTTAAACCGTTCAATAATCAATGGTTCTAATTATCAGTTAATCGAACGATAAATGATGAAAAATTTAATATTATCATCAACAAAATCAAAATTCATATATTTTCAAATAATTATATATATATATAATGTAATTCAAAACAATATTATGTCGATAAGCCCTGTTCGAGTGTTTAGAAATCCCTCTCGATACATTGGCGTCCCAAGTACCGAACAAATTTCATAAATACTCAACAGAACAAATCAACACAATACAAAACCATTTTATATCAAAATTACAAGTACGCTCTCTCATATACACTCAAACTCATTCTAGAGTATTACTACCCTATCTCTAATGAGTTAATCCCAAATAGAGCCAAGGTTTTCGCTAAACCAAAGCTTTGATACCAAATGTAACATCCGGGATTTTTGACCATTCAAATCGACAATGATCCTCAATGTCGACATAAACAAATCAAAAATACGGATAGTTATTGGGATTTATAAAAAAACGAGAAGAAGAAAACAAACACAGAATCTCATAGCGGAAGGACAAAATATAATAATAGATACGTCTGTTGAGCTCCATCTTCATCTTCAATAACTGAAAACTCGGGCTGACCCGAGCGTATTGCATAAAAAAATCACAACAAACACTCAGATCAGAACTAAATCATTCACATATAAGTCAAATTAAAATACGAAATAACTTGAGTGTTATGTGTGCTGTAATCTAAAGAAGTATTATGGAAAATTCGCAAATGATTTTGGAAAAATGAAGGTATCATAAGCTCGTCCCACATCACACAATGCAAGGGCACACCAAATGGGCGAGTTTTGTCTTATGGTAACCAAACATGCTTTCATACGTGAAAATCTTCTTTTAATACTATTATTAGTGCATAGTGTTGAAAATCATTTCACAAGTAAATATATTAATCTTAGCAAGCATAGTGACTATGCCCACATACATAGTTTACAAACAAAACAAAAGGCTCGTATTGGTTGTTGGGTTCCAATATGATGGTTCCTGACACGAAAGATCAATCCGAAACTAGGTGCAACCTCATGGCTCATGGTTTTCATCCAAACTCGGACACCAAACACCAGGTAAATCACTGGTTAACATCCAGACACGGACACCGAACATACCCTTTTTTCCGCAAGTTTCAAAGTAGGTCTACCGCCGAAGCTTTCGAGTTTCAATAAAATGTATACAACCTAACCGCCAGTTTACCATCAATCCAGGGTGTGAGGTTCGTCGAAGTCACGATATACACAATGCTATCATCACTAGCTCATTTCATAACTTGAGTATGCCACATTGTCAATTTACAACATGTCACTGATTTCCATCAATACATAACCGCTAAGCACGTAAAACTTAGAGATGAGGATAATTTTATTTGCCACAATCCGATATATATTAATAGAAATCAGTGCTACGCCGTCAATTACAATGTCAAACACAGAAACCATACAAGTCCACCTGGGTCTAAACGGAACAAAATCCGAAAATCCTCAAATATATTCGGACCTCATGCCACTTATAACCTCATATTGAGTGATCAGCCCAATCAAGACATCAGTAGTCAATCCAAAGATTCCCGGTCTTCATTCATCATTTTGACGTCTCCAATTTGCTTTATAACGTCGTATTATTACTTGGAATGGTTTTCGAACATATATTTGATCCCGGTCTTTCCATATAATAGACGCATTTTTAAAACAATAGTCATGCCTCCAAATTTTCATAACAATATCAAGATTATTTAAACGTCGATTTTTTTTCCAAAGGGGAATATATTTTATTTCAAATTTCAACTTAAATCAACTGTTTAAATCGAGGACAATTCCAATTTGGGAAGAATTTACAAATATTTGAATAACTTGAAAAATAGATAATTATGAATAAAACCTTTTATGAAAAAATATATATATATATATTAAAATAATTAGAGTATGATAAAATAATTTAAATTACTATATATATATATTTAAATGTTTTACCAAAATAATTTTCTTTTTAATAATAAATAATATAACATAATTTATTTTAGAAACTATAGGTATACATATAATTAACTAATTTTAAAACATAGTTGTTTCTCTGTCCAATTTCCAAATTCACAATATATTTAGGAATAATTGTTTTAACAAATTCAATGAACATTTCGGTGTCGATATCAATGCAGCAACCAATTTCAATTCAAACAACCATCACAACCATTTCATCTAAACAACCAATATTATATCATTTCACTAGTTAGCAAATTTCGGTGTTTCAGACTAGCAATTAAATTTCGAATAAATAATCAAATATCAATTAAAAATTAACACTGTAATTAACTTGTATGTCAAATTTAAGCAAACATCAACAATCAATCACAACTAGACAATCAAATTCATTTCATAATTTAATTTAATAAATATGGGAACAATTCAGTTAATTGTGAGCGAGAATTCACTCACCTTGATTTCAAACGAGATTAGAACCCAAAATTTAGCCCAAAAATCAACAACCTCAGAATCAGTCCAAATCAGTGTCATCGCGAAGAGCTCGTCGATACGATTCTAACGCAACGAACCGCATGTCAATTGGAGCTCGTATGAAGAAGTTATTAACGTTTAAACATTCAATTACTTAAATTAGAATAAAAAAATAAAAAAAATATGCCACGTCACTTTCTTCTTATCCCACCTACTTTCGCATGCTATAGGTAAGGAAAATGAATCACACCAACTTCATGTCCAAGCCATCCACTTCTTTCCTCCTAATCTTTATAAAAACTCAACGATTCTCCAAACCAACAAATCCAACGATTATCTCTTCGCATCATCTACCCCTCCATCACCACCATGTAGGTTGCGACAGTTTTTGTCGTGAAATCAATCCAAATTCGCACACAAGATGCCATTCTGTAACAACCCGGATTTTTACAACATGCTAAGACGAGAATCAAGGCAGAATTTAATGATAAAATCTGAATCAAGGGAAACGGGCTATGCCACTGCGTTCGTCTCGAAAAAATACGCGAAATAGAGTCCGAGTTTTCGAAAATCGGAGTCCGTATGACCAAGTTATGGCCCGTTAAAGTTCTCAGAAAATTTCAAGTTCAAAAACAGTTCAAATTTGAATTCAGATTTCAAATTCAGCCAAGCAGAAGAGGCGGGAAAAATTCCCGCCACCCCCAAGTCGACTGGGGAGTCGACTTGGGAGTCGACACACCCCAGGTGGTGTCGATTGTCCAGTCGACACACCTGTCGACTTGGGTGGTCGGCCAGTTGACCTGGGTGTGCCTGACTTGTTCCTCAAGACATGCTCTTGGGTCTGGTCTATTGGCCTGTGACGGGTTTTGAGGGTTCAGGTCTATCCTAGGGTTAATCTAAGGGCCTAAACTACTCCTAATCTCTATAAAAACACCCTAGGACCTAACTTAAATCACTAAAAAATCAATCCTACAACTAAGTGCTGCCAAAATCTATCTTGATCATGGCCTCCATCTCCAACTCCAAGGGCTTATGCATTCAAATCGGGTTCAAATCAAAAGGTGCTAGCTTGCTACATCAAATCAAGGGAGTGGATCAACGTTGCTAGGCCAATTTCATGACGATTCTTCAACAAAGGAGCCACCTTTCTTCGTCAAGACGATGCATGATCCTTCCCTAAGCCTCGCTATGTAAGTTCTAGCTACTTGTAGATTCTAACGGTGGCTCTAATGTGACATGGAATAAAATGCGATGAAACATAAGTATGCTAGCCTATGTGAACCTAACTTTGCCCCTTTTCTATGATCTATGACCTTGGGCTAAGTTTTAGCGACTTAATCATGCCACTCATGTTATGTTTAACCTAGTTTATCTTGCAAGTTTGAATCTTTATCTATGGAATGTTAGCATGAACCTTTGGGAACCATTTGACTTGTGAAACATTGGCAAAGATTCGACTTTGGGGCTTATGCATGTAAATGAACCCAAACCCCTTATGTTATCATGCATGTTTGTGGCCAAATTCCCTTATGATACTATGCATGTTTGTGGCCAAATTCCCTTATGATACTATGCATGTTTGTGGCCAAAAACCCCTTATGATGCTATGCATATTTTGAGGCCAAACCCACTTATGATACCATGCATATTTGTGGCCAACCCCTTTTTGGCATCGTGCATGTTTTGAGGCCAATATGTAGCATGGTATCCTTACTATGTTGACTCGCTTTTACTTAGGTTGGAAACACGATTTGGGGTAGGATAGACGAGCGTGATTATGACATGATAATTTGACATGGGATTTCATGAAAATATGACACTCATGATACACCTAAATGGGGGACATGACATGTGGGGTAAACATGGGACTTGAAACTAGACACGTATGGGTTGTAAGTGTAATATGACACTAGACCAAACATGAAAGTGGCCAACTCGAGGTTGGGTTGAGTTTGTAGCATAAATCTACCCGGACCCGCCCGGCTTAACTAGTGGCTACAAACAATAGGACCCAATGTGGGTAGTTGGTCATATAGCACTTAAGACCCGAGGTTAGACTAGGTTGTGGTGTAAATCTATCCGGACCCGCCCGGCTTAACTAGTAACCACAACAAAGTCTAATGTGAGAGGTTGGGGTGCATTAATCTAATTAATGCTACATGAAAAGGTTAAGTAATTTTGACTAATGACACTTAACCGATATGACACGAATGGTAGGTTAAGTGGAATCGGACTTGATTTCTTAATGACACTTAACCAAACAAGACAATTAGGGAATGGGGTTAAGTAATTTACACTTAACTAATCTAAACACGGTAATTAGATGGGGTTAAGTAACCTACACTTAACTAATCTAAACACGGTAATTAGATGGGGGTTAAGTAACCTACACTTAACTAATCTAAACACGGTAATTAGATGGGATTAAGTAACCTACACTTAACTAATCTAAACACGGTAATTCGATGGGGTTAAGTTAAACCCTTAACCAATCTAAACTTGGTAATTCAATGAGGTTAAGTTACTTATACTTAACCAATTCTACATGATGATTTGATGGGGTTAAGCAACCATGCTTAACCAATCTAATATGAGAGCTTGATAGGGTTAAGTCACGAGACCGTTTAAATATACTTAACCATTATAATACGATTTGTGGATGGGGTTAAGTTAACCTATATTTAACCAATCCGACTCGATAATCCGATGAGGTTAAGATAATCTATGCTTAACCAATCTAACACGATAACCTGATAGGGTTAAGATAAACAAATACTTAACCAAATCGACTTGATGATTGAATAGGGTTAAGTCATGAGCTTCTTGGTATACTTAACCAACTTGTAGGGCTAGGTCTTGGACTTGAATACTTAGCCAAATCTTGACATGATTCGTAGGCGGGTTAAGTCATGAACTTAAATGACAATACTTAACCCATTAGACAAAACCCTAGTTCAGGGGACTAGGTGGAAAACCGGGATTAACAAGGATAACGGGAAAGGAGACTAAGTGGTAAACCTTAGTTTGGGAAACTAAGTAATAATTCTTAGATAAGAGATTTGGACCAGTTCACAGATAGATGAGTAACCCGATACGGTAGGTCATCGCTTAAACACACGAGGAGGAGCAAATTATCCGACTTGGATAAAGGCTCCAACGAACTGGGTAACGAAGCGGTAGCTTCGGGGGACGTGAGGGTACTCTTGGTATCCCTCTGTGAGGTGACAGATGGTCCATGAAATCCGGCCTCACAGAGGTTAAGGTCTGCGGTAGAAGAGCCAAGAGTATGCCTTGGTTGCTATGCGAGCGACCTAAAGACTGAGATGGATTAGCGTGGAGTCGACGATACTTGTTTTTTCCCTGGATAGCACGTCGCCGACTACCTACCATCTTTAGTCAATCGTGTACGAACGGAAAGGCAGAGGACTCCCAACAGACCATGTTCTTGCTATCGAGTCATGGGTGAGGTTGGCCCATAGGAAAGTGGGGCTATAGTGGGGCCGGGATGTAGTTCTCATACATGATTTTTCTTGGATTGCCTTTCAGTAGTTGAGGGAGGGGTCACGTGGGACCATAGCCACGGATACAAAAACAGACATTGATATCTGCATCAGCAGACGACTTAAAGCTCCCGGCCGAGTTCCGTATTTCTCGATTTACCCTGGCACGGAACTCGGATGGCACATTGAGATACATGTGCGTCTAGACATGGAAAACGATTCACGATATATACGTGGGATAAAGGGCGTGGTTGATGGGTGGCATAATCCCTAGTGGCCCTAGGTGGCCTGAACCCAAACCAAGTTACGAATACGTTCATTAGGTAGCATAATCCCTAGTGGTCCTAGGTGGCATAAATCCTAAGTGAACACGCGATAGTCATGGTAAGAAAACATAACTAGATCAAGGGTAGCAGTCCAAAATAACTTCAAGGATAAAATGGTACTACGTTGAGGTGGCATAGATTTACATGGCAAAGCCCGTACGGCCTACGGCAAAGGACTGAACTTATACATGGAAAGAAACATACGAGTTGGGAAAACCTACATATGCTATATATTAGGTTGGCAGGGACCATTACATGACATTGGGCAAGGGACATTCATAGTTAACACATGACGCGGGTTGGGATATTAGTACGAGAGGTGCAGAGTAAATAAATACCGGGGGATGTTATACACGATAGATACCTTGGGATAGTATACTTGATAGAAACCTGACGATGTGATACCTTGATTTATCTTGACACCGTAGTTTATCATGATACCTTAGTTTATCTTGCTACAGTAGTTCATCCAGTTATCTTGGTTTAGCTTATCTATCTGGTCGACATCCTTATGTTTACTTTCAGTTTATGCATGTCATGTTACCTTTACCTGTTTTTATACTGGAAGTAGATAGGACTTACCAGTCTTTATGACTGACCCCGTTTTCTTTCGCTTCTTTGTCTTCCGTTCCCCCCCCCAGGTTTTCAGGGAGGAAATAATGTTGTTTAGTTCGGACCTCTTATGCTTGAAGGTCATCATGTATAGCTTGGTCTTCTCTTGGATATGGCTGCTTCACCGCTTTATTTTAGGGAATAATTTGTGAAAAGGTTTTATGCTTCTTTACTATTGCAAGACAGGTTTTGATGTATTCTGATGTAAAAGGCTTTAGACCTTATTTTATAAGGTAATGGAATCTGTTTTACTCCCGCTGTTTTGTATATGTTCTGTCATGTAATATTTCTGTGCATGTTTACCTCGATAATGCTTCACCAAACCTAGTGCATTCCCTTGTGAGTGACCCTAGCGGAGGTGGGGTGTTACATTTGGTATCAGAGCAGAAGGTTACCAGACTGGGCAAATGTTTTTAAAACCTTCTAAAAACTATTTGAAAAACCGTTTACAAAGAAGCATTTTTCAAGAAAAAATTGTTTTTAAAGGCTATTCCCCAAAAGTCATTAGCACTATCCTTTGTTTCCTTGATTGAACCTCTTTTCCTTTCTTTCCTCCATCTGTAGTCACAGTAGTTTTAACTGCGACTAATCCTTTTCTAGCTACGTAAGTGTTTTCCCGTTTGAAGGAGGAAGTTCTCGAGAGACCTGTTACTGAAGTTATAAGAAGGGATAATAAGAGCAAGGATAAAGGACACGGGCTTAAGAATAAGCAACTTGTTGGTATGTCTTGATCCACAAAGGAAGATAAAGACAAGATCAGCTAGAGGGCAATTGTTTGCTCTCACTTCTAGCGTACCTAAGAGGAATGGTACCGTTTCTGTTAAAGGTTTAGCCTTTCTTTTCTATCATCCCGTCCAGACTTTGTTTTGATCATCGCATCAATTAAGTCTGCTTCGATAGTTAAGTCTCTGCACCTTAGTACTAGCATGGTAGAGGATCCCATTTTTGTCCCAAAAATCTGGTTGGGGAGTCGGTCCATTTATTCATGACTTGTTTGGATTTGAGAACGTCTATGCCAAGTGTTGAGATTAGAAGCAATGCTTCTATTGTTGGGCTATGGATGGATTCTAGGGGTAAAGTGGTTATCCATTAAGGGATACCATTCTCGGTTTTGAAAAGAGGGTAGTCAGACTCTTGGCTTGCTTTGGTAATACCCTCGAAGCCTCGTGTAACCTTTTGGCCTTTGTCATGGTTAGTTACCTAGAATCACTTGATGTATTTATCGGAAACCTCTGATCCGATCAAGTAACGTTCGCCAATAAGGCGGATGGTTCATTCCGCTTAAGCATGGGTTATAGGAATCATCCTAGTAAGTGCACGTGGTAACATGGATTGGCATCGGTAGACGAGATCCAGAATTCACTAGTGAATTTTGGAGAGCTTGCATGAGTACGCAGGTATGTTTGGGCCAAGCATACTAGGGAAAGAATAAGTGGAAGAGAAACGAGAGGCGACAGTGAAATGAGTTCCGACTCATACCTTGGAAATAGGAATCAAGGAGCTACGAAATCATGAAGTCAAAGGCGGTCAAGGCACAATGGAATTAAGCTCAAGGAAATGCGGCTTAGACCCGCGCATCATGTCTCTTTTTAAGAGTATATCGTTGATCCCTGGTTCTCCTGTAGAGCTTGCTTGCATGCTATCGCTTGGTGGATATCCTCTCGGTCCTGTTTTTGTTGCAAACCCCGTAAGGAGTTTGTCTTGTTTATCTTCTCGATCCTATCTTGGGAACCTTAGGTAGAACTCTATGAATGTAAACATGTATTTGAAACATGTTATGATTGATATGGTTGCAAATGGTTGCAAGTGGTTGCTCATGGATGCGCGAATACACGTTAGATACTAGATCGACGCACTCACATTTTGCATTGCATATGCACGAGTATTTATACTTGTTTGAAAGTTAATGTGTTGTCATGCGGATGTTGCATATGAATGAATGTTTGTGCATGCATGTAGGGTTTATATGACTAGGACTATTTGCATACATGTTGGACTCATGGCACTAAACATATCTTGCATTTGAAAGATCATTCAGGCCTGATCATTAGCATTAGCTAAGGAACTTATACACACACTTTCTGCGTGTGTTCATAAAGCATTACGAGTCTTTTAAGGACCGTGGTTGCCTATGGATGATGTTTTAAGTAGATGGATGACGGATGGTAGGATACGTTCTTCCTAACTTGGAGATTTCGGGGACGAAATCCTTTAAGTTGGGGAGAATGTAACAACCCGGATTTTTACAACATGCTAAGACGAGAATCAAGGCAGAATTTAATGATACAATTTGAATCAAGGGAAACAGGCTATGCCATTGCGTTCATCTCGAAAAAATACGCGAAATAGAGTCCGAGTTTTCGAAAATCGGAGTCCGTATGACCAAGTTATGGCCCGTCAAAGTTTTCAGAAAATTTCAAGTTGAAAAACAGTTCAAATTTGAATTCAGATTTCAAATTCAGCCAAGCAGAAAGGCGGGAAAAATTCCCGCCACCCCCAAGTCGACTGGGGAGTCGACTTGGGAGTCGACACACCCCAGGTGGTGTCGACTGCCCAGTCGACACCCCTGTCGACTTGGGTGGTCGGCCAGTTGACCTGGGTGTGCCTGACTTGTTCCTAAAGACATGCTCTTGGGTCTGGTCTATTGGCCTGTGACGGGTTTTGAGGGTTCAGATCTATCCTAGGGTTAATCTAAGGGCCTAAACTACTCCCAATCTCTATAAAAACACCCTAGGACCTAACTTAAATCACTAAAAAATCAATCCTACAACTAAGTGCTGCCAAAATCTATCTTGATCATGGCCTCCATCTCCAACTCCAAGGGCTTATGCATTCAAATCGGGTTCAAATCAAAAGGTGCTAGCTTGCTACATCAAATCAAGGGAGTGGATCAACGTTGCTAGGCCAATTTCATGACGATTCTTCAACAAAGGAGCCACCTTTCTTCGTCAAGACGATGCATGATCCTTCCCTAAGCCTCGCTATGTAAGTTCTAGCTACTTATAGATTCTAATGGTGGCTCTAATGTGACATGGAATAAAATGCGATGAAACATAAGTATGCTAGCCTATGTGAACCTAACTTTGCCCCTTTTCTATGATCTATGACCTTGGGCTAAGTTTTAGCGACTTAATCATGCCACTCATGTTATGTTTAACCTAGTTTATCATGCAAGTTTGAATCTTTATATATGGAATGTTAGCATGAACCTTTGGGAACCATTTGACTTGTGAAACATTGGCAAAGATTCGACTTTGGGGCTTATGCATGTAAATGAACCCAAACCCCTTATGTTATCATGCATGTTTGTGGCCAAATTCCCTTATGATACTATGCATGTTCGTGGCCAAATTCCCTTATGATACTACGCATGTTTGTGGCCAAAAACCCCTTATGATGCTATGCATATTTTGAGGCCAAACCCACTTATGATACCATGCATATTTGTGGCCAACCCCTTTTTGGCATCGTGCATGTTTTGAGGCCAATATGTAGCATAGTATCCTTACTATGTTGACTCACTTTTACTTAGGTTGGAAACACGATTTGGGGTAGGATATACGAGCGTGATTATGACATGATAATTTGACATGGGATTTCACGAAAATATGACACTCATGATACACCTAAATGAGGGACATGACATGTGTGGTAAACATGGGACTTGAAACTAGACACGTATGGGTTGTAAGTGTAATATGACACTAGACCAAACATGAAAGTGGCCAACACGAGGTTGGGTTGAGTTTGTAGCATAAATCTACCCGGACCCGCCCGGCTTAACTAGTGGTTACAAACAATAGGACCCAATGTGGGTAGTTGGTCATATAGCACTTTAGACCCGAGGTTAGACTAGGTTGTGGTGTAAATCTATCCGGACCCGCCCGGCTTAACTAGTAACCACAACAAAGTCTAATGTGAGAGGTTGGGGTGCATTAATCTAATTAATGCTACATGTAAAGGTTAAGTAATTTTGACTAATGACACTTAACCGATATGACACGAATGGGTAGGTTAAGTGGAATCGGACTTGATTTCTTAATGACACTTAACCAAACAAGACAATTAGAGAATGGGGTTAAGTAATTTAAACTTAACTAATCTAAACACGGTAATTAGATGGGGTTAAGTAACCTACACTTAACTAATCTAAACACGGTAATTAGATGGGGGTTAAGTAACCTACACTTAACTAATCTAAACACGGTAATTAGATGGGGTTAAGTAACCTACACTTAACTAATCTAAACACGGTAATTCGATGGGGTTAAGTTAAACCCTTAACCAATCTAAACTTGGTAATTCAACGAGGTTAAGTAACTTATACTTAACCAATTCTACATGATGATTTGATGGGGTTAAGCAACCATGCTTCACCAATCTAATATGTGAGCTTGATAGGGTTAAGTCACGAGACCGTTTAAATATACTTAACCATTATAATACGATTAGTGGATGGGGTTAAGTTAACCTATATTTAACCAATCCGACTCGATAATCCGATGAGGTTAAGATAATCTATGCTTAACCAATCTAACACGATAACCTGATAGGGTTAAGATAAACAAATACTTAACCAAATCGACTTGATGATTGAATAGGGTTAAGTCTTGAGCTTCTTGGTATATTTAACCAACTTGTAGGGCTAGGTCTTGGACTTGAATACTTAGCCAAATCTTGACATGATTCGTAGGCGGGTTAAGTCATGAACTTAAATGACAATACTTAACCCATTAGACAAAACCCTAGTTCAGGGGACTAGGTGGAAAACCGGGATTAACAAGGATAACGGGAAAGGAGACTAAGTGGTAAACCTTAGTTTGGGAAACTAAGTAATAATTCTTAGTCAAGAGATTTGGACCAGTTCACAGATAGATGAGTAACCCGATACGGTAGGTCATCGCTTAAACACACGAGGAGGAGCAAATTATCCGACTTGGATAAAGGCTCCAACGAACTGGGTGACGAAGCGGTAGCTTCGGGGGACGTGAGGGTACTCTTGGTATCCCTCTATGAGGTGGCAGATGGTCCATGAAACCCGGCCTCACAGAGGTTAAGGTCTGCGGTAGAAGAGCCAAGAGTATGCCTTGGTTGCTATGCGAGCGACCTAAAGACTGGGATGGATTAGCGTGGAGTCGACGATACTTGTTTTTTCCCTGGATAGCACGTCGCCGAATACCTACCATCTTTAGTCAATCGTGTACGAACGGAAAGGCAGAGGACTCCCAACAGACCATGTTCTTGCCATCAAGTCATGGGTGAGGTTGGCCCATAGGAAAGTGGGGCTATAGTGGGGCCGGTATGTAGTTCTCATACATGATTTTTCTTGGATTGCCTTTCAGTAGTTGAGTGAGGGGTCACGTGGGACCATAGCCACGGATACAAAAACAGACCTTGATATCTGCATCAGCAGACGACTTAAAGCTCCCGACCGAGTTCCGTATTTCTCGATTTGCCCTGGCATGGAACTCGGATGGCACATTGAGATACATGTGCGTCTAGACATGGAAAACGATTCACGATATATACGTGGGATAAAGGGCGTGGTTGACGGGTGGCATAATCCCTAGTGGCCCTAGGTGGCCTGAACCCAAACCAAGTTACGAATACGTTCATTAGGTAGCATAATCCCTAGTGGTCCTAGGTGGCATAAATCCTAAGTGAACACGCGATAGTCGTGGTAAGAAAACATAACTAGATCAAGGGTAGCAGTCCAAAATAACTTCAAGGATAAAATGGTACTACGTTGAGGTGGCATAGATTTACATGGGAACGCCCGTACGACCTACGGCAAAGGACTGAACTTATACATGGAAAGAAACATACGAGTTGGGAAAACCTACATATGCTATATATTAGGTTGGCAGGGACCATTACATGACATTGGGCAAGGGACATTCATAGTTAACACATGACGCGGGTTGGGATATAAGTACGAGAGGTGCAGAGTAAATAAATACCGGGGGATGTTATACACGATAGATACCTTGGGATAGTATACTTGATAGAAACCTGACGATGTGATACCTTGATTTATCTTGACACCGTAGTTTATCATGATACCTTAGTTTATCTTGCTACAGTAGTTCATCCAGTTATCTTGTTTTAGCTTATCTATCTAGTCGACATCCTTATGTTTACTTTCAGTTTATGCATGTCATGTTACCTTTACCTGTTTTTATACTGGAAGTAGATAGGACTTACCAGTCTTTATAACTGACCCCGTTTTCTTTCGCCTCTTTGTCTTCCGTTTCCCACCCCCCAGGTTTTCAGGGAGGAAATAATGTTGTTTAGTTCGGACCTCTTATGCTTGAAGGTCATCATGTATAGCTTGGTCTTCTCTTGGCTATGGCTGCTTCACCGCTTTATTTTAGGGAATAATTTGTGAAAAGGTTTTATGCTTCTTTACTATTGCAAGACAGGTTTTGATGTATTCTGATGTAAAAGGCTTTAGACCTTATTTTATAAGGTAATGGAATCTGTTTTACTCCCGCTGTTTTGTATATGTTCTGTCCTGTAATATTTCTGTGCATGTTTACCTCGATAATGCTTCACCAAACCTAGTGCATTCCCTTGTGAGTGACCCTAGCGGAGGTGGGGTGTTACACATTCTATGTCACAAACTCGAATACGATATTCAATTCGTGCATCGATCCCTATATAAATCAAGAATCTCAATCCAAGCTTCTTATCCTTCACTTTAACAATTGTCGACACCACTCAAATTCCATCGCACCTCTAAATTTAAGTATGAGATCGAAGACAATTAAGATATGAGTACGTTGGAATTAAAACAAGAATTTTTTTTGCAGTATTTTAGGAGATCTAATGTTTTTCTCATGGATATATATGAGGAGCGGCCATTGACATTTTCTGAAAGAAATACAGGGTGCGGCTATTTGTTTCATTTGTTGTCATATGAGAAAATAACGAAATATAAGAAATCAGTAAACATAAGATGATTAGTTTCTAAATTTAATTTTTTTTCTACATTTTATATTTGCAATATTTTCTTTGTTCATCATTAATTATACGTTACCTAAAATATGCCATTTCATTAGCACCGAAACCCATTGGATATAATTAAATTTCTAATGAATGCTTATACAATGATTCAATAAAACCATAAAATATCATGTGGACATGACTAGCATTTATTTACACATGCATATACTATTTATTTCAATTTCTATATATTCATTTTTTTTAATTTAAAGGTTCATTAATTTCATTTATATCCAAATAGAACCTTAAATACTTTATATTAAGCTTCAAAATTTGATTGTTCAGTAACCGTTATTTTGAAAATTAGACTTTTAACCAATCAGTTTGACACGTATGATTTCCATCCCTAATTAATAGAGTTCAAGTTACGTTGATAGTGATTATGATATGTACATCAAATAGTAAGAGGAATTTTGATCAACAAATTCTTCATTGCTATTATTGTAATTGGATCCAAATTAAATGTTCATTCTATTTATAACCATTATTTAATTCCATCAACTTGATTACTTTAATGGTTACCTAAACGTTTACTAAAATTTTAAAACAAATTTACATATCAAATTTTAGGTTAGTTATTACACCGATTTATAGTGTTTGGTTTCAATTATAATCACATCTCATTAAGCACATATATTTAATTACACTAAATTGGTTTAATTTCAATTCTTTTTATTCAACCAATCTTTAACTTCCATTTATCGTTTAATGTACAGTAACAAAATATTTTATTGCAATCAATTTATTTGTCATAGCTTAAATTTGATTGAGTCTCATTTAGTCCGATATTTACTTAATTATTCCATACATCGTTATGTTTTGGCCCTACTTAACACTTTTGAAATCTATTATGTCAATCTTCTACAATTAAAAGTTTATTCACCTCAACTGTAGTAATTACACACATTAGTTAAAATTCATTTCCAGTTTATCATAAATGAATTAAATAGCATCTGGTTTCACACACCAATCTATTAATCTATCATAATCGTTATTTTTAAAATTAGTTAAACATTCAATTTATTCCTTTAATTACCATTCTTAATTTCCATTAATTACACCATTCAATTATCTTTATTGCAATTTGTTTCCACTTTTTTTCAATATACTGACATTGGTTTTTTGAAATCTATGACTAGTTACAACATCTAGTTAAAATAGCGTAAGCATATTGTTGCAAACAAAGTTATTCTCATATAACTTAATTATCCTAACTTAATAAATTTCAATTGACCACATAAAATACCATATTTGGTTTAATTCCTTTTATTTCAATTAATAACAAACATTATATTTACCATCATGTACAAGTTATTATATTAATAACTTATTGAATTCCCCGTTAAATAAGCTTATTCAAGTTTATTTCAATTAAATTCACTTAATAATTTTTATTAACCGTGCATTTATCCATTGTTATCCAAAATCAACATTAAATTTAAAAATATAAGTTATCGCAAAATCTCGGGATGTTACATACTAGTTCTAATGGATTTAAGTATTTAGTGTCAGAATTTGAAAATGGCAACTTGTGACTTTTCCCGTTTGACAATATGTGCATATGTAACTATCATGAATACTAATAGAAATGCCACTGTTTTTAACAATCTCTTTCATGATTTTGTAACTTGGATGTCCAAGCTTAAAATGCCATATATCAAAAGCAGTACATTCATTGTTTCTTTCTAACTCTGCTACATTACAGAGGTTACTCTTAAATTCAGAGTTTTTGATATTTCCAGAGTCAAACTTGTACAATCCATTTTGTTCTCTACCCTACAATAAAATGGTCCTAGTCAGCGTGTCCCTAACTACACAGTGTCTTGGGTAAAATTCAAAAGATACTTTATTGTCTTTTTCACACTGTGACACACTGATTAAGTTTTTCCTTATATGTGGTGCACATAATAGATTATTCAAATAAAGTAGGGTAGCACCCTTAATACTAGCATGTCCAATGTGTGATATAGCTGTGGAATTACCATTACCCATAATTAGAGACTGGTTACCTTTGTATTCACGGTTTCCAAGATTTAGATTGTTTAGGTTATTTGTTACATGGTGAGTAGCTCGTGAATCTGGATACCACGCTTCATCTTGAATGTCATCAATAGTTGCTGCATTAGACGATGTCTCTTGATTGCATTTGTTTCAGTTTGACTGTTGACAATATTTGCATTTGGATTGCCTCCATGATTATTGTTGTTACCTTGCTGATTTGTATTAAAATTGTTATCAAATCTGAAGTAACATTTGTTAGTTGTATGTCCATGATTCCCGCAAATCTGACATTTAGGCCTATTATTGGGATTCCATCTCCCAGCTCTACCTCTTCCTCGATTGGATGAGCCTCCTCTTTGGTAAGTGTTTTGACTTCTTGGATTGTTGGCTTGGTTTTTTTTGCTCTGCTAGGTTGTGTAATTGACATTAAAATATTCTCCATCATTCTTTTGCAACATTCTCCCTTCATGAGAAAGTAACATAGAATAGACATTTTGTAAGGAGGGTGTGGGTTCAATAGATGTGGTGAAATCTATCACAGCTTCGTATTCGTCATCAAGTCCACCCACTATGTATAGAATCTGTTCTTTTTCATCAATCCTATTTCCTTTGCATGCCAATTGATCACATAAGTTCTTCACCTTCATAAGATATTCATTCATGCTAGAGGTATCTTTCTTTATAGATTGTAGTTGTTTCTTGAAGTGTAAGACCCTTGCTGATGATTGACTGGTGAATGATCTTTCCAAAGTTGTCCAAACATCATGAGAAGTTTTAATTCCTATTAATTATGGCATAAGTGATGCACCCACCGAGGACATTAACCAGGCACTGACAAGATTATCTTGCCTTTGATAAGCAATGAATTCTTGATTATTTACCAGATTATTATTACTATCTTTGTTATATTTTGCTGGAATTGGCCTTGTTCCACAAAGAAAGTCTTCCAAACCATAACCCTTTGTTGTTGTTTCCACTTGTAGTTTCCATAGGAGGTAATTTGATTCATCGAGTTGAATGGAGATGATCTGGCTTTGAGGCTTAATAGTGGCTTTGATGAGATCCTCAGTACTTTCAGCACTTATCTAATTGGATCTGGTAGAAGATATTGGGGAAGTTGATTTATCTCCTTCAACCATGATTTCAAGATTCAGGAATTTGAGATTGTCCAATGAATTCAGGTAAGAATTTTCGAACTCTTGTTCTTGAATTAAAGGATCTGAACGTATTCTTCAATCTGCAATAAAAAATGCAACCAGAATGCTAATATAGTTGCCCTTGAGAACTGACTGATTTGCTTTCTTGGATGGCTTTTGATCTGAATTCAGATTAATTACAACTAGTTTGCAAAAATGCTGTCAAGTTGGCTTTCTTGTAAGGCTTTTGACTGCAATTGAATGGATACTTTGGATTTTTTGATCGAATCTTGAGTTTCGGCGATTCTTTACCACCAAGCTGTAATATTATGAAACAGATGCAGCCACTAATACTAGCGAGGCACTGATTTCTTTATTACAGCCTCAACTATTAAGTGAAGAGATCACATATCTTGGATGAGAGGTATCCAAGTGATGACAATTTTCTGATGGATAATCTATCTATTGATAGATCTATTGAGATTTGAATTGTGGATCGATTTTAATCACTATTAGCAGGTAGCTCTGATACCATATTCGAATAATAGAAAATGTCTGAGAATTTTATTATGACTGAATAATGTGTTGTACACATAACGTTTGAACATACTTATAGCAGCAAAAAAACATAACCGCTTGGGCTTGAATACTGGACATTGGGCTGAGCTTATTAGCTATTTGTGTAATGTATTGATGAAGCGGGGTACTCAAGGTAATTAAACACTTCATATACAATGTTATGACGTTGAATTAGCCTTAATTTAATAGTCATAAATTGTAAGAAAAAAATCTTCTACATATATGAATGTAGCTAAACAGAATTAGAATAAAAATAAACAAATATTATTTATACATATATAAATGAAACTATAATAATTCATTACCTATATGAAGGTTTAAAAAAAAATTTAGTTCTTATATAATCACTAAACTTTTTGAGGCTTTAGCCTATTGTCAGCAAGCGTATCCATAGAAAACGTTCCATTATAGAGAAAACCTTGGTATGCTGCTTTAGTTCCAATGAAAATAAGATATTCGTAATGAAGAATGAAGAAAAAAAATCAAAACTAATTATGTGTATTGATGGACTTAAAGGCACACAACAAAGTACTCCTTCCTTACAAAATATGATGGTTTACCATGTATTTTAGCTTCATATTTCTAGCTAATGCTTCATATATCTACATTTTCCGTATACATCCACATATGAGTTATCGGTTATCACATAGTAACATTCAACATTTGTCTCCACATTTGAAGTGTATCCTCCCTTGTGCACACTGCCTAAATATCGTATTTTTCTAATTTATACAGACTCTCGCACGATTACATTCCCATATTGCACTGATTGTTTCCTTCACGACCACATTTTCTGTCCTAAATGAAATTTATGAGAAAATGGACATTCATTTGGACACAAGAAATGAATTGCAATCATGCATAGCATCAGACCAACTTTCAAATGAAAAACCAGATATAACAAAAATATAATTCTTTCAAATACATTTTTTACAATTGTGTCATGAAAGAGTTACTGTATGAATCCTTAAAAAATTATTTTGATTCCTAGATAAACATGGAAAAGCCGTTTTAACTCGTGCAATAAATCAATACCACCATCAAAGGTAGAGGGAAGAGTAAAAAGAAACTAAAATGTAGGCGTACACAACAGTAAGATTGGAATTAACTATTGGAAACAAATTCACTTATCTATTCAACTTCTTCCTGAAAACCGGAGAATGCTTGAAAACTAAGTTTTATTGCGTTGAAAAAAATCGAATCGAACCGAATTCATAGATACCGGTTCCAACAGAAAGTACAATTTAATCGCTAACCATAATGAAATTGTAGTTCCACTCGAGCCATCATCGATGAAGCCAAAATAATTTGTTAATTGTTTCGCCTTATTGTTGGATGGGATTTGTGAAGATTCTACGATTAATTCAATTTTCAGAGGAACTATAGTTAATATTTCAATTTTGAATGTATTTGGAAGTGGGTTTGGGGAATAGTAACCGCTTCAAATTTGTAAGTAAATAATTATAGTAAATTAATGTTATAATACACAACATTATACCTACATTCTAAACCCTGGATATTATTTACCAATTCTGTAGTTTCGTAAACAATATTTTCATCATGTTACCGTCTTACAACTACACAGATGAAACGTTTATACCGAGTGCTAAGTGTAGTGAAATTTTGTAAGTTCATATTGCATATATTTTAGAATCTGGAGAGTAATAACAAAAATCATAGTTAGTTTAATAAGTCACATTTGCATCATTCTACAATCCTACCGCTACAAAGATGACAAACTTACGTCTAGTGTTTCTATGAGAATCTACGGAATCACCCATGACTAAATGTAACATATAGTTTGTTTCAATATTTTTACATTTTGTACATTCATTACTATTGTGAATGATCTAGTGCTATATAGATTTTCTTCCTACTATGGTACTCAAAAATTTAGTCCCTTTATGACACATATATCTACATGCCTCCTATTACATGGTGAGAACGGACTATAAAGCTTATAATTCTGCTCCCTATGGGATGCACACAACATGCATTACATATATTAAGTGTTCCATATGTTGTCTGCTTTTTGAAATTATCTCCTCTTAGGCTGTGAACAAAATTAGAGACCTTGGGCATATGAAATGAACATAATTTTTTTACAACATTTAATAACCTTTTATCATCTAAATTATATATGTGATATAACCATTTATAATTTCATTTGTATTCTTCTTTAATACTTTGATTCATCTATATAACAAAAATTCAATTTCGCACTTAATATATTTTCAAGTAGAAAAATTAGTATGAACTATAAAAGGGAGGAGGATACATTTAAAATTTTCAATTTTCATTAGTTATGTTTATGATACCATGATATCGAAGCTTGTTTATTTATTTCAGGGTTTAAACAGCACTATGGGAATCACATATTAGAAAGATTCAAGCTAATGCCAAGGATTTGTAGCGAATATACTTTACATTACAAAACCTTGTCCAATTTTGTCATTTTTTCAATTATAATGGTATTTTTTTTCATTCATCGACAACCATTTTTGTGTGTGTGAAGTTATGTTCTTTTAGGTGACATTGGTAAAGCGATATAAAATATAAAATTCTTTGAAAACTTGGATATTCGTGAAGATGAGACTCAAGAAAGGTGACCAGCATGGACAGGAAGTTAATTAGGTAACATATTGAGCCAAAAAATTATTTATAGTTGCCATGCTGTTAGCCTGATATTTAAATATTATTTCAGAAAAATAACATGCTTGCACACTACACCAAATAAGCAGTTTTGCAACACCCTATTGCGGAAAATTCGCAACGGCTTTGAGCCGTTGCGAATTAGCAACGGCTAAAGTCCGTTACAACTTTGAGTAAAACGGTCAGCGACCGTTCTAAATTTTAAAACGAACTTAACCCGTTTTAAAATTAAATACACCCTTGGATACACCCAATCCCACCGTTGCACGCTTTCATTCCCATTTTGTTTCACGCCCAATAAAAAACTTACCCTAGATCTTTAAAACTCGAGCTCATGGCCGCCTGAAATCCGTCCATTATTTCGACATCTGTGTAATTCGTACCTCAAATCATTCATTGGTGTAGTATCTCATTACATATTTAACAATTATTTTAGGGTCGTGGATCCGATTTCGCATCGTGCTAATCAGATTGAATGCCAGCATTTTAAAGATGGTGGATTTAGCATCAAATTTGAAGGATTTTAGTTTGCAATCAGCAGAGAAGAGGATTTAATTTAGTTTGGGGATGGTAAATCACGAAAATTTTGCAGCTAAGATTATCAATTTAACATTTTTTTCTCCGTAGTTTTCTGTAGTTTATCTACTTGTTACGTACGCTTTGTACTTTGTTAGAATACAAATAGTGAAATGGTTGAAATCGTTATTTCCATATTTGAATTTGGGGTTGGGTGCATCAGATGAGGTCTTGAGAGAGCAATTGTTTGGGCGTGGTTTTATGTGCTGTTGTTAATAGGAAGAATTTGGATTCAATTCAGGTATTTGATGTTTGACAAGTTGATTTGTTATGTTTTGATGAGGATTTTTTTATTTTGATCTGTAGAGTCAAAGAGGAGCTTTAGTTTAGTCAGATCAAAGAAGAGGTTTTTATTAGCTATGGACAATATGGGACTGCATAAATTTGATGCATCAGATTTGGAAGAGGTAACTTGAATTATCTGGGGTTTAGTGCATGTCATTATGAATCTATAAGATCTATACTTAATTTGACTGAGAGTTAACATAGGTCGATGCTTATCTGTGGAATAATACAAACTTGGATGAAGTTCAGGCTTCTTATTAGTTTGTTTTAAGTCAGATACTGAAAAATAATTCACAATTGACTAAGGGAAAACTTAGAAATGATAATTTTTTGCATGATTTATTATTTCAGAAATTATACTATATACTCGTATGTGACAATTGAATGGTTACATGACACACATGACGGGTAAAGGTCGGAGAATGGACTTTTGTGCTAGTGAGCTAAAATAACACACAAGTCTAGTGACTACTTATAAGTATGGTATTATTCATTCGTAAGATGTTAGGCAACATATTTAAAAGTAGGTACATGCATATCTACACATCAAACTCTAGTTTAAAAGATTCAATGCACCAACTATTTATTTATATTATAATTATATACACATACAACCTAGACAGGCAGCAGGCCTAAGTTCATGTTAAATGGAGAACCATGTTCAAAAGTAAGTACTTTAAACAATAAAATATGAAAGATGAAACAACTGATAAAATGTGCAAATATAGTTAGGCGTGACTTGTTCAAGGCTAAAGATACCATGAGTGAACTATAATGCGCATACCTTGTAATTTATTACATTTCGTTAGCCTGTACTTGCATGCATCCTCGCATGCCATATCCATGCGTCCTTGCATGCCATATCAACTTGGACTTAGCTTAATTCTTTCTAAAATTTCGTTCCTAAAACCTTATAACTAATAAACCTACATCCAAAGCATTCGAGGTTTAAATTCAAACATATATAGAAAAATGAGTTTGTGGCAGTTGCTAAATATGAGAATTTTGATATTTCAAGTAGAGATTAAACAGAGTTCCGTGCACACAAACCCGTTGACATAACAAATCTTCTGAAAGGGGTCTATAGTTTATTGTCATGTTTTATCAACCATTGTATTGTCTTACTTTAATGTTGGGTATAATTCACCTTTTCATTGCTGTGAGATAAGCATGACTGCAGTGTATTATTTTTATTATCACTGCTTTTTAATGGTTGCTAATCTCCAGCAAAAATATTATCTGTATAAGCACAATGAATCATAATGTGAAAGCTCACCTACTCATAATTTCATGATTTCTATGTCTGCGCATTTTTATGAAAGTTTGAATGAAACTAGGGATCAATGCATGCTGTCAGAGACTCTTATATATCTTCGGGTACAGTACCATATTTACAGGTTAGTATTATAAGGAATGAAAGAACGAATGTACAAATATTGCGCAAGCTGTAACCAATATTTATGTAATTAAAGTTCTGTCTAATCGTGAATTACAAAAGCAATAACTAGCCAATTGCATAATAATATAATTTCAAACCTTGGTAAACTTAAAGTTCTGTCTAATCCGGATAATAATGCTAATTTAGAAGAAAATTCCACTACTCAATTATTTAAACTAGTTTTTACTGAATTTGAACCATGTATCAGTATTAGTAGATTTCGATTATGTTTGTTATTAATAATCCTGGATGATGTGTTTATAAGAGGCGGAAGAAGGACGTTTGATGATAATTATGAATAAAATAGAAGTGAAGATAAAATTTCTTTCTAGTTTCTGTTTGCAAATATTATCACCTAACATTGTAAATATTTGTTTCTTTAACTTAACTGCAGTATTTACATTTTCAACTGCATATTTTTCCAGTTTTGACTGTAAACATTTGAAATTTTATAGTAAAATTTTGAACTTTATTTGTGTATATTTTCATCTTGAAGTTGAATTTTTGCACCGTCATGTTTATTGTTTTTTTTTGTATCTTATATATTGTTTGTGAGGATGAATCAACTGGGCATGGTTTTGGGAGTAACATATTGATATGCTTCAGGTTGATGTTAGGCCTTGAAATTCAGTAGAAAATATTAGTTGCAGCAAATTACAAAAATAATTGAAGCATTATGGCATAGTGATGCTAAATCTCGTTTGCCGATATCGGCATGCTTAAGCTTAAAGTTATTGAAATATTTGAGATTATTGCTAATTAATGACTTTTGGTAAACTCCATGTCATAGTGATATCTGCCTTACTTCTCATTGACACAACCCCTTGTGGTTGTTGTGCCGATATTCGGTGCATTCATTTCGCTGTTCTTTTGGTTCTCCCTAACTGGTTTATGCTTTGCATATATATTGCTCTTGTACACGTGATACACTCCACTTGCATTGACCACGTTTATGTATGGACTATGTGATCCAGTCTTGTTTTATATGTTGTATGAAAGTATTTGATTCATGTTTGTTACTTGCGTTAGCTTTTTACTCATGTATACCATAATGTGCTAGTTGTTTTTTTCTTCTTTTCTTTTTCTTTGCCTAAGCATGTTCATAGGGCCTGCTCATTGAGCAAACTGGACGTGTGCATTTGACTTGATCCATCTGTTGCTTAATTTATCACTGCCGAATTATACTTTGTTTATGTCCCACATTGTTTTTGGTCTTGCCTTTTCATGATGACGTTTTGCTTGTTTGTGACCTTGTCTATGTTGATCTTCTATAGCTGGCACCTTGCTTTTGCATATGAATGTGCTGACACTTTTGACTGCTTTCCTGGTTTATAGTTGTACACGCGCAAATTTCATGTAATAGATCGAATACAGTAGGGACATTAACTTTGGTTTCATTTTCATATATTTATGACCTGCTATAAATTAAGAGCATCATTTTCACACATGGCACCCATAACTGAAAATTTGTGATCGACCAAATTTTTAATAAAATTGTTTACTAAAAAGTTATAACAGAATTTTACATGTTACATTAACCTTGGATGAATGATATTTTGCTTGATTTTCGATTTAGTAAAGACTTGCTTACGAAACATCGCGGTTTTCTCATTATGCCAACTAACCTTTCAGTGTCTGATTATTATAAACCACGAACAAACACTACAACAAAAAGATAAATTTAAGACGAAGAACTGTGACTTCTTAATTTTATGTCTCTATACATGGACGAGATAGAGATAAAAATATTTTGTCTCAAATAAGATGCAGGAGACCCAACTATTGGTATATGATGCGTCTTAATGTATTCAGTTGTTTACCTATTTACTCATTCACGTCTCTCTCTCTTTCTCTCTCTCTCTCTCTCTTCACGTGCTTCCCATTTGCCGACTGAAACTGAATAGGAAAGGGGAAAAAGAAAAAACAAATTAAATCAAAACAATGGTGCTCTTTAATGGAATCAGATGATACAAAAGATGGTGTGGAAGAAATAAAATGTTAGTCTTCTCTGATGTTTACAAATCCATTCGATTTTTCAAATCAGATTTGGTAGTCTAGGTTAATTTCCCTTTTTTGTGAATCCTTTTGATTCATGATTTCTAATTTACTGTTCTAATAATACTAACCTACTACAACAGAATTCGGTCTAATTTACAATGGTTATTTTGAATCAATCGACAATAATTGGTACCTTTTGCTATTATTTTATAATTGAACTGATATATAACTTGTTTCCATTAAATCATCTTCTGTTTTTTATGTTTCTTTCCATCCCACAAAAATTGCCAAACCCTAATCCTACAAGCATCGCTGCTTTCACAGATCTTCTTCGATTTCATTACCAATTCTAAACCATTTGAAGTTGATTGTTTTTTGTCATCATGGAATTAGCTGGAGCCTTGTATCCTAAAGTAAAATAGGTAAATGAAGGTTTTATGTGTTTAAATAGATTATCAATTGTTTGTTCATTTTACCTTTTAGTTAAAAAGCAAGGTTTTTACACATTATGGATGTTTCTGGCTTTTGTTTTGAGTATGCTGTTTAATGACAAACGCTGAAGCATGCGTACTGCTTGAAAAAAAGCTTTATTTGTGGCTGCAAGATGTGTTGAACTATCAGATTTGCTATAACATGATCGCAGATTCGCCCAAAAAAAGAAGTAATTCATTACCCTAATACTTCCCAGTTCATTTGATTATTGTAGAAAATTGATTGTGGGCTAATTTATATTAAAATCTACCCTGTTTTCCATTAACATGCAGAAACTAGTAAGTATTTTGTTTTAGCATGAAAACTTCTAGCCTAACTTCTGTATCGATTGGACTCCTAATAATACATTTATTCAAATTTTCATTTCCTTTCATAACGACGATTAATATGATATTTGATTAATTAAACTATTCTCTATACTGGAAATTTTACTAATTTTGAAGGTAAATCCCCCTGTCATGACTCATACGTATGGCTCTAGGCTTAGGAACATGGTTACCGTTCTATGGATGATGTTGAAAAGACTAGTGGTATTGGGTATGTTTTTGACTTACACAATCTTTTCTATTCATCCGAATTTCATGGGCTAATATAATTGTCTTCTAGTTGCAGGTTGTAGATGAGGATATACCGATTGTTGCAACATATGGGTAAGTTCCCTTATACCGTACTACTAAGAGCTTAATACTCTGATTTTAATTGATAGTCTGAATGGTGGCATTTCGAGAGGAAGTTGAATTGTACAAGGCTCTTGAGCCTGCCATTCGTGTGGTGATCCTAAAAGTATTATATGATATATTTGTGGTGTGGTAATGTTTTTAATGATTAATTTATTATTGATCTTCAACGCTTCAAATTATTCCTTTCAACAACTGTTATCTATGGTGGTTTCAAGAAATACTTGCCTTTTAGTCATCATCGTTATCGTATTTTTTTCTTCTTCTTTTTTTGCACGAAACTTACTACTTGTAATGGGCTGTTCTTAATGGTTCGCGAGTGTGTTTAAGCATACAACATAAAGCCTATAATAAAAAAATATTTTGGTTTATGTTTGAAAGCTCTTACAAACTTTTGGAGTAATGATTACAGAGACTTATCCCTAGCAAGTGTGGGACACAAACATGAATTCATTTCTTAAACATTTTAAATAATAATAATTATTACGACACCATTGTATGGATGTATTGGAGTAATAAAAATATGTAGTACCACATTGGTCCCAAGCATCAACAAACAAAACTAATCTTCATAATAAAAATATAAATTCTTTTTGCCTTTTTTGTAGCTCGTTTTGGAAAGTGTGAGTGTAGGATATGGACATAGTTAATGTAATAACATAAAATCATAACTCTGGTCTATTTAATTGTGTAGGAAGGACACTGAATTTGCTGTAAGCATTTCGTAGAATTTGAGCAACCTACCAAGATTTGACATTATAATTATGTGCCTTCCAGCTGTGGATCACATTGGTAAGTTTATCTAATTTATTACGAAGTATGATTCTGAGAAATGAGTTTTGCATAGATGATGGTTGGGTTCTAATAGTAGCTTTCCATATGCAAATTTATTCTGTTTTTGGATTCTAGGTTAGATCTTAATGTGGCTTCTTGTTAAAAATGCTAGAAGATAACAATAAGGAGCTATTACATGTTCACAACAATTCTATGAATATAAATATAATAATGCTATGCACCTATTAGAATTCATATTTCGATTAGATGAGAGTTTATCAAAAATTTAATATAGTAAGATACTGGTGCATATGCATGTTTTATTATAATCTTGGAACATGTTGCGAGTTGTACGGAATGTCATTTAGGCATATATATATATATGTAAATCAACCTTTGCAAATATGCAGCACACATACATCACTTCTTTAAACGTTACAAATATAAAAACCTACAAGTAAACCTTATCCTGGATGTCCATAAGTTGATATTTGTATATCATTGCTCGAACTAGTTACAGTTAAAAGATAAGCATACCTAATAGAAAAGAATGAATGTGTTTTCATGTTTCTTCTTCTTTTTATACTATGTAAACATTTTTATAAGGTATGGTTAGAGAAAAAAGCTTACGAATTGTCTACTGTGTAGGGTGATATTGAATTCCTATTTAATCTACTGACATATATTTCAATACAAAGAGCGGACTTAGGTGAGTGGGCATGTTTATATTACATGGCATTTTTTTCCTAATAAATCTTGTCAGACATTAAGTAAACATATTTCACTCATGCATCAGGTGTGCTTTTCATCACTTGTGCTTTTGAACAAATAATATTTTATTCTAATATAATCAAAAAAATTGTCTATCTAACCAAAACAGTTAAGGACTGTACTCATTATTGTGAAACAATGCAGGAATCTAGATCAATTTGGAAATCACCATGCATCAATGAACCATGGAAACAATCTTAAATCGAAGTGAAGACAACACATGAACTATGTGAGTTTCATCCACGTTAGGCTCTAAAATTTCAAGTATCTCAAATATGCTTTGTTGGAGGAACACTAGCAACATGATTTTCTTTTTTAAAATTTTAGTCTAGATTTATAATGCATTTTCATTCATAGACTTAAATCTAGAATTGATTTCTATTTATTTTGTATAACTTGGGATATGCTCTTGCCATTGATATATTGTACCATGAATCATGTTTTCTTATCAGTAAATGACAATATGATACGTTTGTATTGTGTACTAATAAAATCTGATTTTGTGTAGTCTTGCCTATCATTATTTCTGTTTTGTTGTACTGATATTGTTTGTGTGATGTAGTAGTCATATTAACAGTGCTTCCATGTAAAATATGTTATATATGATTAACTGATATTGCTGCATATGAATCTATATTAATTGATATTGCTTGTGCGATGCAATGTGTTTTATCATTGTCTTACATTGAATATGAAACTATATGTAGCATGTTTATTATCCAATTGATTTATAATAAATGTTGGCTTTGAGACTGATTTGAGATAATTAGTTGTTGTCTTTACTGTTTTTGAGACAAATGTGTATTGTCTCTAGTTTTTTTGGGACCTAGTTTTAAGGACAATATTTTTTGTATCAAGTGGGTCTCAAATACATATTAGAGACAAAATCTGTTGATTAGATACAAAATTAAGCAGTCTCCGATTACCTTTATTTTTCTAGTGAAATTTGCACTGCCATCAAAAGGAAAGAGTTCATGGGTGGTGACAGTTTCACCTGTTGGAGATGTCTCAGTTGATAGCACCAAGTACCTCATAGCTAGTGCAGTTGTCGTCGCCCTTGTTGGTACTGCATTACCCATCTTTTTCTCTTGCAAAGAATTGTATGTCCGTTCATCCTACAACATATACACAATAATATATGTAGGTGAACTGACAAATGAATGATAAGCACTTCATAACATGTATCTAATTGTATATATGTATGGGGTTATTTCAGGTGTCCAGAGTGTGATGGTGCAGGCTTCATCAGGAAAGGCGGGGCAACGCTAAGGGCTGATGCAGTAAGGAAAGTTCAATCTCAGATTGTTTGTCCAAACTGTAATGGTCTTGGAAAACTAGTCAAATTGACAAATGAATCTGCACTTTGTTTCATTTGATCCATATGTGAGTTCATTGTTGTTTTGGCTACTCTTCTAATCTGTACCGTTTTCTCTATGTTACATTTGTTTATTGTTGCACAAAATCCGCTTCACAAATGATCGATGCTTATGTAATTATGAAGTAATATAAAACCGGAAGATTGGATCTTTATCCTTCTTAGGAATTAATGTTAGAAATGTATGGTTAAGTTCTTTTGCTAATTTTGATGTTTGAAAGATTTTATGCAGGAAGATGATGATAGAGGTAATGAAAGCTCCATAGACACGCTCGAGCTCAGGAAGAAGGCAACAGTAATGATGCAATAGTAATATATGATATATATGAATAATTAATATTGTAATATTATTGTGGTGAAATTGAAATGTACTATAACATTATTTTGGCTTGTACTATTTAACTTTTGAATACACGATAATATTAATTTTTGTTGCCACAACAGTAACAACTTTTAAGTTTGTCATATACTGTTGAACTTTAAAAGTATGTTGTGAAATTTAGTTTTTCTGTTGAATCTAATGAAATATTCAGTTTATTGATATTTATTTTGTCATAATATGTCCAATCGGTAAACTTTTGTATAGAATAGGAAGTACCGAAGGAGGGAGAAAAAGCAATTTTTTTTTCTTCAAAATAATGACAATTAGCAACAGCTAAAAACCGTTGCTAGATGAAAAATAACAACGAACTTTAGCCGTTGCAAATGAAAAATTTGCAACGGACTTAGGCCGTTGCAAATCTTTGCAACTCCTGATTTTGCAACGGCTTAGAGCCGTTGCGAAATCATTTTGTAACGGCTCTTAGCCATTGCAAAATCTCGTTTCTGGTGTAGTGGCATACATTAGTTATTGTAAAAATTTATCAATAACAAATTCAATCATCAAGTGAAATTCATACAACAAGTGTCAGCCCTAGAAATAATGGATTATAAATTTTCATATGTTATGTGGAACAATCAGGGAAGTGTTAAAATTACCGCATATTGTGTTATGCAAGATGAAGTAAATAGCCTGAATAAGTCATCTCAAACATGAATGAAATAAACATCAGTTAGCATATTATTCATGTATATGATGCAATTGCAAATAGGTTGTAATAATGATGTCAATATAACAAATAAAATTATTGCACTACTTAGTACATAAATCGTATATTTGGTAGGTTAGGACTGTCAGATAACTTAACATTGATCATGCCGATGTTATTTGATGTCATGGTATTTTTAGTTGAATACATACTTGGGTCATTACAGACATTGGTTATTTCAAATAATGGTGTAGTCCCATCCACAGTAAGAGGCAACAGTGCCTGCATCTTCTAAGAAGGGTTTCAGAAAGGAGGTTATATCTATGCAACACAACATACAAATCATATTTTATGGAAACCTTCTTATTAAAAGATGCAGCCAGTGCTTCCTCTATCTGTGGATGCAACTCCAACGTTATACTAAAAAAACAATGTCTAAAATGATTGGGACTGTATATTCAACTATAAATATCATGATATCAAATATTACCAGCCTAATTTGCATTACCTTATCAAGTAGTTCAGTAGTTGCAAGCCCTTTACATTTAAGGATAAAATGCAGTGATTAAGAGACAATATAAACGTATTCATTAAAGATAATTAAAATTAAGACATGAAAAGTTCGATGGTGCACCTAATTGAAAATTTTCAAGCTTCCTTATTGCAAATATCTGTTTAATCTTAATAGTGGTGCAAGCAAAGATGGTTCTTCACCCTCATGATAAAAAGAATACATTTTATATATTTGAGAAGATAATAAATTTACCATGCGCAAATTTGTTATTACGCTTTTGGTTAACATTTATAAATCGTTTACTCTCGCATCATCCAATTTTATGACATGTCACCAAAAAGTTTGTAGATTGTTGTTTTAGATGATAGTTGAATTTCCATTGTCAGTTTACAGCCTTGATAAACAGAAACCAAGTTAAAATTGTTTGTCACCCATCTTATAATCTCAATATATCGCCAATAACCAAACTTTGCTTATACCTTACATTGATTAAATAAATTTTAGTTGATGACTTTTTAAAGCGTACTACTTAACATTGAGTAAATACATTTATGTTGACAACTTTTTAAAGTGTACTTGTAAGTTATAATGATGGACTTGCACTATTGACCCATGACCAAGAAATTCATATGAAGTTTGTATCACATTCAAAACATTATTCTAGCTTATATCAACAATTAATTGTCATGCCTGTGTGTTACCGAGGGAGAAGAACAAAATCAAAATGCATGAGATTAGTTTGTTCGAACTAACATAGTAGTTATAAAAAAGCCACTAATCATTGCAATTTTCTAGAAGAAACCAATACTAAACTAAAAAATATGTGATTACATTTCAACTCAAGTATTTTTTCAGTTGGATATAAGCTCGAGTTTTTTTTTTCAGTTGGATATAAGAATGCACATGAAGACGATGATGTCATATCATGACAAACAAATACACGAATTTTATGCATTTGTGGAACTAATGTATAATAGATTTGATATTTAAAATAATCAAAATTTTTATTTAACCTGACACTGAAATAAGATTATGATTCAAATTTATTGAGACCATAAACTTTATGGGAAGAGTGAATGGACTGAAATTTATGGAAGAAGGTCCATGTGATCATGAAATTGAATGTGAGATGTACCAATTGTTTAAAGTATTTGCTCAAAATCTCATCAAAAACTTTTGACAATAAAGCACCACCATTTTTCTTTAATGCTGCGAACTCCTCCAAAACCGCAGCAAATTTTGACAACCTCGCCGCCACTAAACTTTAATGTACGTAACTTCAATTATGATGATGCAATTGTAAACTGCTAAATTACACATCTTCGGATGTAGACCCTAATCGTCTACAGTTTGCATGTCCAACACTTTATTTCTATATTTTCTGTATACCTTATATTTAGATGTGTAATATTCAAAAAAAGGAAGCGAAAAAATCCATCCTCCCGGGATTTCATTGGTTTAATCATCAAAACTTTAAACTTAGTTCATCGTGATCCAATTGAAAACCATGCTTGGAATTATCACAATTTAAACCAAATTAGATAATCAAATCCATAAATTATTTGACTCAAGCTGGACTGCCCATTTCTCTTCCAATTAGCATGACTTAATCTGAAGAAAAAAATGTTTTGGAAGGTTCAAGCCCAACCCAAATGGTTTCATTGGTGTAGGCAACCTAAATTATTAATTTAGAACATAAAGAATTTAAAAAAATGATGTAAAAAGGATGATAATTTTCATTTAGGATCCAGATCAAACCGATATTAGAATACCAAACAAGACGGGTCTTGCGTCAGATCCGAATAACAGAAGATGCCTTAAACATCCGATTAAATTTGCTCTAAATCAAAAGAACTCAAATTGCATATAAGGTACCGCCCACCCTACGTACAACCCTATGTCCACTGTATTTTATTTATAAATAATGCAAGAATAGAATAGTTTAAAAAAAAATAGATGTTACTACCCAAGATCCAATTGCTAAAGAACATGATAACATGTTACATGTAGTATTTGATAAAATAAAGTGGAATGTCGATTACGAATACTTTTACCAGCGATTCATTTGTAAACTCTTCATGAACTAGACAAAAGTATAATTTGATATTTTTGTAAGAAGACTTATTGGAAGAGAGGAGGAGGATCTCACCAGCGTGCGCAAGAAGGATTGCAGTCGGGAAGCGATAAACAACAGAAGGTAGATTGGGTTTGTCAATTATCATATTCGAACGTGGGAATTTCGATGGGTTGGATTTGGGGAAGGAGAAGACAGAACTGCACACAAGAAATGCATTGCAATCATGCGTAGCATCATACCAACTTTCAAATGAAAAACTAGATATAACAAAATTTTGATTCTTTCAAATACATTTTTTACAATTGTGTCATGAAAGAGTTACTGTATGAATCCTTAAAAAATTATTTTGACTCCTAGACAGACATGGAAAACCCCTTTTAACTCGTGCAATAAATCAATGCCACCATCAAAGTTAGAGGGAAGAGTAAAAAGAAACTAAAATGTAGGCGTACATAACAGTAAGATTGGAATTAACTATTGGAAATAAATTCATTTATTTATTCAACTTCTTCCTCAAAACCGTTGGAATGCTTGGAAAATAAGTTTTATGGCGTTGTAAAAAATCAAATCAAACCGAACTCATAGATTACTGGTTCCAACAGAAAGTACATTTTAATCGCCAACCATAATGAAATTGTAGTTCCACTCGAGCCATCATCGATGACGCCAATATAATTTGTTGATTGCTTCGCCTAATTGTTGGATGGGATTTGTGAAGATTCTACGATTAGTTCAATTTCAAGAGGAACTATAGTTATTAATTCAATTTTGAATGTATTTGGAAGTGGGTTTGGGGAATAGTAACCACTTAAAAATTCGTATAACTTCAAATTAGTAAGTAAATAATTATAGTAAATTAATGTTATACTACACAACATTATACATACATTCTAAACTCTGGATATTAGTTATCCAATTCTAAAATTTTGTAAACAATGTTTTCATCATGTTACCATCTTATAACTACACAGATGAAACGTTTATACCCTGTGCTAAGTGTAGTGAAATTTTGTAAGTTCATATTGCATATATTTTAGAATCTGGAGAGTAATAACAAAAATCATAGTTAGTTTAATAATTCATATTTGCATCATTCTACAATCCTACCGCTACAAAGATGACACGCTTACATCTAGTGTTGCTATGAGAGCCTACAGAATCACCCATGAATAACTGTAACATATAGTTTGTTTCAATATTTTTACCTTTTGTGCATTCATTACTAATGCGAATGATCTAGTGCTATATAGATTTTTTTCCTACTATGGGTACTCAAAAATTTTGTCTCTTTATGACACATATATCCACATGCCTCCTATTACATGGGGAGAACGGACTATAAAGCTTACAATTCCGCTCTCTATGAGATGCACACAACACAAACATGCATTACAGATATTAAGTGTGCCATATGTTGTCTGCTTTTTGAAATTCTCTCCTCTTAGTCTGTGATAATAATTAGAGACCTTGGGCATATGAAATGAGCATAATTTGTTTTACAACATTTAATAACCTTTTATCATCTAAATTATATATGTGATATTTCCATTCAAACTTTCATTTGTATTCTTCTTTAATACTTTGATTCGTCAATATAACAAAATTTCAGTTTCCCACTTAATATATTTTCAAGTAGAAAAATTAGTATGAACGATAAAGGGGAGGAGGATACATTTGAAATTTACAATTTTCATTAGTTATGTTTATGATACCATGATATTGAAGCTTGTTTATTTATTTCATGATTTAAGCAGCACTATGGGCATCATATATTGGAAACATTCGAGCAAATGCCAAGGATTTTGTAGCACATATACTTTACATTACAAAGCCTTGTCCAATTTTGTGATTTTTTCAATTATAGTGGTTTTTTTTCCTTCATCGACAATATTTTTGTGTGTTCGTAAAGATATGTTCTTTTAGGTGACGTTGCTAAGGCGATATAAAACATAAAAATTCTTTGAAAACTTGGATATTCGTGAAGATGAGATTCGGGAAAGGTGACCAGCATGGATAGGAAGTTAATTAGGTAAGCATATTGAGCCAAAAAATTATTTATAGTAGCCATGGCGTCAGTCTGATATTTAAATATCATTTCAAAAAATTAACATGCTTGCATACATTAGTTATTGCAAAAATTTATCAATAACAAGTTCAATCATCATAGTGAAATTCATATAGAAAGTGTCAGCCCTTGAAATAAAGGATTATAAATTTTCATGTGTTTTGTGGAACAATCAGGAAAGTGTTAAAATTACCGCATATTGTGTTATGCAAGATGAAGTAAATAGCCAAAATAGGTCGTCTCAAACATGAATGAAATAAACATCAGTTAGCATCAGTCATGTATATGATGTAATTCCAAACAGGCTGTAATAATGATGTCAATATAACAAATATAATCATTGCACTACTTAGTACATAAATCATATATTTGGTAGGTCTGGACTGTCTGATAACGTAACGTTGATCATGCCAGTGTTATTTGATGTTGTGGCAGTTTTAGCTGAATACATACTTGGGTCATTATGTACACTTGTTATTTCAAATAATGGTGTATTCACATCCATAGAAAGAGGCAACAGTGCCTGTATCTTCTAAGAAGGGTATAAGAAAGGAGGTTATATCTATGCAACACAATATACAAATCATATTTTCTGGAAACCTTCTACTTAGAAGATGCAGCCAGTGCTTCCTCTAGCTGTGTATGCAAATCCAACGTTATACTAAAAAAACAATGTCTAAAACGATCGGGACTTTGTATTCAACTATAAATATCATGATATCAAATATTACTAGCCTAATCTGCATTACTTTATCAAATAGTTCAGAAGTTGCAAGTCCGTTACACTTAAGGATAAAATGCAGTGATTAAGAGACAATACAAACATATTAATTAAAGATAATTAAAATTAAGACATAAAAAGTTTGATGGTGCATCTAATTGATAAATTTCAAGCTTCCTTATTGCAAATATATGTTTAATCTTAATAGTGGTGCAAGCAAAGATGGTTCTTCACCCTCGTGATAAAAAGAATACATTTTATATATTTGAGAAGATAATAAATTCACCATGCGGAAATTTGTTATTACACTTTTGGTTGACATATATAAATCGTTTACTCTCGCATCATCCAATTATATGACATGTCACCTAAAAGGTCATAGATTGTTGTTTTAGATGATAGTTGAATTTCCATTGTCTGTTTCCAGCCTTGATGAACAAAAACCAAGTTAAAATTGTTTGTCACCCATCTTATAATATCAATATATTGCCAATAACCAAACTTTGCTTCTACCTAACATTGATTAAATACATTTTAGTTGACAACTTTTTAAAGCGTACTACCTAACATTGAGTAAATACATTTATGGTGACAACTTTTTAAAGTTTACTCGTAAGTTATAATGTTGGACTTGCACTATTGACCCATAACCAAGAAATTCAAATGAAGTTTGTATCACTACCAAAACATTATTCCAGCTTATATCAACAGTTAATTGGCATGCCTGTATGTTACCAAGGGAGAAGAACAAAATCAGAATGCACGAGATTAGTTTGTTCGAACTAACATAGTAGTTGTAAAAAAGCCACTAATCACTTCAATTTTCCAGAAGAAACCAATACTAAACCAAACACTATGTGACTACATTTCAACTCGAGTATTTTTTCCAGTTGGATATAAGAATGCACACGAAGACGATGACGTCATATCATGACAAACAAATACACGAATGTTATACACTTGTAGAATTAATGTATAATAGATTTGATATTTAAAACAATCAAAATTGTTATTTAACCTGACAATGAAATAAGAATATCATTCAAAATTGTTGAGGCCATAAACTTTATCGGAAGAGTGAACGGACTGAAATTTACGGAAGAAGGTCCACGTGATCATGAAATTGAATGTGAGATGTTCCAATCGTTTAAAGTATTTTCTCAAAATCTCATCAAAAACTTTTGAAAATAAAGCACCACCATTTTTCTTTAATGTTGCGAACTCCTCCAAAACCGCTGCAAATTTTGACAACCTCGCCGCCACTAAACTTTAATGTACGTGACTTCGATTATGATGATGCAATTGTGACCTGCTAAAGTACACAACTTTGGATTTAGACCCTCTACAGTTTGCATGTCCAACACTTTATATCTATATTTTTGGCATACCTTATATTTAGATTTGTAATATTAAAAAAAAGGAAGTGAAAAATCCATACTCTCGTGATTTGATTGGTTTAATCGTCAAAAATTTAAACTTAGTTCATCGTGATCCGGTTGAAAACCATGCTTGGAATTATCAGATTTTAAACCAAGTTAGATAATCAAATCCATAAATTATTTGACTCAAGCTGGGATGCCCATTGGTCTTCCAATAAGCATGAATTAATCTTAAGGAAAAAAATGTTTAGGAAGGTTCTATCCCATCCCAAATGGTGTGATTGGTGCTGGCAACCTAAATTATTAAATTAGAACATAAAGAATTAAAAAAAATGATGTAAAAAGGATGATAGTTATCATTTAGGATCTAGAGCAAATCAATATTAGAAGATGGGTCTTGCGTCAGATCCGAATAATAAAAGATACCTTAAACATTCGATCAAATCTGATCTAAATCAAAACAACTCAAATTGCATATAAGGTACCGTCCGCCCAACGTACAATCCTATGCCCACTGTATTTTATGTATAAAGAATGCAAGAGTAGAACATTTAAAAAAAATTAGATGTTACAACCCAAGATCCTATTGATAGTGAACATGATAACATATTACATGTAGTATTTGATAAAATAAAGTGGAATGCCAATTACGAATACCTTTACCAGCGATTCATTTGTAAACTCTTCACGAACTCGACAAAAGTGTAATTTAATATTTCTACAAGAAGACGTATTGGAAGAGAGAAGGAAGAAATCACCAGCGTGCGCTAGCAGGATTGCAGTCGGGAACCGGTAAACAACAGAAGGTAGATCCGGTTTTTCAATTATCATATTCGACATGGGAATTTCGGTGGGTTGGATTTGGGGAAGGAGGAGACATAACAACATATGCAAATCGAGATGGCAGTTTTTTTCGTTTAATTTAAGTTGAAGGCGGTGCTTTCTTATGCAGTGGGAACATAAAAGGGAGACTGCATACCGAGGCAGTATAATTATGCCACGTTGGATTTAAAAGAAAATTAAGCATGCCATAGTACCAATTCATCTATTCTACTTTCTAATATAGGTAATAGATAGATTAATAAAATATTTAGAATTGTCTTAAACAAACTTTACATTTGCGTTTGTTACAAATTTCTAATTCAGAAAGACTCTTGGTTTTTGTTAATCGGACTAAGTATGAAGAAGTTATGGACTAAAGAAGTTTGAACTAAATCTTCTATTATCTATAATAGAAAGCAGAATAGACAGAATAACATGTAGCAAAGCATATTTTCGTTCTTATCCAACGTGTCCGTTTGTTAAGCCCTTTCTCGCTTGCTGAGCGCTATCAATTTATAATTTTTTTCCCTGTCCTCCCTTTCATAACCGCATTCATTTCCATCTGATCTCGCTAACCGCATTCATTAATTTCTTCTTTCCCTAATCACACTTTTTAACGCTTCTTTCTCCCGGAAAACAAATCCGTTTCAATTTCCTTCTACATTCAATTATTCCCGATCCGTACTAGAGTTCGATTCTCCACAATTAATTTATTGTTGGAACCGCTTATAGCAAGGATCATAAAACTAGGTTTACATCTATGCAAAGACCAGAAATTGCTAGCGTTGAAACAGGAAGCACTGAAGGTATGACTTATTTATCTTTAACCAGTCGCGATCTTTCCATGTTTTCTGAGTTTATTTCCTTTTGCTCACCATATTTTTAATGAGGCTTTCTGC
Source organism: Allium sativum (assembly GCA_030737875.1). NCBI lineage: Eukaryota > Viridiplantae > Streptophyta > Magnoliopsida > Asparagales > Amaryllidaceae > Allium > Allium sativum. The sequence continues at coordinate 1,793,851 of CM060919.1, forward strand.
AATATTTATGTCGTTTGAAATTGATGCTCCAAATTTGGATCTCGGTTTTAATTTACTGGAAACCAGTAAATTTATTATGTATATGGTACTTCTGTCTTTTTTAAATAGTAAATGAGTTTGATAAAAATAATATAGTCATAAACTATTATAGCATCCTAGTTCTCCCTATTTACATATGTTGGACTACTACTAATTTGAAGTGTTGACCTTATGTTAGGTATATAGATAAATGCTACTAAAATGTTTGTAGAAAATAGAAATATGGTAGTTTTGTAGGTTTTCTGTAATTCATGTTTAAAGAAAGATGCTGATATTTGTTTATTCATATCATTCTAGGTTTTAGGTTGTAATATTTTTGTGGCGCTTTTATACTGAAGCATGTAGATTTTTGTTTGTTCTTAGTGTAATATGAATTGTTATATTAAGGGAAATAAGTATTATGGATAGTTTTGCTCAGGTGGATCCGGCTGCTGAATAGATGCTTAACTTTCTATAGATACATTATTTCATGAAAATTTAGTACAAATACATGTAACAAATAGGAAGACAAATTATGTAGCGTGAATTAATCATATCAACTTTTTAAAATGACTAGTGTGAACCCGTGCTACGCACACGGGTCATCGCTGTACGATTGAACTAAAATTTTGTATAATATCTAGTTACTTGACCTTGCACTGATTTGTCTTAACTTAAATTCATTGTATAATATGCAAAATAAGGCACAATTTAAAAGTTAAGAATATTCTGGTTAAATATAAAATGCAACCACGTTGATGATTATTAGCTACAACTCTGTAATAGTACAGTAGATGTTCAAAATCGCATAGAATGGATGAATGTTTCAACAAAGTTTGGACAAAGTGCGGATGAAAATCATATTAACTAAGCAAGTCACATAATTATACCTACAAATAAAAATGAAGATGCTACTATGTGAACTTATAGAACCGCAGAATATAAAAAGAGCATGTTGGAAACAGTGTAATGCATGTGACAACAGACAGACACATACGTTGATTTAGAAACCATGCAGGTGAAAGTAGAATCTTTACACAGGTCAAAGGTAATAGTATTTTCACTCTAAACTATAGACCAAGTAGATACAGAGAGTTCTATTGTCCACAGTAGCATATAAGATTAGACATTCAAAATATTCCCAGTGCAGCCAAATATAACAATGCTGATACAATATAGCATGGCTAATGTATCATGCACTATTCATAATAAATAAATGAGTTATATTACAATACCTTAAGACCTGAAGATTCTATAGAAACATACACTACAACAAAAACACCATATTACAACTTTAATTTTACAACTGAAAAATCACAGTTGTAATAAACGTTTATTACAACTGTGGGAAGAGCACAGTTGTAATAAATGTTTTTTTACAACTATCAGCTCTCTAAAGTTGTAATAAACATACTTTTAACAACTTTTCATTTTATTATTTGTAATAGATGCTGTTACAAACTTCATGTTTATAATATATAATTTTGATAACTAATTATATTAATATTTAGTAATAGTATTTAATAATAAACTTAGAAATCAATAATATTTATCAATTATTATAAAATAATTAATAGTTAATAAGTAGTAATTTATTTTTAATAGTTAATGTATGCTAATTACTTAGTAATAACTGGTATTAGTAATTAATATATTTAATGATAAATTGATAACTGGTAATTAATATTTAATATTTAACAAGTAATTAATATTTATTATTTAATAAGTAGTTAATATTTTATATTTGGTAATTAGTACTAGTAAATATAGTTAATTAATAATTAATAGTCAATAATTAGGCATTAAATAATTGTTAATAATAAATAAACTTGTAGTAAATTAAATAATTAATAATGGATATAATAATAATAACTAATAAATAGTATTGATAATTTTAAATATGAATAACTAATAAATACGCTAGTAACATATGCATGGTAATTAACTTTTAACAATTAATATTTAATTATAACATATACATTATAATAACTTACATTAATAATTAATAACTAAGTAGTAATAACTAATATTAATAATTAAAAAATATTTAGTAATTATCTGTTGATAATTCATAATTTTTTTAAATAACTAATAAATAATAAATAAATATTAATTAATTATTTAATGATTAGAAAACCGGTAATTAATAAGTAATAAATAAATATTAAATATTTAATTAATGATTGAAAGTTAACAAATAATCATTAGTAACTACTGTTAAATAAAATATCCAAATAGAAAGTGAATTTAGAAGCTTTCCTTTGATTTAGAACTAATTTTTCTGCTAATAATTATAGCTACTCTCCTATTTCATCTAAATTTTCATTTCCCGCTAGTCTGGATTATTTTTGATTTTCAACTACTGCCTATGCAGCCCTAAATTCCCAATCTCTCCACTGTAAAATCTCTCTCGCGTTCACTACAAGAGGAACAGGGGTTTCCAACGGCCAGGGGCCGTTGGCGGCCGTTGGAAACGCCGTTGGAAACCGTTGGTCAATCCGTTGGTATACGGATCAACGGCTGCCAACGGCTTCCAACGCAAACGACGCGTGATTTCCAATGGCTTCCAACTGATAAATAAGGACACGTGTATGATGTTTTGAGCAAATAGGCCGTTGGAAGCCTTTTGTATGGAATGACCTGTAAGCCGTCGCTGGCCGTTGGTCGCCGTTGGAAATCTGGGTGCTTTTTTTGGCAGATTTTAGATTTACCACTACAAGCCACACAACAAATATAAAACATTTTGAACTGCTCCATTTCGAGCATATAACTCACAATCTCAACCATATATACACCCAAACATAATACGAAATAAAAAACAAACACAAAACACATAAATTAACCAATATTTACATAACATTACCACCAAATTTCGCCAAAACAACACCAAACCATCACCATGTCCAAAATAACATAACCATCTCCAAACAACATAACCAACACCATGTCCAAACCGTACCATCACCAAACCATCATAACATCATAACAAAATATATACAACTACCATGCATGTAGCAAGCCTCACCAACTCTCAAAACACATCAAAACAAGCTAACCTGATCAACTCTCTCCCCCTGAAGATGAAGGTGTCGTACCGTGCTGGGCAATGTACTCCGCCAATCGCTGGTTAAGCAACTCCATCTGCTCTTCACGGTGACGATCACGTTCATGAAGCTCTGCAATCTGTGCTTTCAACTGTGCGATTTCTTCCTTTTCCTAAGCCTTCTGATACATCTGCTGAGATGCTGTAATCTGTATATAATTTTAGATTTTCAGTATTTCATAATAGTAGTTCGAATACATTTGAGTTTTTATTATAAATTTTAGTATTACCTCTAGATTTCCATAACCATATCGTCTGTTTCGGGTAGCAGGATCCATGACAGCATCAAATATCTTGTCCTCATCTTCCTTGGTCAGCTCAGTCCTCCCTGTAGCTTCCAGTACCTGCGCCCTTTGCTCCTGAAATTTCTCCTGTTAAACAAAAATAAAATAAATTTAGATAACACTATTTTAATTAAATTATAAGTCTACTTAACTATTTTATACTTACATATCTCTCACGCGCCTTATCATCATGGTCCCAAGTGTACGAAACTGAGCCTGTGTCGTCAGTCTGAGTCAATGCATGTGTATGCTCGAAAACATCCCAGTACGACACAGGAGCCATACGCGCTCTCTCCTGAAATAAGCATGCACACATGTAAATTAAAACTTAAACTTAAATCAACTATTAATTTTAACTAGTTATGAATTAAAATTTTAAACTATGCAATTACAAAATATACCAGATCCTCACGATGATGCTGAAATGACTTGGACCCACCTCGATGCGTAACCGGATTCTTTCTCCTATTAGCTGCATTTCTCTCAGACGAGGCCTATACATTTAAATTTAAAAAAAAAACGTCTTAGCCTAAATCACGTACTAGTTGAATAGAATAATTGAAATTAAAAATATGCAGTAAAATTTACCAGAAAGTCCTCATTACTATTCCAATAAGTAAGTAGATCATTCCACACTGACTCGCTCACCCAAGACTGCCTTTTCCCACTTGATTTTAAAGTGTTCATTATTTGTCTGTAATTTGCTGCCACTTTACTGTTCCAGTGGCGCTTAACGAGATCCAAATCCGTCTCCTGGAGATCCACCACACCCTGCGTTTTTTTTATAAATAGCATACATATAAAGTTATCAAATAGGAGCATGTACTTAATATAAGAAATGTTATATCATACATACGTACCAAAAAATCCTGCCATATGGTCTCCTTAACTAAGTCGGGTATCGAGCTCCAAGTGGGCCAACATGCAGTCATGCGGGCCTGATAAGCACGTTTTGATATCCTCAAAACGGTATTGGACGGCTCCAACTCAAACCCCATGTGTTAAACGGGAAAAAAAATACATGGTTGCTAGAACAACAATTTAAATAATTTATTGTACTTAAATTAAATTTATACTAAAAACTTAGTTTTTACCCTTTTGATGCTTTTGGCTTAAGCCAGACCACAGGACGAGATAACTCCGTCGATGGACCACCCTCCTCGCCACCTGACGCCACAACTGTTACAAACAAAAACATAACATAACATAACATAACATAACATAACTATATGTAAAAACATGGTATTAGATAACATGAGTACTTGATAATAGAAATGTCATAACATGAGTACAAGTTTGTTTCATAAAAGTGTTAAATATAAGTTTGATTCATAGATTTGTCTAGTTAACATATGATCGAGTTTGATTCATAGAAGTGTTAAATATAAGTTTGATTCATAGATATGTCTAGTTAACATATGAGTTTGATTCATAGAAATGTCATGATAATAAATATATGGTTACTTGATAATAGAAATGTCATAACATAAAATTACCTTTTGAAAATGAGGAGTATTAGCTAGTCGTCCTCATCACTTTCAGATTCCGACTCTATTTCCTCCTCCATATATGGTTCATCTGTAGTCTCAAATACATCAATTAATGCATTCGATTCATCGTTTAGAGGTCCAAAATCTGTTTGATCGTCGGTTATTACTATTTCTGCATTTTCCTTGACGTATGCTTGATAAGCTTGGTCATCGGGAATATTACGTCCGTCAAATGTAAACCTTGCTTTTGTTTTGAAAACAGCCCACCAATCTATTTTGTCTCTTCTCATAGAAGGATAAGGAGCATAATATACTTGAAGAGCTTGTTTGGCAAGTACGAAAGGGTCGTACTTATAATAATGGGACGTATGTCTTACTACTATAAGATTATATTTTGGGTGCACGTTGATTCCAGAACCCGGAACATTGCTGAACCACTTGCATTTAAACAAAAATACTTCTTCTGCGGGTCTTGTGAAATATGTCAATTGCAGAATCTGGTTTAGCACGCCATAAAAATCGTGTACATGGTCGTTTGGATCATCACTACCTTTAACAAATACACCGCTATTGTCAGTTAATTTTTCAGCACCATATTCTTTAGTGTTAAATTTATATCCATTGACAAAGAATATTGGATATGTCTTCACATTTCTTTTAGGTCCCAATGCCAAATGTTTCAATCCCTCATCCACAATACAATTTGTTGGATCAAAAACATAATTAGTAAACCAACTAGCGAATTCTTTGCTGATATCGCCGTTTGGATACCGTGATTCATAAATGCTGCAATCATAGGACATAAGTTACATATATGATTAAAGATACAATACATGTATACATAGATGCATAAGTAGAGTACCTAACGAACGGTGCAACTTCGGTGCAATTGAGAAGAATATATGTGTGTGCTACATTGTAATCTTTATCGTTCAGCCATTCCTCCACCATTCCTCCACACATCTACCAGAAGGCCGACCATGTTTTTTAAAAATAGATAAAGTCGCTTGGCAGTTATCTTGATCAATGCCTTCATCATTACGTGCAGTACTTGCAAATGAGATGTTCACATGATCACTAAAATAATGAGAGAGAAAAAATGAAGCTTCTTCTTCAATGTATGACTTGCAAATAGACCTTCAACTCTAGCTTTCTGCCTCACTTTTTTCTTTAGATGATTTAAATACCTGTTTAGAATTATTGTAAATTATTTTTTCATACACTTAACCAAAATTTAATTAACTGAATATTAATA